>CM076974.1:35321723-35454530 GCA_039105355.1 Benthosema pterotum
AGCGTAAGGAACCCCAGATGAACATGAAAGGACGCAGGCTGTTACTCTTCAGGTGTGCTGCTGTTATATTCCATCATTGAAAGAATTGGGGGGGGGACACAATGTGGAAGAGCTACTTCTTTGAAAATATTTGAGCGCAAGAGAGTTTCTTTTTTTATGCAAAGGGATGAGTGTTTGCGAGTGCAACTTAAGTATGTATGACACAGAAAATCTCGAGAAGCATCTAAAGGAAGTGAGGTGGTTAGAGTCATGTGGACGAGCTGTTTCTGTCACATCTCTCTCTGGTATAAGGGCGCGCACAACATGTACTGTATGTACAGCACGTGTTTACCTATTTTGCTGTCATCTTCCTCTGCGTGCGCCAACTTCATATCTGTGTGTTGTGGCTTGCCCGTTTGACTTCCTCGCGTGGTGCATGTGTGCAGGAACCGCACTGTTCAGTGCACCTGACCTGGCTGGGTTGCCTGTGGAAAGCCCCTGAGGGAAAGTGGTGGCACGTCCTTACAGAATAGCCAATTTACAAGCTCACATCGTGTCGTATCGCAACACGTTGTGAGCTTATAGATTGGCTTGTTTAGTAGTGCGTCCCTGTTGTTTGATGACGTAAAGCAAGGATTACCTCAATGCATCACACACATGCACACACACACACAATATGTTGTTTGATTGATAATCACAACATTCCTTAATGGCGTCGCTACCTTGTTTAGGCCTCACAAATGCCCACCTACATGTCACCATTTTGCATTTTCTTCAGGTTTCAGATTTTGTCCAGAATTGTCAGTCTTGAGTCATGTTATCATTCTTCATATTCCATTCTGTTTGGCCATTGATTTGATAGGCTTCCAACGTTTGTGGGGTGTTCCCATATTACGAAACATCCATCCCACCTATCCCCAATGTGAAGCACACATTGAGGGGTCTCTGGACAACACAGAGCCAACGGTGATTTCACTTCCACCTGCATATTGAGTGGAGTGAATTCCAAAGGGGAACACTCTTCTAGTATTGCGTGAGCACTGTGTTAATCAGAGGAAGGATCACACTGGCGTATCCAGTGAATCATCATCTCCAGTTGAATCCATGCCCTCCATGCATCTCTTATGGCCCACACCATTGGTCATCTATATTAGTCCCTTATTGAAGACACATTGGCCCATTAGTCAGTCTTAGTCAGTCTCCAGCGTTCTGTTTAATTTCACATTCTTGGATTTCTGTGCCTGCTTGCCTGTACTTTAGTCTACTCAACTGTGCTTCCTTTTGAGTCAGACCTCATGTCCTCACTCCCCACCAGGCACTCAGTCCCTGGGAGCCTGGTTCCCATTATGGGACCAAACACATCCAACATTTATTTTCGCTGTTGTCAGACAGAAACTTTTTATGTCCGTATTTTAACTTTTTATGGATTGTTGTACGTAAGTGGACTCCGTACTTGATCACAGTACAGTGTCACACAAGATATGCACCAAATGTAGCAGATCCATGAGCTTGTCGATCTGCTACTTTTGATGTTTTTGTGAGGTTTTCACCGCAACAGTGATGATTTATATTTATAATCTATCTCTTGGTATACCCTAAAAAAGGAAATGGGAAAATCTGACTCAGGTTCTTTTTTTATGCTGTCACAAGCTTGCAGTTGTCTGCAGTTGTCTGATTTGTCAGTGTTGTAGAGCAGGAAGTTTTCAACCATTGGTCTGGGGACCACCAGTGGTCCTTGAGAGAGTTCCAGGTGGTCCCCAGACTAAATGATGGACATTTGGTTAACCAGATGTGTAACTCTTTGAGAGCATGAAAATTAAACCAAATGGACCCTTCAGGTCCATTTGGTTTCATTTTACATTCTCAAGGGTTAAAATATTCATCATCTGTAGCCCAAGTGTACACAACCGGAGGATCTATGAAATGGACATTTTGATCTGGCTGCTTTGTTTCTGAAATCCAGGTTGGAATTGTGGACAAAAGCAAAAGAAATCTTTACTTTTGGGTCCATGGGGCTAAAATGTCATCAAATGGTCATCCGCGGCTCAAATTCTCGAATAAATAGTGTGCCCTGGTATCAAAAGGCTTGTAAACCGCTGTTGTAGAGTATAGTGTTTCTCACCATGCTAAAGAAATGGCATGTTTTTTTGTATGCTGCGCTGCCGATATTGTGAGTTCACTTCAGCACTGCAACGACTGTCTCACTTTGGCAAATGTAGGCGATCTACAAGCTGTGCGAGATGCTAGATCGGCTGTCATGTGACGCAGCGGCGGCATAAATCGCTTTCAGCGGGACAATGGCACTGGGCAGGGACAGACAGAGAGAGGAAGGGCAGGGCAACAATAAAGGATTTAACCCTCTGGCCAAAGGTTGCTTTATTATTTCATCCATAACAGATTACTGAATGTTCTGCTTTTCATCTCTGTTTAACTGTGTTTATAACTAAGGTGCTTGAGTGACAGTTATTAACTGTGTTTATAACTAAGGCGCTTGAGTGACAGTTATTAACGAGTTCTGGCACCGCAAATTGGTCAGAACTCTGAAAAGAATGTCAAAGGGCAAGGCGTGTGTGTGTGTATGGGTGGGTGAAAGGTTGTGTTGCACACAAAAGGCCTTGTACTTGTCTTTACACGTATGCATAGTTACGGGTCACACACACATACAGGCACATGCATGCACGCACGCACGAACACACGCGCACACACACACACACACACACACACACACACACACACACACACACACACACACACACACACACACACACGCCCATAACTGACCCGCAGCCATACATACACACCCATAACTGACACACATACTGTAGCCATACATGTACTGAACATATGAATTGTAGTGTGCACACAGCCACACACACATGCACGCATGCACACACACACACACACACACACACACACACACACATACTTACAAACGTGTACACATATTACACAAACGTGTACACATATCCTGCAAACTGTGAAGAAAGGATATGTATTGTATATAGGCCTAGATATTGATAATTTATTTGTGTGCCTGCGTGTGCCTGTGTGTGTGTTCACTAGTTTATTTTAATTGTTTAAAGTATGCAATATTGTAACCTTGAAACTGAAAAAGTGCACACTGTCAGTCATCATCTGCTAAAGAGCAACATAATTAATTGTGGAGCTTACATAATAACATACAGCTGTACTGTAGAATAACTTTGACGTTTGTGACCAAACCAAAAGCAACTATGCATGTATAGTACATCCAGAGTACGTGGCTGTCACCTTTCAGTCTGGGTTTTACTTCGCTTTTTTTAAGGCAACCACGTGAAGTCATTACTGCGAATTTAGTTCAGTTCCCGTGAACGCGCTTTCTTAATACTTTAACACTATCAGTGTTTCAGAGAAGTAGTTTTGCAAGGAGGGCAGCCCAATGAGCTGGTGACACATTTAATCATTACAGCAGACTAGGTCTCTGAATGCCTGCGACAGGTTTCCTAGAACACTTTCATCACCCTCAGTATCTCGGTAATGCTGCTAGTTTTCGGTGTTAGTGTGTGCTTCCCACATCCTTGATCAATGTCACAAAGCTACACAGCAGATTGTGATGGTGATCAGTCTCAATTATCTGCAAGGTTTTGGTTTTACATCTAGTTGGATGTCAGGAGGGGTTGTCTGTGCTAAATCTGTTTTTTCCCCACTGTGGAGACACAGTGCACGTTTAATTTATTTTCTTTCAAACCAGAGTGATTTTGCAGTATTCTGCATATTGATATAACACAACTTAGCTGATAGCTGAAGCCTCACATGTCCCAGTAGTTAACTATACAGTTGTTGAATCGGCAAACAAATGCCTAGCCCAGGCAAAGCCGTCCGTCCAGACCAGAGTATCAATATGTTTTTCAACCCATTTTAAAATGTAGGCCTACTGTACATACTGTATCAAAGAGTACGACTTGACCACCAAATTGTTTACTCTACTTTTGCAAATCAGAGGTCTCTAGAGTTAATCACAGCATAAGACAACACAAGTGGCAATGTGGACACTAGCATCAAGATGCAGAAAGTCACTTTCAGACCTGTTAGCTTCAATAGCTTGTTTATCTTTGAGAGAATTATTTAGCTGGCCAAAGGGGGGCATGTTCCAATCCGGATGTGTTATGGAGATATGGGGACAACGATGATATAGAGAGATGTACTGTATATCTCACATTTACAGAGCCATTATCAGAATCAGTATCAGTAATACATCATCTCAAAGAAAGTACAGGGAGAAAGGTGCATATCTCACCCAGGCGAGGTTGCCTAACTTGAAATTGAACTTGAAAATGTCTTTTTTTTATCAAATGTTTTTTTTATTTATGATAAGAGACTAAAACAAATGTTATCATGAATGACATAGAAAAACAAACAAAGACAGACAGACAGGCAGGCACACAGACAGACAGACAGACAGACAGACAGACAGACAGACAGACAGACAGACAGACAGACAGACAGACAGACAAAAACAACCCCATCCAAACCTCCACCCAGGACCAACAAAGCCATAAAATGTCATTCCACTGTCTGTGTAATATTACAATAGAGATAATAAAAGCTATAACATATCCTTAACTGTATCTGGAATGCCAGACAAAATAATAATGTTATCCTCCATTGCTCCATGTAACCTTGCTGTTGCCATCTCCAAATATACAATATCTAAAAAGGTTAAGGCTAAAGGTTAACGAATGAGGCTTCCGATGCATAGCAACCATCTTTTTTTACTGCCATTACGGTATGCCAGCAAATAAGACACATTTATGATATTTAATTTAAATTTAAATACATCATTTAAGATGACCAAAGATGGAGAAGGAATTATAAAAGCACTGAGAGTTTGGTAGTAACCATATTCCAAAATGCAAGAACACCTGGACAAGTACCAAGGTGCAAAAAGTGCAGTAGGGATTATTTAGAACTCTCATAGCACATAATCTATATGGAGTCAAATATGTTCAGTGAACAAAGTTTAAATGAATTTGTTGATGATCAGAGTTCCTGGAAGACAATACAAAATTGGACCAAAAAAAGATATGGAAGTGCTGCTAGATAAGCTAGATAAGGTTGTTCTTAGATAGGTGCTCTTTGGTGATTCAGTTGGATCATAGAGAAGAATGGTTCTTATTCTTTTGTACTGCTTAATTCCCAAAGGTATGCCTTGCAGACGTTAAAAAGAAAAAAGGAAACCAAGGCATTCTGTCTTTACTGGAAAAAAAAAAAATATATATATATATATATATATACAGTATATATATATATATATATATATATATATATATATATATATATATATATATATATATATATATATATATATATATATATATATATATATATATATATATATATATACAGTATAGCATAGTATAGCAAGGCAACTGAAAATGACCAATGCGTTTCGACCACTCAAGGTCTTTGCCAGGGAGACCCTGAGTCTGCAATTCATCCCTTCAGGAATTAAGCAGTACAAAACTCTAAGAAGAAGAACCATTCTTGTCTATAAAAATCCAACCTGGATCTAGATTTGGTATGCCATTCCTCCATAGAGTGCCAACAGGCAAGATCCAACCTGAAAATGTTAAATGGTGGCCGGATATACAGAGTTGCACCATGCTCTGCCTCCACATACAACGTACATAGATGGCATGCAGGATCCTGCAAGGAGTGGGTGTCCACTCAGTCCTACACGTTGCCACCACTGGACCATGCTGACCCGACCGCGTACTGAGATCGACTGCTTCAAAACATCTATGAAGTGAAGTGATCTAAGAAGTGCATGGGGCCTGGAAGGCCACGCAGCATGCTAGTGCGGGGGGAGGTTCAACAGACTGGCGACCACATAATCACCACCTGTGCCCTGTATACATTGTAGATCAGAGGCGCTGGCCCCTTTGATGTGGGTCCTGAGACCGGGGCGTGGCTACACGACACTGAGCTGGACATCTGAAGAAGAAGTCACGCTCCAAGTGATCCAGGGAAAAAATGTTTAGCTACACACACACACACACACACACACACACACACACACACACACACACACACACACACACACACACACACACACACACACACACACACACACACACACACACACACGCAGACCACCTGGATATGTTAAATATGAGGTTTTTATGTGTCTACGGAGTTGGCATTACTCAAACTAGACGCCCCAGGTGTGGTTATAATAGTGTGCCCCCAATGGCATCATAAAATCCTCCCTTCCCTTAACCTAAGCCCTCCGCCATTACCGTACAACATATAATAGCTGTGGGTAAGGCTTAAGTTAAACATCAACAACAGGGCTTGACACTAACACTTGCTCGCTTGCCCGGGGCAAGTAAAAAAAAATGGTTTGGCAAGTGAATACTGCTACCTGGTTGCCCGATCGGGCAAGTGTGCGACTTAGCACGCTATAACACAACAAGAGATATATTCGTGGTCATTGCACCCTGCCTCTTTCCATGCTTTCTAGCTATATCTCTTACATTAACATTACGTAATGTTAATGTAAGTAAGAGACCCTTATAGCTAAGTTTAGTATTAGCTCGCTCCGCTATTTGTGCGGTTTGTACCGACTGCTGATCTAGTTTTAACACTTAAGAATAAATATATTTATGCTGCAGTATTGATAGTTTTACTTTTACTAAAAATCGCATCCGTGTGAAGTGAGGGGAACTCTAATCATCGTACATCAGCATGGTGGTCCCTTATTGGCCAAGGCTGTTTCACCGACATACATTTTTCGATTTGCTCCTCGGACACATGTCCCCATTCATTGTCAATGGAATTTAATGTTTGTGTTCAGACAAGATCTACGCGTGGGAAGCGGACGCTTCTCGCAACCCATATACTTTCCATATTTGGGCATGCCCAAAGATGGAATTTGACGCATGCACGTATGCACACAGACATTTCTGCATGGCTTACTTTGTAGTCCTGCTCACTGCGTTCGCAACAAACACTTCTAGCTGTTTATAGGAGGCGTTAGCGCCCCTAAAAAAATGCTGTAGCCTACTTTTTTCCACCAGTGCATATCACACATCACACTCACACCACACTCATACACACACCCCGGATAGCGTTGGCCACGGTGACCCTCTGAGGGCCAGTGGAATGTTGAGTGTCAGTCAGTAGCCATGGAGATGGCCTTGAGAAAGGGACCCTGGGAAGAACGTTGGGGACTCCAAACATCCTGTGTCAGTGTGTGTGTGTGTGTGTGTGTGTGTGTGTGTGTGTGTGTGTGTGTGTGTGTGTGTGTGTGTGTGTGTGTGTGTGTGTTGTGTGTTGAAAGACACTGTATATGTGTGGGTGGTTTGAGACTCCATGGATGCATCCGTTGCTGTTTATTTCTGTTTGTTTGTGAACAACTTCCATAAAGTGTTCATGCCAGCTGGCGTGTGGAGAGAGGGAGAGAGAGAGAGACTTTAGGTCCGTACAGGGTCGTAGGCCAGATACCGTACCAACAATGAGGTCCCAACCTCACTTTTGGGCTCTCAAAACATTATTTTAACACACACCTAAGATTTCTGAAAAATGTATAAATATTTATGTAGCCGTAGGCTATAGAATAATAGTAGATTTTGTGAACACTGTACAGAAGTCCAAAATGGATTCTAGGCCCTGCGCCTCAAAATGAACAAACTTAAAGCACAATAGACCTGCTGCCTGGTACACTTCTCTACTAATCTAAGTGAACACATCAATACCAGGATGACACTGAAGAGTTTTACCTTTTGTGTGAGTCTGGCATAGCGCACATTAAAGACTCATGTTCTATCCTACTACTTGTCTTGCAGATTGCTGCAGCATCCTGTCGTAGTAGCTTGAAGATCAGTTATCTACAAGCACCACCATTTTGGAGTATAATTAGAACTTAAAAAGGTTAAAACTTGAGCCACTCTGACCGTATCTGACATGCTGTATATCAGCATATTACAGCTGCTATAATAACTGTGTGTGTGTGTGTGTGTGTGTGTGTGTGTGTGTGTGTGTGTGTGTGTGTGTGTGTGTGTGTGTGTGTGTGTGTGTGTGTGTGTGTGTGTGTGTGTGTGTGTGTGTGTGTGTGTGTGTGTGTGTGTGTGTGTGTGTGTGTGTGTGTGCAAAGCTGAAACTGAGTAGTGAAAGCTTGACTCAAACTGAAAGGCTAAATATTTCAGGTTCTTAATATTATACTGGATAGCAAAGCAGACTCCTTTTCATAGTGCTGATTTACAGTGTTGTTATTCAGCATTCTAGAACAAGTCTACATTGTGGGGTCAGAACATTGTTGGTTTTAAGAACAAACAGGATCTATTTAATCTTTCCCCCCACAGAGTTGTTTGGTTTATGGAGAGACTACAGACCACTAACTTCCGACATACTGTAGTCTTGTGGGTTATGATATATCCTCATGTGCCATGTGGTGTTGGGACTACAAGGATTTGTTTGTGATTTTGCATATGATATACATATGACGTATTATGCCATCATATGATCAAACTATTTTGATATGCAGCTTATCATAATAGCTTTAGCACGGCACCGAGTGCTGCAAGCTTGTAGATCTGCTATTTTTGAAAAATCGTGAAAATGGTCAAACATTGACATTGGCAGACATTTTTAACTCATATCTTATCTTTTGGGGGGATCCCTAGAACAACATATTTTCAGATGTGGGTCCGCAGCCAAATACAGATAACTCTTGAGGTTCTTTACTTGGCATGAAATATTTTGAGCTGACTGACACAGAAACATAGCTTTTTCAGAAAAACAAACAAACATAAAAGACATTCTGTAGAATCTAATGTCAAGTTGAAATGGGTTAAATAACTAATTGAGTAATCCCTATACTTTATAGTTCATTTTATGTTTCAGCCAGTCATTCCAAAGTAAAGCCTGCCATTAGGCGTATTGTGCATTAATGAGTGTCTCAGTATACATTGTGCCTTACATGTGGTGGTGGTGGTGGTGGTAAATGAATGACATTAATAATGACGGTCTGGCCTATTCTATCATACACACTCGCTCTGTTGTCTCATGCTCTCTCTGTCTCTTGCTGTCTTGTCTGTGTGTCAGTGTGTGTTTATGTGGACCAAACGTTGGTGCGAGTCGGTGGCTGGTAGAGAGAGAAGTCAGATTAGAAGAGGGTTTTTCTGTTTACTTTAACAGGAATGGGGTGAATGCCTAGCTTAGTGTCCCGAAACGGCCCTGCTTTTCAATGTCTATTCAGACACACAGGCCCACATGTCTGTTCAATACACAATAATAATCACACCGTTATACTAATACTACATTGGTGGAAAAAATAAAGAATAATGGTATTACTGGGACTTTAATTCAATCATTTGATGCTCAGAGATGGAACACTAAATGAATAATAGAGCCTGTCCTGACCAATATGGATTTTCTTTTTAAAAACTGTAATAAATACAAGTGAGGATTGTGCAAAGATTTTGCACTGATATTATTATGGTACAGTCAAAGTAATTTTCTGTCAACAGAACGTAAAAAAGCCTTTAGGAGGGACACTTATAAGATCCATTTTCACCGGTACGATCCGCTACAGAATACTATAGTAATATCGGGTGCTGATATGACGCCCCCCCTATATATATCGGTCAGGCTCTAGAGGAAAAAGCACCATTTTCTTTTGTGTGTGCAAATGTGTGTGTGCTCGCAGCCTCGCACGTGTGAGCGGGTTGGAGTTTTAGTGAATATTTACAGAATGGAGCACAAGGCGGTTTCACAGACATATGGCCTGTCATGTTGTTGCTCAAGCAGTCAGACATCTGTTGCTTGTTTTTTCTTTTCCTTTTTTTACAGACGCACCACGCACGTACCACACATATGGTTCCTCCAAGACACTTCTTAGTCAGAAACTCATTCAGTCGCTCATGAAGAATTCCTCTGAATGAGTCAGATACCTCTCATATCCTCGACGATGAGCCTGGCTTGGTCGTGTGCAGATAGCTGCACTCGCTGCCCCTCAATCCCTCTCTCTCTCTATCTCCCTTATGTAAGACAGTCCTAAAATGATCGTAAAGGGTGGTCTGGCATATTGAGCCACTCGACTATGACTCACACTATACTTGACATTACTGCCAACCATTCCTGCTCTCAGTTTGCAGACAGAGACTTGGAACTCATCATTGTGTTTGATAATGCATTTTAAAATACAGATTGTTTTGACACATCCAGCAGATTATGTGATGTTATGGTAGAGAGTGCAGTTCTAGCCAACACCATGTTGGGACTGGTGAATCACTGCCCTCCACAATCTGTTGTTGTTTAGCAGCATCAGGGCCTTGAGCTCTGAGTGTTGTGGTTAGTCGATCTGAGCTAAAGGTGTGTGACCCAAAGCAAATAGCAATAGTAGTCATTCAGGTTTCTTTATGATCCTTAGGGCCATCCAAATAACAACATTAAACATTCTAAATTGTATACATTTTGGATCACGGTGAATTAAATTCAATTTTAATTATGCTTTTAGCATCATATTGCATGTCAAACTGGGGATTATTCATGAATCTGTATCCATTTCAAGTTTTAGCTTTGCACACACACACACACACACACACACACACACACACACACACACACACACACACACACACACACACACACACACACACACAAAACACTCCTTGGACTAAGAACTTCCCCGTAATGTGCCCAAATGTGCTGACCTCATCACATTAAATGTGATGAGGTCAGCATCACTTTCTGACAGCTATAGCTGTCACCACCAAATTTTGGTGGTGACAGCTATAGCTGTCAGAAAGTGAATTCATGAATGTGTGTGTGCAGACAACATTTTAGGCCAATAAAATAAATTTCCCACTTTAAACAAAAGAAGCCTGTGTTCTGCTGGACTAGTACCCAACTTTCAACAGTTAAATTCAACATGATCCAAAATGTATAGAATTCACAAATTTTAATATGCCATTTGGGCGACCCTAAGGATTATATTAAACCTTGAATGAATTTGAATGAATGGTTCCCTTTGCAATTTATTTTGGAGCATCTTGGCCTCTACGCTCTCCCTGCAGTGCATCTACATTCTAACAGAATTACTGTAGTCCTCCTTTGGGAAAAGATAGAAAATTAAATATCAATGACTTCACAACCGAATGTGTGCTGACGTTTCAATTCCTTAGTTAAGTTTGGTAATGCTTTTAATAAACATACTGTATGCTAAATCTAAGAATAAAGCCGTTAATGGAAAATTGAGGTTTATCAGAAAGCTGTGAATGGACAAAGACAACATGCATTGACACTGGCTTTGGTCCTATAAACACTTTAAAATAATTGATATGCCCTGAATCCTTACGTCTTGGAGGCTACAACTCCAGAGCTTTGCGGATGTGGCAACATGTCGCATTAATCCCCCCTGTTGTTTTTTCTTTCTTTTACAACTCTCCAAATGAGTCATGTTGCTCTCATCTGTGGCTCACTGAGCCTCTCATTAATATGATTAGGCATTGTGGTGGAGGCAGAGGAACTGTACAGTTATGGAGCCAACACATGAGATGGGCAAAGTCAGGAAATTGGGGGGTTAATATATTCTTTTGATGCATCTGCGTGAGCATGAGCGTGTGTGTGTGTGTGTGTATGTGTGTGTGTGTGTGTGTGTGTGTGTGTGTGTGTGTGTGTGTGTGTGTGTGTGTGTGTGTGTGTGTGTGTGTGTGTGTGTGTGTGTGTGTTTTTTTTTGTAAATGTGTACCCACTGCCCAGGATTAAGACAGACATTCCTGGGACTCACACACTGTCACATAGACTCATACTCATCCGGCACACAAAGCTCCCTGGAATCCACCTCCCTTCTGTCTCTCTCTCTCTTGTCTTCCACTGTCTCAGACGCTTCCTCTCGCTCCCTCTGCTCTATCCCGCTCTGTCCTTCCTGCTGCTGCTCCTGCATGCAATATATGTCCTGAATAGGAGTGACTGTTGATCCTACACTAGTAGTCTGACACTCACTCTGAATTGTCATTTCATTTAACTTTGTTATTCAGACCTATAGTTTATGGGATGGACGTTGTCAAAGCCTCAGTCAATACCAACCAATCAGAATAGTACGACAGCAGATGATGAGTATCTGGAATATGAGAGAGTAGCGACACTCGCCATTGACTCCAGTGCTACGGCTGAAACCAGACGACTATTGGCTGGAAAGCACATGTGACTGTGATTCAACTTATCTGGCCATCCAGCTCCATTGACAACAGATCACACATTTGTGGTTAAATTGGCAAAATTACAGCATTTTAGGACATTTTAACGCATTAACAGACCTCTCTCACTCTAGTGAATAATGATTTGTTGTATAACTCACTTTAGTTAATGTATATTATAAGAAAATGGGCTGTGTTGTGATGCAGTGGTTAGCTATGTAGGCCTATGTTTGGAAGTTACAGAGCTCCAGCCAGCGCAAGGCGCAAGATCAAAGCTTGTCGCTACTCTCTTCCTATAGTAATGATATTGTCAGTCATGAAGCTATGGCCTAACCAAACAAACACAGTCGACGAGCGCTACTAGCATGTGAACAAAAGCGGTAAAATATGTCAGATGAGATGATGATGTTTGTAAAATCCAATTAAAGGGGTAGGGCATACATTTTAATTGGAAATAAATTATGTTGCATAGGTGTACGATACACAGAGGTTTTATAACAAGGTTACACCAAGTCTAAATCACTTACTGTAACACCACAAAGCATCACTATTACGATCTAAGAATAAGAGTAATTGTTAAACGTTTGTAAATGTTGTCACTTGAGAATCAATTTACCGTAGTTGAGGATTCCCCATCTCTCACACACACACACACACACACACACACACACACACACACACACACACACACACACACACACACACACACACACACACACACACACAGAGATCATAGTCATCATTTCTCAATAAAATTGCTGACTGTTATTCTACATACATTGTGTTCTGCTGTCAACATGGCTTCATGACCTCTGACCCACCGTGTGTGTGTGTGTGTGTGTGCGTGTGTGTGTGTGGGGGGGGGGGGGGGGGGGGGGTTTTTGTTTGCACACGTGTGTAGCTTCAGGCTCTGTATTTTTCCTGGACATAAATCTGACATTATACCATCATGGTGTTTTTGCTGCTTGGGTTCCTATGCATCAGCTGCAATGGCAGGAGTTAAAGAGAATGACAGGCACAGGTACAAAGGTCATGAGCCAGCAGATTCCCATGCACAACATGGTAGTTCTGAGCATCAGTCCTCTCAGGGTACTTCCACTCACACTTTCCTTTCTAAAGGGAAGCTTTGCTATCACCAGTTCTCCACTAAAGAACTGCTTCCCAAACACTGAGCTGAAGATCAACAACAAAAAAACAAACAAACATGAATTACCTGTATTGTATCTAATATAAGATGACTCTGATTACGTTGTATAAAAAAGAACATGGAATGTCAAATAGTCTAGTCTCCAATTATAATGACCCTGTTCTTCAGGATATTTCCATTGGAAAAATCAAGCAAACAAACCATAGTCTTATTATATTCATACTGTCTCCACAGCATCCAAAACTCTTTTTATCTTACTCTTTTTATTTTACTGTTTTGTATAGAAAAATAAATAAAAATGAACTGATATTTACTTGTGACCTATAAAAAATGGTCTGTGACACACCGGTATTGACCATACTAGACACACACCTACAGTAACACCATATATAGGGCTCCATATAAGGCCTACATGTTCGCAACGTAAGCTATTCCAACGTGAACTATTCCAACATGTTTTTCAAAATAGCAAAACAAGCCAAGGAGGAAGCTATGGATAAGTGGTTTAGCGTGTGACGAAAATGGAGCCCATAGAGTTTATTATGTTCGAGAGGCGTATATTTTAAACCGTTTGAATTTTACTGTGCACACAGTAATGTTAACACACATTCACACACAAACAGGCCACCACTGAGTAGGAGGAGACATCCAGGGCAGAGCTCAGTAGAGGAGCTATAACAACTAACAACAGCCTAACAAGCCCACATGGACACAGTCACGCACACATGCATGCATGCACATGTGCATACACAAGACACACACACACACACACACACACACACACACACACACACACACACACACACACACACACACACACACACACACACTGGCAGATGCAGTGTTGCCAACTTTTCCAGACCCCCCTAGCGGCAAAATTAGTGAAAAACTCCTGGCGGAAAATCTAGTGCTTTTTTGCTGGTGAGTTTGAGCAAAATTGGTTGACAGGCGGCAGAGATAAAACCTTCATTTAGATAGAGTCCTCCTTCCTTCCTAGAAAGGACCTTTGGTAACCAAATGGACCCTTATACTGTAGATCTGTAACTCTTGAGATCGTTCTCAAGAGTTAAATCATATTTAATTAATTCTGAATTACCTAATTTTCAAGAATCTATACATTTAGAAAATGTAGAAGAATTCCTATTTCAACCAACATTTTGCCAGTTATCTATCCTAAATTAGTCTGAGAGACTAAACTCAAATGGTGGTCCTCTGGACTCTGGATTTTATCTGGTGGATAAAATGCAGAATAAATAGTGGGCCCTAGTATGAAAATGGTCACTGCTCTAGCGCATTCTAGTGCAATTTGGAAGTGCCACTACTAGTGCCATTTGGATTTTGGCAGTTGGCAACACTGGGCAGACGGCTGTACAAAGATACTTGCTCACACAGATGCATAGAGTTTACTTCACACAGCCATGGGCACACATTCAGCTGCTTCTCAAGCTTGTGGTGGGCCATCTGGAGTCCTTCTCCTTTGAGCTGGGAGCTGTGGTCACTGGAGACATGGAGCGGGGGAGAAAAAATAACCCACATCCACGTTTATTCATGTAAATGGCTAAATTAGGTCCAGTGGTCTCCTGTTGGTCAGTACTGTACATCCACTGGTTATCACAGTGAAGAAAGGAGAGGCTCTAACTGTATAGGTCTATCGATTGAATTATTCTATTGGTTACTCTTATATTTCCGAAGTGCTACCAAAATATTAGATCTTTAATTGCATCACATAAAATGTTAACTACATTCTAAGTGCATAAATTAAAAAACACTGACTGCAATGTTTTTTTTTTTGTATTTTGCCTGGCTATGTAGGTATAACTACAGTAATTTAATCATGTAGAATAAATACCTTCCTTTCTTGAAAATTGTGCTCTTCTATTCACGCAAGAAGTGATTATTGTTATTATTATTATTATTTGCTCATGGCTTTTGATCCTATAATGATAGGATAGTTACATGGAAGAGGGAGGGAGAGGAGGGGGTACTTGCACAAAGGTTGTCATGACAGGGACTCGAACACACTTTCAGGCTAACGTCTATATGTGGCCTGCGCCTGCCCTGAACCGCTAGGCCAGTCGGCACCCCAAACTTGAACATTGAACAGTGATTTTGTTCCCCCGATTATTGCCCAGAATAGGGAGGCTAAGCTACTGTGATAAAGCACACAATGTGAGAAAAAGTCTGAGAATAGAAGGCCCAACATGAAAGGAAGTGTTGTGGAGAGCAGGTATGGAGGTGCTAGTTCACCGTGTAGGGACTGACTGGCACACCTGTCGCCTGTCACCTGACACAAAGACATTTAATGATGCAGGATAGGATCTGCTCTCTCACCCGCTCTCTTCCATTCTTCCTATTATTTTTTATCTCTTTATTTACAGTGTTCCTTTCTTTTCTTCCGGACATGTTGAGTCACGTTTTGTCCCCCACCTCCCTGTGTTGTGTCTGCTAGTCGTATTCTGTGCAGGATTCTGTCTGAATGCTAATGCTAATGTGTGCATGTGTGTGTGCGTGTGTGCGTGTGTGTGTGTGCGTGTGTGTGCGTGCGTGCGTGTGCATGTGTGTGCATATTGCAGGCCTCCAGTCCTAAACTGACAGCTCGGTGCTCTGACATCCAAGAGGTTCGTCGCTGCAATCGTCTGGAAATGCCAGACAACATCAATACGTTTGTTTTAAAGGTACAACCCCCTCCGCCTACACACACACACACACACACACACACACACACACACACACACACACACACACACACACACACACACACACACACACACACACACACACACACACACACACACACACACACACACACACACACACACAGCTATTATTGTTGTGCACAATAATCATGACATGAAAGCTAAAAGGTTTCCACATCGACAATATGCGTGTAAAAATGTACTTTTTTTTAAACCGTCTACTACATACTGTGAGATCCACATCCGGAACAGTGATATTTCTCCTGCAAGCAGCTGCTCGGCCTCAGTAGAAACAAACATGAAAAGAAAGCCGGAACTGCATGTGAGCTAGCATACGCTAGCATTTTACTTTTATTGGTTCCACATTACGCCAGTGAATTGTTTACTACCATGAAACTTTGATGAACCCTCTATACGGAACCAGAGAGAGGACTCAGAGGAAGTTAACGCTTTGCATTGCTTTGCATTTCTATAGGGGAGGAGGAAATACGTCCTGAAACATGGTGATACAAGATACAGTATCGCTGGACTTTTCCTTTTTAACTATGTACCAACTTTTCTGTAGGCTGTAATTTGGAACAAAGATCATAAAGTTGATATGTACTAATATAGCATATCAGGGGTTATGGACAAATAAATAGCAATGTTTTTGATCAAAAACATCAGCAACATCACTATTGTGGGATGAGATTGGTGCTTTCACCAAATATTTAAATAAATGATGAGATTAGTTATTCATAGGCTAGGGTTCATGGCCATATGTAGCGTGTCTGGTGGGGTGATATTGTGAAATCAGACCATATATGAAAAAGAGACTGACGTGACTATATATATAAATGTGATGTCACAATACGCGACTATGGAAGTAGAGGTAGTGTCTACCAATTCACTGTAGTGTCTATTTCTAGGGCAATGGTTTTCAACCCTTTTCATGTCAAGGTCCATTACATATTCACTGTATTTAAGCCACCATTTCATGACATTCAGTTCAGACTCAAAGCTCACATCCAAATATTTTGTTTGTCATGGAATAAGATCTTGTCCACAATTGCAGCTTTATGACAATTCTTCTACATTATAATAGTTATTATGTACACATTTTGAGCATAAAATAAAACCAAATGGGCTCTCACGAGTTAAAGATCAACGAGGGTCCATCTGGTTACCAACTCTCTGTCATTAAAGTGTAAATGGGGACCACATGGAACCCTCTCCAGGACCCCTGGTTGTGAACCACTGTCAAAAAGAAAAGGAAGCACCATAGAAGACTAGTGAAGCACCATAGGAAGTAGAGATTGCCAATATTTTGAGAATTAGAGAAGGCAGGTGGCCGATCAGAAAACGATTATGGTGCATCAACAGTGAACTCTCTGAAGATGAACTGATATTGTGAGCATAGAGGAAGGGAACGTACATTATAATGTTGGCCTGCCTCCAAGACAAGAGTCTGATCTCCACTTAGGTTTATTTGTCTCATCTCTCATTACATGTAGATGATGTAGTCACTACATATCACTATGTTGTAGTGTCCATACTGTATTGTATGTGTGGTGGTTTAAATGTGGTTCTAAACTTGTTTAATATGTTGTGTAGTCAGTGTAAATGCCCGTTTTGTCTTGATCGCTTGTTGCCGGGTTCCAAAATGTACTATAGGACTATGGGTAAGGTAAGGTTAGAGCACTATTATTATCTAATGATGAATGTGTCTTTGTTTTCTGTTTCTTTGCTCCCTTGCAGGTTAATCACTATCCAGGTAGTCTAATATTTGAGACTGACAATGACCAGCAGGTCAGCTCCTGGACCACAGAGCTTAAAGAATGTATCAGCAACAGGTGGGACGGATGGACACACACACACACACACACACACACACACACACACACACACACACACACACACACACACACACACACACACACACACACACACACACACACACACACACACACACACACACACACACACACACACACACACACACACACACACACACACACACACACACACACACGAAGCGCATGCACATGTGCAGACAGGAACATTTATACACTGAAGCTTGCCATGGGCCAGCAAATCTGAGCCCAGTCAATGTCAAAAATGTCAATGACCATTGACCAGATTTTCGTCCAAAAACAGCTAACAGCTAACATGCCAAATTACTTGTGGTTATCATATAACTGATTAGTCATCTTGGTTTGTTTCAGTTGTGAAAATAAATGAGAGATGCAACACCACCCATGAGGCCCATCCAGTTGACTTCATGTTCAATCATGTTCAGGCAGAGAAATTATTTTGATGTACAGGTAGTTAGTTTAGGAAAACACTAACTATCCAGCATGCATGTTTCTCTTAGCATGCTCACTCGCCTGTACAATACATGCAACCCTGTTTCTCTCTTTCTGTGTGTATGACATGTATCGTACATACAGTCTAACTGTGTACATAATAGCTACACATGTTCCTGTTTGTGTATTTGGCATACAGTTGGGACTGACCGGGTGCTTTTGCCATGATAAATGATACAGGACATTTCACCCCTACTCCACTGATACAACCAGAAAGGTGCACTCAGTGGAGCACAATTCTTCCACCAGGCAACACGCCATAATAATAACACTAACGCTGTCTGACACAGTAATGCCAGACTGCATCTCACTGTGTCTCGGTGTCCAGTGCCATGCGCATGCGTGCACATTATGTTTGCGCTGCCGCGCTGGGTGTGTTGTCACATTTAGTATCATGGTGTTGATCAGACGTGGGCTTTAGCTGAAGCATAGCAGGACAGCCATGTTTGTGTGTGTGTGTGCGTGCACGTGCGTGTGTGTGTGTGTGTGTGTGTGTGTGTGTGTGTGCGCCTGTGTGTGTCACAGTGTCTGTCCCCGTGTGTCTCATGCTGTAGGCTCGCCTTTATGTGGAAGAGACAGACATAACAATCTTTATAAGCCTCCTTCACCAATGAGAGAGACCAACACTAGCTCACCACAACAGTAGCGGAGATCAGTTGAAAAGTTGCACGGCTGCAGGCGGTGCAGTGTGTGTAGCCTACAGGAGTGGAGTATAATGGGTAGATCAAATACACCACATGGACAGCTTGAGAACTGCTCCTGCAGCCTGGTGGACTCAATAGATCAGTAGATCTCAAGAGTTTAAATATTCATCATCTGAATTAGCCCAAGTCTACACTAGAGAATGTAGAAGATTAACAGTCATTTTGATCTGTATGTTATCCTGTTTTTGTTTCCAAAATCCTGCCTGGAAAAAGAAATCTTTAATTTTGGGGTATATGCGGCTAAAATGTCATCAAATAGTGGACCGTGGCTCAAATTCTGAATAAATAGTGGCCCCTGGGATCAGAAATAGATGCAATAGATGGTTCCCTGGACTGCTGGTAGCGTCTACAGTTGTAGTTAAAACTAGCTGCAGGCGGATGTGTAGTGGAATCCACTAGCGACCAACTGGTTGCAAGGCATCACAACCACATGTTTACTAGTCATGAGCAGGTCTTCTGGCTGGTTGCGTTTGGTTAGGTCGCGACCAGTTGCTTACTAGTCGTGACGAGGTTGGCAGACATGCACTGCTCTGTGCTTGTGGTTTGTGTAGGCATAGGTTTATGGTTTAAGGACTTCAGTGTTTTGTACAAGACAAACATGTTTGTCTTTCGCCATCTTTGTTAAAGAAGAGTCTCGGCAATTACAGTATATGTTGTAATTATATTCAAATTTCCAAAAGGTTTTTAAACTTAATATTAAGATTTTAGTTTTGCCTAATCTGGTTGCACCTGTGAAGTACTAGTATGGTTAGGTTTAGGTATAGTTTTGTTCATGTTAAGAATATACTTAATAGTTTACTTTTATAGTTTACGCTTTACAATTTAGGTATTTAGACCACACTTAATCCAGAGTAGTTTACATTAAGTACCGGTAAGTTAAAATAAAAAACATGGTAATACATTATATCCATACATTATATCCAGCACGGCACTGTGCTTGAACATAACACTGTGCTGCACTGTGTTATGTTTGGGGTTAGGTTTTTGGTGTTCTTCAATTTCAGAGGTACAAGCTGGTTAGGTTTGTGGTAGACATAGGGTTCCGACCTACAGTATAAACTAGTCACTATTACAAGCAAGTTGTCACGACCAGGTTGCAACTAGTTGCTCACTAGTTGCAACCACATGCAACTAGTCACGACCATGACCAGTAAGAAAGTAGTGGTGACCTGGTAGTTGGCCGGATGGATTTGGCTGTTTCGCTAGGAGGTGCACAGACTCACTCATATACGGGTGAATAGCTATGGGGCACCAAGTACAGTGTGCACACGTAAACATTGTTATGTACTGTTCTCCACAGTCCATACATTACATAAAGTGCTCCGTATTGAGGAAGAGAAAGCAGCATTGTCCATGTTCAGACAATGTGTCTTCCTGTATTTCTTGGCACCAGAGAACAAACTCATTTCAGCGCTTCATCATTAATCAATCCATCACTTATATACTCTAGTACTCCAGACCTGTGAGAGAAATTGCATTTCAATTAAAAAGTCAACCTTAAGTAGGTACTTGGGCACTGTATGCAAATATTGTCCGTTTTTGATCTACATTGGCATTTAAGTTGGCTGTTTTACCATTCAGGACAGGAACTCCATTTAGGGGCAGTTCTTGCTATGCGCAGCAGGCGGTATATAGCAATATCATTCTTTTCTTATAAAACATATTTGCGAAAACTTAGGTCAAAATGGTGTTTTTAGAATCGGGCCTCAGCCAAAATAGGTTTATCTTCCTGTTTTGATTGTACTGTTCCACTTTTTATGTTTAATATGTTTTCTCATGCCCATAGAGCCTCTTTGAATTAGAAAATGAAGTTAAAATGGACCATTACGGAGAACAGTCCATACACACACACGAGTGTGAGGAACCCGAACTGATTCAGACCTCTGTAGTGCCTCGCGTGTCTCCACATAGTGGTACTATTGAGTGGAAACCTTCTAGAGACAGTGGCTATTTTCATTACTTTTGTAACACATTAGGGGAATTAACCACGTGAACCCGGCATCCATATTCCGCAATGAAAGCATTTGAATGTTTTTTTCCACAAATGTTGACTAATGTTGATTAACAACAGATGAGGAGGCGGTGTGCGTGCGTGCGTGCGTGCGTGCGTGCGTGCGTGCGTGCGTGTGTGCATGTGTGTGTGTCCAGTGAGTACAGAGGAAACAGCAGGCTGAAGGAACACAAAGAGACCAAGCATGGACAGGAAGTCAGTCCAGTAAAGACCTGAAATAAGCCTTAATGTTCTGCTATACAATATCATACTCTCACTCCATCCAGTGTGTACTGTATGCAAACACAACATACACACACACTAATGTTAGGACGATGGTATCGATGGAAGCTGGAGAGCCAAACCCCACCCAGCTTTGCAATACCTGTTGTACGCATGTCAAAGTACACATTCTAACGTTCTATGACCCTTTTATGCACATATACTGTATGGAAATTGTTTTTGTCTATTTACTCCTGGAGGCCAGCTCCAGGAATCGAGATGCGACATATCAAGTTGTTTATCGTTTATCAATAAAAGTTTGTATAGACAGAGGCCTTTAGGAGCGTTTCTGGACAACCATTTGTCGAATATGAAATTGGTCGGGCGAACGTTTCTCGAGTTAATTGCATTACAGATGTATACACATACATATGTACAGACATACAGACAGACATGGTGCATTTATAGATATAGATCTATCTATATCTTGTGATTACTAGAAAAATGGTCATAACACCGATATCTATTTCCCAAATGCTACTGTATTTGTGGAAATGGTTGACCCTTAGAAGTACTGTAAAATGTGCACATACACAGTTAGCATGAGGGTTATAGAAGGAAGCCAGAACAAATCCTGCTGAAATGCTGACTTGAGTTCACAGAATTCTGAATAACAGGAAGACAAGCCTCCTTTCTCTTCACATTACGTGTGTGCTTGTGTGTTTGTGTATGTGTGTAACAGAGACAGACAGACCTATATTATATGGCAAGACATTGTAACCCATTTTATCCACGTTAGATTTGTAGAAATTTGTTTCAATAAAATACCCGTTTAACAGCATTAACTAGAAAATGTGCCCATCCAGGCACAGGTCTCCACCAGGTCAGGCTGTTCCAATACCATAACTGTACCGTGTAGGAACATCTCATAACGTGGCACTGGCATCCCTACTAACTCCCTACCAACTCCTGGGGGATCCCGAGACAGTCAAAGGACAGAGAGTCGATGTAATACCTCCATCTGGTCCTTGGTCTGCCTCGAGGTCTCCTCTTGGGGCAATGGTTTGCATGACCTCCATAGAGACACTCAAGGAGTGTCAGGAGACACTCAGGAGCCAACTAAGCTGGCTCCTGTCCAGGTGAAGTAGCAGCGGCTCTACTCTGATTCCCTTCCATGTGGCTGAACTTCTCACATCTCTAGGGCGCCGTTCACACCTTTCAATATTCAATCCGATTAATCAAATCAGCCATAAGACCAACTCTATTCATTTTCAATGGGGTCACGTGGTTTGACTTGTCAAAACACGCTTTCTACCCTCCATCTTGATGAGTCAAGATTTTCACATCAGATCACAAGACTCCCATTGGAAATGAATGAAGCTGGTCTAATCATGGCTGATAAGAGATTGAATAGTGTGAATGGCAGCTTGTATTTGCGACCTTATTCTTTCGGTCATCATGACCCATATTCCATGACCATAGGTGAGAGTAGGAATTAAGACTCCTAAGCCGTTGTTGCTTTATTGACATTAGGAATTGTTCATCCAAAAAAAATATTTTCTATCAATTTATTTCGCACTCCACTGGCCTTCAATTCATGCCGATTTTGTTGCATTCTTAAGTTAATAATTTGATGCCTGCGTTTCTCAGTAGGTGTGCCAGTGTGACGTCCTCATTATGTAGAGAGTAGAACTTGGCAGCAAGTATAAACACTTTCCTTCCATAAAGACTCAAGAAAGTTCTCTTTAGATATCAGGTTTATTGACAGAAGTGTAAAACTAAGCATAGCGTCAACATCTTCCATGTGAAAAAGATACACAGAAGTATACAGCAGTCCATTCCAGCCCCAATTCCAATTATTTCAAAACACAAATATGAAAATAAAACAACTGTTACAGAACAGCAGTTGACTGGAGTCTCCTACTGAGCAACCACAAAAAAACAAATTCATTGTGTAGTACCAGCCTGGTGCACTAGGGGCGCCCAAGAGTAGCTACACCATGTGAACCTGCTGCTCGATCCTGATTGGAGGAGAATTCAACCTCCACCTGGGGAACTTTTATTAGCTCTTCTGGTAACGTGGGGGAGGGGGAAACTCCATATATAGTCTGCACACCTTATAATAGAGCATTTTAACAAAAAAAAAAAAACATTTTTTGGGTGATATCTGACAAGAGTGAAATCACTTCCCCTACCTTTAAAGCCTTTATTGTTCCATTGCATACACGAGCATTTTGGTTTATGAAAAATGCTTTTGTACTATAAAAACAGGAACATGCTACATGTTTATTAAATGACATCACATTTAACAGACAAACAATTGGGCCCAATACAAACCAAACTGGCTACTCAGGTGTTTGTGGGTAGCTATGACACCAGAAAATGCATTAAAGAGTACCAAGCAAGCGCATGCATGCATACATAATACATGCATGCATACGTGCATACATACAGTACATACATACAGTGCATACATACATACAGTACATGCATACATACACTATAGCGTGAATACTAAATAAGTAAATTAATGTGCAGTGCTGTACAAACCATTTGCTCTATAAAGTGTCAAGGCAAAGCTGAGCTCTAAAGTCACAATAAAGAGTATTCATGTCACATCATTGTACCTGCAAGGTATGCAGAAACACCCACCGGGTGGCAAAAAACTACAGTACTTTCTGGTCTTTGACAGTCCTATCGGCAATGCAACTCTACATTATTTTATAATTGAATCTAGAGTTGCAATTCGGCCCATTGGCTCCCCCATAACAAGAATTTTCATCTGTGATTTGCTTGTATTAAACATTGTTAAACTCTGCTACATTGCAGCTGTATGGAAAGGTTGAATTATCCTCCATCTGCAAAGCTTTTTTTTTTTTTCATAAAATTCCGCCATAGGCATGTTATGAGCTACTTTCTGTATTCTTTTTGTGATTGTGATTCTTTTTTTCTAAGTACTAGAGTTTGGAAGCACTCATCATTAGTCACTTAAAGACCCTGTGCATCACCCGTTTAGAATTGGCACATAATGCAGGAGGTACCAGCCTGACGTGTTAATACAAACGAGTGCCTCCCAAGTCCAGCACTTTTATTTACTGACAGAAAATAGCTGTGGATTTTTGTCAGATAAATGCTTTGCAAATTCAACCTTTCCATACAGCTGCAATGTTGGTGAGTTTAACATTTAACATTGTAACAATGTTTACAAGCAAATTGCAGATGAAAATTCTTACGGGATGGACCGAATTGCAACTCTAGATTATAAAAGAATCTAAAAGCATTGCAGCTATAACAGCCCATACAGCCAAACTGAAAAGTGCCATCTGATTGTGTTAAACTCACCAACATTGTAGCTGTACAGAAAGCTTGATTTACTTTCGCCCTTCAAAGTTTTTGATTCATAAAAAACACCATAGAAACATTGGCCACTATTGTAAACAAGTGAATTCTTAACTAGTGTGTTCAATCAGTTTTTTGTTGTTGTGTACTTGACTTATGTTGTAATTCTCCTTTTCTGTTAATAACAAAATAAATAAAACATGGCATACAAAGAATGAACTGAACTGAACTGAAGTGAAGTGAAGTGACTTCATTGACTCCTAACCATGGCCTGAGGCTCCAGGAGACAAACATAATTGAAGGGACAGGTACTGGCAGTATATATAGCAGACCACTGATTGAGGTGTGAGTGAGAACAGGTGTGATATGGGATTGAGGAGGAGTGGCAACAGGAAATGGGTGGATCCAGTCCATGAGCAGGGCAGGGCAGGGCAGGGGGAGGGTTGCTGTTGAGAACAAGGATGAGTCTTTTCTACATCTGCTCTAAAGTGGGGAATGGATGAATCTTATATAGGTTCTGTGTGTATAAATGTAATCCCAAGCTTCTGGAAGGTGGCACACCTATTTCCTGTTTGCGTTCATCTTCCCATAACTTGGAGGGGCGTGTTGACCCAGGTGTCACGGGGGTTTGTACTTGGTCCCCTCCTTGTTCGCCTCTAAACTAAATCTATTTACTGAAAATACAGATCACAAGGCAACACGAGTCCCAACAGGAAGCATTGTGAGCTTGTAAATCTGCTATTTGAGAAAACAGTAGGCAAACTAGACGTGTGTGTGTGTGTGTGTGTGTGTGTGTGTGTGTGTGTGTGTGTGTGTGTGTGTGTGTGTGTGTGTGTGTGTGTGTGTGTGTGTGTGTGTGTGTGTGTGTGTGTGTGTGTGTAAGAGCATTCCAGACATCTTAGAAATAAGAAAGGTCCTGAGATTCCCCCACAGAGTCTCAGTCCTCCCCCACACTTCCTTTCACAGGCCAGCCCCATACACGTGTACATGCACAGATACACATGCACAGATAGTCGTATGTTGGCCTATGCCAAAGCAAATCAGAGAACGTATTTTCATTAAAGCACCCATAAAACCCACAAAGGATCAAATAGAATATCTGTATATTTGGAATGGACTATATTCATGCATCTGCTCATCACTTGTCTTAGATCATGTGTTCCGATCGAGTTCAGTACGGTTTGTGAATTTTCTCAAGCATGCAGTCAGAAGCCGACAGTATCAGTTCTCCTTTTGGCTTGGGGTTGACGTGTACTTAGTGGTTGCTGTGCTGCAGATTTAACTTTCATATGGATTTTATTGCTTCTGTAGGATTATATTCCAGTTGCACAAACATTACTTTGTGCTCTGCATGGTTTCAATTGAGTGCAACAATGAGGCTACTTTAATTTATTCTTTGTTTTCTGTGGCATTATTATATAACAGTATCACATCTCCATTTGTAAGTGTTTCTACATCTGTAAAATGTTGATGAACTCATTATTATCATTTTTACCTCTTGTGTGTTGTTTTTCAAAAAAAATACCTCCATTGTAAGTCACAATTAAATTAAATTGTATTACAGTGCCAAATCACATCAATCAGTTTCTCAAGTCAATGAACTCTCTGCTCTCTCAGGTCTGGCAGTGTGGATCTGGAGCCCCTCCCCCCACCAGCTGATATTTCTGTTCCAGCCAATCGGAGAGGGAGCTCAGAGTCAGGAAGTCAGGGTAAGTCCCGCCTTCTGTGATGCACACGGAAGCATGACAAGATTCCACTATGCTTCCTTGTGGTGCGAGTTATTGTTGGACACTGGCATTGCCACGACAACGGTAGGCTTACATAACTCCAACGGCGATCGCCTTGCGGTTCGCCTGCGTTAGCCTGTAGCCCACCAGAGAGTCGACCGTCCATTTTGGTTGCTGTATAATTTTGATCTGTTTGCTTTCTATGTGGTTATGTAACCCACTGCTCTTCCTCCAGGCTCTGTGACCTTTGCCCTGCCTGAGCAGTCGTACCATAAGACGGACCACTTCCTGTGCTCCTACCCCTGGTTCCATGGACCCATCTCTCGGGTCAAGGCAGCTCACCTGGTGCAGAACTCAGGTCTCCAGGGCCATGGAGTGTTCCTGGTGCGACAGAGTGAGACACGGAGGGGAGACTATGTGCTGACCTTCAACTACCAGGGAAAGGCCAAGGTATGTTTCTGTAGAATATGTATGGGTTCAACTAGTGATTATCTTCTTAGTGAATATTTTATTGATTGCTTTTAAGATTAATTGAATAAACAAGAATTGAGATAATGAAGAAATGAATGATTTATTTTCTAGCTGGTACAATTATAGTGAAATGAACTACTTTTCAATCTAACATCGTATCCGCACTGCCAGCAATGCGAGCGAGTGGACGATGAAATCTCATGTTTTATTTACATGTTTCTAATGAGACTTCCTGGTGTACCAGGAGCGTACTGTGTGCGACATCCTATATTTGCTCGCAAAGTCTCTGTTTGAGTAAGGTTCTTAAGCCCCAAACACTTTTATTGGTTAGGATCTACACACTATAACTATATATTGGTTATTTGATTGACAATGGCCGATGTTCCTCATCAGGGCGTTTTTTTTTCGGGTGATATTGACCTCAGAACGCCCACTCCTTGCTTGTTCAAATTCCGGGTAACCTGGCGTCCCTATTTTGAGCATAAGATAAGCAAACATCTTATAAGCTTGTTGATTGGCCTTTTCAGCATTTAAAAAAATGTAATTAGGTGTTTAAACCTTATTTTTTGTGCTGTGGAACAACCTGGAACCTCCTAAATGATCCCTGGAGGTCCAGGACCCCTCTTTAAGAACCACCTGTTGGCTAAATGTAATGACGAATTAGTGGAAAATCTCTCTCTCTGTCTCTCTCTCTCTTCTCTCTCTCTCTGTCTCTCTCTCTCTAGCACCTCCGCCTGTCCCTAACAGAGTGGGGTCAGTGCAGGGTGCAACACCTGCGCTTCCCCTCCGTCATGGACATGCTCAGTCACTTCCGCCTGTATCCCATCCCATTGGAGTGTGGAGCAGCCTGTGTTGTCACCCTGTCCAGCTTTGTGGTGGCGGGTTCCAGCCCCGCGTTGCAGGGTAAGGCTGTCGCACTCAGAACCAAAGTTGTGTGGTTGGTTTTCTTAACTACAATTCATTTATCTGTCTGTCTAGCCTGACCCAAACCCAGACTCAACCCAGAGTCTGTTGGACTGGCCTTGTATTGTCAACCTATAATTTGCTTCGGTACCACCAAGATGTACTTACTGTATTTATCCAATGAGAGTCAGAGTTGGAGGTTGGTTTAACTACGAATCCGAACAGACGCAGCTGATTGGCCAGCAGCCCCGTCGCTCAACAGTGCAACAGTTGCAGTGGCAAACAACAAACATGGCGGCCGCAAATGCGGTGAATCGCGGCTGTATCAATCTGTCCATTAAACCGACCTATGATAAATAGTTTCTTTAAAGTCGGGTTGTATAAAAATCATCATGCGACATAGTTTCCTGCTTTAGTGTGTGTCTGAGCTCATCTCTTGTCTTGTCTTTATCTTCCTCAGGTCAGCCTGCAGGAGTGGTCCTGGTCCCTTTCTCTCTGCACCGCTGGAGCTCTGAGCCCAGTTTGGCTCACTGCAGCCTGGCCAGCCGTCCCAGTCTGACCGCCTCCTGCTCCGCGACCCTCACGGGCAGCACGTCGGCCAACGCCACCAACAGCAGCACATCCACAGGCCCCGGCTCCCAGCCGACACACCACCACCACCACCTGCCGCCACGAACCAGCAACCCGCTCCCGGACCCCCCTCTATCAGCCCCTGTGCCGCTGCGCCGGAGCGAGTCCGTGGGGAGGAGGCCCCTCCTTCGACACCCCCACCCCCACCCACCCCTCATCCCACAGCGGGATTCAGACTACGAACTGGAGCCAGAGCGGGGGCGTAAGCGGGCCATAGACAACCAATACATGTTTCTGTGACTTCACTGTTCACCACACACAACGTACAGACATGCCTCTGTTCCCCATGTCCTGCTTTACATGGATGAGTGAGACTCACTGCACATGACGACGTGATGTTACAGCGCCATGCCGATGTCACTACGTGTGATTGCCCATTTACAACATTGGACAAATATTTTAGATAGATCTAGACCGTCTATCCCTTCATTGCTTTTATCTCTCATATTTAAGAGCAATGTCAGGCGCTGTTATTGATCCTGCCTTAAGCCTAATCTGAGAGAATCTTGAATTTGATGTTAGTGGCTAGCTAAGCCACAACTCAACAAAGTCTATTTATGAACAAAAGCACATTTAAAAATGAATGACCAATGCCAAAAAGTGCTGTACTGATCAAAAGAACATTAGGATAAAATACAGTACAGTAAGATAAAATACAGTAAGATTACACCAAAAATAACTATTTGATTGTGTGAATTTGAATGGTTTGTAAGTTGTTAGTGAACGTAAACTGCAGCATAGTTTTTGCAGTATATGGACAATGTTGTAAATGGACAACAAGACAGGTATGGGCCTTAATGATGAAGAGGATGATGATGATGACGACGACGACGATGATGATTTTTTTTATAACAGACTCATGAGCTTGAACTTGCAAGTCTTTGTCTGATGAATGGGATTCTGTATGAACACACACCCACACACCAACACACTCATTTAGTGGTGGGCGAGAGCTCCCTGTGAGCGTCAGACCCCCGCACACTCCACTCGCAATGTCCACCATGAATGTATTTTTGAGGGGACAGTTTTTTAATAGTATTGATTTTGATTCATTATTATTCTCCTACCTTATGATTGGGAGGTTGTAGCTGTCCTCCAGCCCTGGGCTACACCAAAACTGTTGCTCTTTGTTTTGTTTGTTGAAGAGGTGAAGAACTCCTGCAGGCGCCTTTCAGTTATGCATCAATGGTGGGAAGGAGGATGCTGTCTGCAAGACAATTTAAATCAAACGCTTTCAAAGTATTTGAAAATGATTTGTTATCTCTGCCCAGGTGTGCGGTAGATTGGGGTAGAGGGGTCATCACTTCTCTCCTTGGCAAATAAAAGCTTTAAGGAGGTTCTAATGTAGATTGAACTTCCCTTTCCTCTCCTCCTGACACACCCACACACAGTACAGACAAATTATAACATCCATGTAAGTCAGAAAGGACACTGCATTCTGCGTGTTTTCAACAAATCCATTATTATCATCTTGATGATACATGCCTTATTTTGTACAATCACCCCACACACACACAAAAAAGACCACAAACACATGAGTGAAGTTTCATTGTGGAGGAGTTGCTTCTAGAAACAGATCTACCATCACTTTGGCTGCTCCAAATCTAAGCTTCAGCCGCTAAAGCAGAACGATGCAAAACTGATGTCAGTTCACCATTTAAAAGTAACTTCTTGATAATGCAACGGAAACTCATTGCTGTTTTTGTGGTATGCGTGTGGGTGTTTGAACCACGGCAATGGAACTGAAAAGACAGATTAGTGCACTGAAGCCAGTGAGAACTGGGTGAAACAGCAGGCCTGCACGCTAGCACTGGTCTCAGGCAAGCAGAAGTGTACCAGGCTCTCAACACACAGTGCTTATCTTGAGGGGGTTTCAGGTTGTCCCCAGCCTAATTGATAGTTAGCAACCAAATTGATGTGTCTGTAACTAATGTGTGCAATTGGAACCAAATGGACCATTTGTACATTCTGAGTTAAATGGAGATCCAAATTGTATCACATGGGGGTCTGTGGCATAATCCATACCAAATTGATATCGTTGAAATGAAGGTGTTTGAGAATCACTGCTATAGCCGTACTATCTTCTCTTATGACCTTGTGCTAATTAATGTTTGTCAATTTGGGGATCTTTAAATTAATGAATATGAAAAGGTTTGATAACCTGCAGGTACTGACCTGGATGGACTCAGTTTCAGTTGCCTGTCAAGGTGCTATTGAGAGTTCCATTTGGTGTAAACACCTTTATGATAGTGGAGTAGGATTGGGGCTAATCAATACAACATGGCAAAAATAGTAATTGAGTAATAAGTAATACAGTTTAAATATTTGTATCACACACACACACACACACACACACACACACACACACACACACACACACACACACACACACACACACACACACACACACACACACACACACACACACACACACGGAGAGAGAAATTGACTTAGGGCAAGGCAAGTCATTCCAGAAGATGTACAACTGTCAACTGAACTTGCTTGAATCCTGGTGTGGCATCACATCACTGAGTGTACAAATGTACTCTCTTCACGTGGAGCATTAATCTTTATTTCCATCTCAGCGTGTACTGTAGTTCTCCACAACTTCACCAGAGCAACTTGGGAGAAAACCAAGGAGAAACTGTTTCAGTACTTTCAGTGGAATTGGAGGTGGGAGTACTGATTTAGGGTCAGTGAGTTCCTCTTGCATAGGATCAAAAATGGACCTGAGATCAGCTGTCCTACATCAAACATTGTCATTTCTAACAGTGAGTTCCAACCAGTACACCACCGAGTGTGCCTTGAGAGATGTAGCACAAATAAATAAGTAAAAAGGTAAATCACAGCAATAACATTACAGCCCCACTTTGTTCCTCTATGCAATATGGCCTTAGATCAGCAAATATTTTAGCTGGTCGTTCTTTATGGTCATACGAGTAAACAATTATACAGTATGTGCCTTGGAATGTTGTGCCTTGAGATATCAAAAGGGTTGATAACCACTGACTGTGGCGTGTTCAGGAGCACAGTTCTGTTTAGCTCACGGGTGTGAGGAAGTACTGTTGCCCTGAACTTTCCTGGGTCTGCCTTCATCATTCAATGTTCTGAAATCCTACACTTCAGTGAGAGAATTCAATAAATCAACCAAATCAATATATCTAAACTAACCTCAAGATGGTGCTCAATTCCGTAGTTCCTCAGAAACCAGTCCTATATATGCTGAGCTCCATAACAACAGTATGGTCTTCCAAATCACATCAAAAGTGGTGTCCAGTTTTGTTGGATGGCAAATTGTTAAGCTTCCTCTCTTCCAAACCAAGGCTGGGTTTCTCAAAAGGATCCATTTTCAGTACAACTCATTTAATTCACTGCTATACACACATTCATACAGTTTAAATGTTAACTTAGACATTACAGGTAAGGATCACCCATATTCGATTTGATAATTCCTCCCTGGTCCATCACATGGCCAAAGATGGACATTGTTCTTGAATACTTTTGAGAAACAGCGGTCCTATTCTAGTACCTGATGTTTTCGGTTTGTCTTCTCCTCTCGCTTAACACTAACTTAGTAGTTGCGTATTCACCATAAGTAAGCTTATTCTGAATTTATGATGTAGTCTTCTGTCTTGCCACTTATTGTAGTTTCCTGTTTTTCCCTCCTCTGAGAAAAACAGAAAAGCAGGTTGATTTCCAGATGAACATGACCAAGGGAAATCCAATTTAGATTATTCCCCTGATAAATCAGCCAGTCTACCAAAGGAATATTTCACTTTCAATGGTTGTCTAGTTCATGTTATGTACCACAATCAAGACTGACATAGTTCATCTATTCTTGACAAGGATGAGACATTTTTAGCAAAAGTACGGTTGGTCTTCCTCCCCTCACATGCTTGGTGTAACCTAATTGATCACCAGACCCTAGCCTAAGCTTAGCAATTTAGCAAAAAGAAAGCAACGGTATCAGAAAATACTATCAGTTACTTCTCATCACTAATAGTTGGAAAGAAAGCTGCTGTTGCTTTTGCCCATTTCTGAAAGCTCAGGGTGTGATGTGGCAAAGAACTTTATAGTGCAATATCTGAAAGATGTCCATTGCTTTAGCCATGTGTGGCACAATCAGAACATGGCAGGATAAACACTTGACATGAATGGCTGTGTGTACAATCAGTCATTGCATTATAGATCCAAGTAAAACAATAAATAGAAGCACCAGCAAATTGCTAAAATGGCAGGTTCCCTGAATTCAACATTGTTCAATCAGGGATTTTTTATTCCCCAATAGGCTTCTGCAGAATAGCTAATTTCCTTCAAAATTCCATACTACAGCATCAAAAACAGCTCTGCACAAATCAAGTTTAATGCAAGAAACATGATTTCTATTCCCCCTATACAAGCTTTGAATTTTATGCTTTGACTCTTTCCAGGCTCCTGCTAATGCCTTCTCAGTTTGTTTTAAAGAACAATAAGTCTAGTTGGTAATTGTAATGCGTTCTTAATACTGTTGACTCCATGTTTGTTATCTAGCACTGTAAACATTCCAGTTCAGTCTTCCCCTCTGAAGCCAATGACATCATGACAAAGCTTTTCCATCCATCATTGTTTGTTGTGGTCCCATTCAGTTATGTTAAGCATTCTAAGTTATATAAATATATATATAAATATATCAACTGTATATTTGACATTTTGTAAAATAAAGCTAACCGAAACAAGCAACTATTGAACCCATGGTTTGTGTTTTTTCTAAGGTCCAGTGAGTTGTGAACATATGCTCTGTTCTTCATTTCTATAGCAACTATTTCTAACCCAGTCCTGCCAGCCAACCAAAGACACGTGGATTTAAATAGAATAAATCTTGTATGATACCACTACAAAGGTCTTGTAGGTCTTGTTCAAATAAGTTAGGTGCACATCCCTGTCAAGATGGACAAAAAAAACGAAAAAAATGTTTCTCATAGCAACACAGTCCACATGGATCATAAGGTAACTCATTTCAAGAATGACAGAATCACGCAGTTGTCCAGTTTTTAAAACTTTTTTATTGTTTTTAATTTTTTTTGCTCATTTTTTAAATTATTTATATTATCTACAAAGTAAAAGTTTCTTCTTTTTAACTTAAAAGTTACACAATGGTCAGGTGAGAATTGGGATCTGATCACCTCAGCCATCAGTTTCATAAATAATGTTTTTTTTTTAACTCCTGTCCTCTGGCTGCCAAAATGTTGTGTTTGTTAATTCACAGGAAGCTTCTCGTCACTTTAGTTTTTAGTTTGGTTAGAAACCTGTTGTGTAGTTTGGAAAACAAACGCAGCACATAGCAGCAGCAGCAATAGTTAAACAGTAAGGTTAATACTGTCTAAAACTTGGAAGAATTCTTTTTTTTTCCATAACAAGGTGCAGACAAAATACAAGTTCCAGTTTTTTCTCTCTTCTTCACTCACATTAATTTCCTCACTCTTTCATGCCTCTTAATTGGCAAGCTGACTCATGTTGCTGTTACGGATCCCCTGAAGTGGTGTGTGTGTGTGTGTGTGCGTGGTACTCTACGTGTGTGTGTGTGTGTGTGTGTGTGTGTGTGTGTGTGTGTGTGTGTGTGTGTGCGTGTGTGTGTGTGTGAACAGGGGCAGAATAAGGGCAGTCCTCTGTTAATATTAGAACGCTAGCTCGTTAAAAACATGTCACTGCATCAGTCTGTTAACATTCTCTTATTGCCTGGTCTGGAAGAGGAGAAGAGGGAAGAGGAGGGGGGATGGATTGATGAAGGGAGGGGTGAGGGAGGTCAGAAAAGATGCTGTGGTCACATGTCTTGTGTGTATGACAATAGGGGAGGAGGGTGGGGAGGGGGTGTTCTGGTCAGGTCTCTTCATCATGTGGTTGTGGAGGTTCTGGTAGAGAAGCATGAGGCAGAGTGGGTCCCTCCGCTCACCAGCGCTGCCCTTCTACAGCTGCTGCTGATGGTGGGCTTGCACTGCCGGTGGAGAGTAAGGGAAGGAGGGAAAAAACAACAGCGTTTTCGTTTAACCGCTTTCAACATCTCTATTTCGGGCATGTCATTATATGGGCCGTCGCAATGGCCCATGTGTTGTGGGCTTGTAGATGATAGGCTATTTTCGTATTGTACAATCGTATAGTCACAGGCATTCAAGATCGTCTGTACAACTGTGCTGTTGTACCCACTTTTTTTTAGTTTAGTTAGTTGATTGAAGTGAAATATTTTTGTAAGAGTAGTTGTATATTCACTTTTAATGCCTATGTCTTGATAACCATATGGGTACGGTTCTGTGTCGTATTATGTCCAGTTAGATTCAGACTCAGGTCCATGGTGTGTTCATTAAGTGGGCGGTTCCTTCTTCAACCAAGTGAAAACATGCAATTTAATTCCAACGTCTCTGCTTGTAGGCTTCTACGTATAAAGATTCCAATATGGAGTGGCATCTAATGCTAGACTTGCAGATTTAAGCCGGTAATAAAACAACTTTGAATGCGTTTCCCATTCAATTGACTAGTGCACCACCCACTGTATGTAGTTGCACTGCCGTCAAGATGTTGCTAGACAGGATAGTGTGGAGGGAAGCAATTCAGGAGTCCCGAGTTAGTGGTGGCTAGACCACTATTGCATTCAATAGTTCATAAGTTTGTTTGATTAGCTGCTGAGCCAATCAAGTGAATAATCACATAATAATCCATACTCAATTTGATAGTGTAACAAGTGTGCTGGTTTGGTCCAGTAGTGTACCTTGTGGGTGTGCCAGGTAGGAGAAGTGTGTGGTGGAAGAGACTGGGATGGGGTTGAGAGCCGTCTGTTGCATGGGGGGCTGGGGACCCCCTGGAGGACCCTGGGTAGTCATCAACATCATTGGGGGATGTTGGGGGGCCGCATGGTGAGATTGCACTAAACCAGATTGCATGTGGGCCTGGAAGGGGCAAGAGAGAGAAAGGGAGCACATACATAGTGAGGGTGTGCAAGAGAGCAAGAGTCAATCAGACCTGGATTAGGAGGGGAAAAGGGGGATTCAATAATAACTTCAAAGGCAGACTTCAATAGTCAGTAAGTGATCTAGCTGACATTTCACCACACAGACATCTTGCCCACAGAATACATACACAAATATCTCTACAATGCCACTAACAGGCTCAATCGAGCTCAAACAATCATTTTACCATGTCAACAACGCCCTCTACTGGCTTTCTTGAAATTTCCAACACTTTCACATTTTAACTATAAATTTTAACAACTAGGACCTTACCCCTTGTGAATATACGAACACCAAATGATCTAATATCAATACCAATAATGTATATTGGTAATGGAATGCAATGGAAACAGGTGAATTTGAACAGTATCCCATAGTCCCATTCTAATTTAGACATTTTCACAGATTGGGAGCAAGGTCCATTGCACCTTGACGATGGCTAAAGTGTATCAAGAAAAAAAAAAACATTGATATGTTCTTGTCGATGAAAGACAAAGAAAAATCCTGCTTTTGTCCTAAATGGAGTGGTGCTTTTTAATGGTGGAATAAAGTAGCCTTCCCACACTCCTGTGAAGTGAGGGGTGCCCACCGACCACGGTGGATGCCACATAACTTCATGGGTGGCATTTACCTTCTCCTTTTTTGGCTTTGTTGTGTATCTTCTCTCCAGCACTCGACTACTGCTCTGCTTCTGCATCAATTTATCCTTTCTCTCTTGTTTATGTGGATCTTCACTCAGATGCCCTTTAGGCTCCTTCATCTGTCTCCTTCCTCCTTTCTCTCTCCTTATATCACCTGCCACTGTCTACAATGCATACTGTTATAAACTGACACAAATAATAGATTTCTTTGATCTTCCACTGTCTACATTGCATACTGTTCTGACACCAACAATAGAGTTCTACTGGTACCATCTTGGAGTTGATTATAGAAATGACATTGTTTTACCGTGGTACTTTAAAGTAAGCAAAAAAAAAGGCAGACTGACCTGCTGCACATGTGCCATGTGGTTGGGGTTGTAACCGTGCTGCACCTGCTGGGGGTGGATGTAGACCGTGGTCTGTTGGGCTGAGGGGAACGACGCCTGGGGAGACTGTGGGTTGGGCCCTGGCGTCATGGAAGGAGGCGTGGGCGCCAGCGCTGAATACATCTGCTGCTGTGGCGGCTGGTTGGCCATGTGGAGGGCCTGGGCTGCTGCCGCCGCTGACACACACACGCACACGCACACACACACGCACACAAAGGCCACACGGTGGCAAACAATAAATATCGATAACGAAGGGAAGTGCATTTGCTTAACTACTGTACTTAAAGCGTAAGTCCACTTTTGTAGAGAGTTGGGTAGTTATGGACAATAAATAAAAAATTAACATTGATTTTGTCATTTTTATTTGGGGGGCTTTGATTTCTGGCACCACTGTATATTTACTTTACTATTTACTTAGTAGATTTGGCTTATTATTACAAGGCAATACATACATTAACCTCTTCAGACCTACAGTATATAGATTTTGGCAATTTGAAAACATCCGATCTAGCTTGCAATGCGTTACATTGCAAGCTTGTAGATACGCTAGTTTCAAAAGACATCGGAAATGTTAGATATTCTGCATAATACTTTTACATTTTGATGGTAATACAAGAACTTCTATGCCAGTGTATTCCGGACTTTTACTTGTAAGTAGCTTTATAGTACCCCCATGACTTTGGGGTAACTATTCATTCATTCTGTATTCACCTGCCGCAGCCTGTTGGTGCTGTTGGTGCTGCACAGGGCTTTGGGCTGGGTGGTTGGGTGGACCGCCGTGCTGCGGAGGCCCACCCTGTTGACCTTGACCCGTGGGAGTAGCCGAGGGCTGGGGGTGCTGCGGGTGCTGTGGGTGGGGATGCAGCGTGGCACTGGGGTGTTGGTACTGCTGGGGCATCGGCCCCGCAGACACTGAAACGGACAGGAGGCAGGGTTAGAGAACAGACAAGCATTGTTTGCAGTTATGCTATAGGAACAAGGCTACTGTGCAGACCTTTATTGGTTTAAATGGTTATTCTTTGTCCAGCAGCAAACTGGATGTGTGCAACTGACTTTTGAACTAGTTCTCTGACAAGCAATCAACTACAGTGTGGTGTCATAAAAATTGACATTGCAGTGCATATCATGAGCATTCTAAGCCTTGGCTTGGACAAGCATCTGTCAATTCTGGGGCTGAACACAAGACTGTGCAGCTGGAGACAGATGTCAGGTGGTCCATATGGGCATAGCGACCTCTGCCCCACTAACACTCAGGGCTGCGTTCTGATGAGCCCTATTCTCCCTTGTACACAAATGACAACATGACTCTGTTTAGCTACAAAGGGACACCCCACTCATAGGCTTCACAGACGATGAATCAGCCCATAGGAGTGAAGTGGAGCACATGGCGCATCTAGAACATTGTTCCAGAACAACCTGACCATCAACATCGCCCAAATAAAAGAGATCTTCAGGAGATCTCCTAGAGACCACTCTCATCACGAATCGGGGTGCTGCAGTCGAGTTAGAGAGTTCAAATTCCTTGGGGAATTTATGTCAGAAAGCAAAACAACACCTGTACTTCCTGAGGAGACTCAAGAAAGCTGGCATTGGCTCCAAAGTCCCAAAGGCTTTCTACAGAGGCAACACAGAGAGCATCCTGACTGACTGCTTCACAGCCTGGTATGACAGCTGAACAGATCTCAACCTCCAAACATGCACGAAGTCCACTATCAGCACTGTTGGTTGTTCCCCTTGTAAGTCCTGTAGCCACGCTGAGATGTGCTTGCGGTTATGATGAGGGTGAGGGTTAGAAATAGGGTTAGTATTTTTGGCGTTGGTCCTTTGGAACAACGGCATGGAACCATCGATACAGCAGTCACTCCATCTATTCATCCATCGCCCGGGTTCGATTGATTAATCGAATGCATTGCTACTGCCGCATGAAAACGGTTTCCACAGTCAGATACTTGAACACGAATGAACTTAACTTTGGTACTAGAAGGAAAACATGCACAACTTTGGTACTAGAAGGAAAACATGCACATCCGTTACTATTTTTTTTACTCCTTGCCAGCTCTATCTTGCACTCTTTATTCTATCTCTTTTTGCTGTGCCAGCAGCAGTTTTGTTGTTTTAAATGCTATGCTATTAATATCTATGCTTCTGCATTGTTTGATGTGACAATAAAGTACAACCTTAAACCTTAAGGCTGCCCTATTTTAAGAGCTATGATTAAAGTGTTCATCGTTCCAGTGTTCTCTTTTTGTCCCGTCTGTCAAACATTGAGGGGAATTTTACAGTATAGTGATGAAATGATTCATGTCCACTAGATTTTATTTTGAAGCAATAGGATCCATAGACATGGTGACCTACCATACATGGTGTGTGTCTGCTCTGGGTACTGTTGTGTAGAGGAGGACACAAGGCCGGGCTGGCCGTGTTGCGGTGGGGCCATCATCCTACTGCCCTGCATCACTGGACTGAACACATGCTGTGCCTAAACACGCACACGCACACCCCATCAGTTGGACATTGTTGTGACACACAGAAATCAGAATCAGTTTTAAATTTTCTTTCCACTGTTGGAAAACCATGAACTGAATGACCTGGTGACCCGTGATGAGCATCCATGTAGTCATTTTTTTCTGAGAGGTTGGAGGTCATGAAAAAAGGTTATTTCAAGAAGGGGAAGTTGACCAGATTGTCTGGTTGTCATTATTATTATGACATAGTAGTCAAGGACAATTAGTTGAGAAACGGTGGGATGCATTGCATAGGAAGTCAAAGTGATACAAAAGCACATATCACCACCTTGTTCACAATTAGTTGAAAACACCTCTGTGCTAGATCACAACACGTCACTCACAGAAATCAGAATCACTAGATCACATCACATTGCAATGCATTGCGATGAATAAAATGCAGTCAAATCCTCTGCGCAAATGTAAAGTGTTATAGCAGAATAAGGAAGGCATTACTTTATTCTGCTCACCACAGTGGCAAATGGACCACTTTCAACTTTGGACCAAGAGAAAAAAAAAAGAAAAAGGAATCCATGGAGAATTCTGAAAATACCGGTCAAATTGACTTGTAAGTTAGCCAACAAATCCCCCGCTGTAGAAAATGAAAACTAAAAAGTCACATCTAAAATAAATATACCAAACTAAAATACCTGTGATTGGTAATGTGGCATCTGCTGGACCAGTTGCTGACTGGTGAACTGCTGTGGACTACAGGTGAAGTACTGGGTAGAATAAGCAGGGCTCTGTGCTACAATGGGAGGACCTGCTGCTGAGGCCGGGTGCATCATGGTGGGAGCGCCTTGGGGATGGTGCTGGTCTGATCTCTGCTGGGGCATGTTGGGCACTGCAGTGGACACGCAGGAGAGGATGCCATGTTAATGAAGGGGGAAAAATTTCAAACCATTGACCCATTAAGACCTGACACCTAGTTCTACAAATGCCTTCTGAATCATGATGGACCCCCCCCATCTCAAAATATGTTCCCTGAACTTCCAGAAGAAAAGATGTTGTGAAAGATGCTGTGAAAGACTATGAAAAAAAATGTGCCCATGTTTTCTAGATTTTTTTAAGAATTAACAGATCGACAAGCTTGTAGCGCAGCACCATGCTACAAACTTGTAGATTTGCTTTTTTTTTTTACAGCTAGAGTTTAAAATGAGTATAGTTAGTGATTCACATATGAGGCGACACTGATGCCTTCAGGTATAAATGGGTTAATGAAGCAAAAAAAGACTGAGGACAATTCTTCAAGTGCCTTCTAAATCAGTAGATTGCAAACTTTCAAGATTTTTATAAAATGTTGAAAAATAGTGGATGTACAAGGTCGAAAGTGCAGCATGAAGTGATGCACTGAGCCTGTATGTCTGATTATTTTTGAATGACCAATGCTAGAATATAAAATGACAAATGCTCTCCCAGTTTTAGGTTAATTAAAAAAAAAGAGAGAGAACTGGAATAGAGGTAGAGACAAGGTTTGAGAGACACAATGAGCAAGAATGATCAGTAGTAGTCTTGGGCGGTATTGATTTTTTAAATATCGGTATTGATAACGTGTTAATTAGCTCGATATTCGATATTACCGGTATTGAAGTCGGACACGTTCCACCAGTCACCTAGTTCTCAGAATTGTGACATTGAGGAGTCAGAAACTGAGTGCTCTGCTGTTCAAGCAGCCTAAATAGTTGGAAATACATTGTTTCCAAAAAGCCTAGCCCAAATAAGGGCTATTTTAGGCATGTGTGTAACGTGAAAATTGTTTGTATAGTTACTATTAAAAATCTCATTGCTCATATTTCAAACAGAATACAGTATAATGTCGGTATTTGACGATATTCGGTATTCGATATTTTTATAGACCCAACGATATTACTCGTATTGATTTCCAATATCGCGATAAACGGTAATACCGGTATATTGCCCAAGACTAATCAGTAGTACTGTAAGCGAAAACAGCTAACTCTACCTCTTCTGCTCTCATGCAAGTAAACTGACAATATGTAAAGTCACAACACCAACTTTGATTTGACGAGGCAGTATTTCATAGTTATAAAAATATAACGTTTTATTTTCTGTAAGATATACATTTTGGAGGAGAAGCTTTGTGGGGTTGTAGATCGGAGAGACAGGAAGAATAGAGAAGATTAGTGGCTGTTCTCACCTTTACCTGGTCTGTAGGGTTTAGACTGGCTGACAGTCATATGAGGCATCTGAACATGGTACATCGGAGACTGGAGGGACCACAGAGGAAATAGAACAGGAGCCACATTTAAGTGTCATTGAAAGGCTGCATCCTGCCATTCAGAGTCACACAAGCTCTTCTGACTCCATTTCAAATGCATGAATTGAGCTCATCCTTGAATAAAGTTTAGTTTATGTTCAATCCGTGCTTGTGAAACTGGTCTTTTGAGCCCTGCCTTGGTAGCGGACCACCTGGCATCCAAAGTGACAAGCGCGCGCGCACGCACGCACGCACGCACGCACACGCGCACACACACATACACACACCAATAAACAGCATGCTCTGTGGACTAGGATAATGAGCCCACCAATGTGTGAGAAAGTTGCACTACTCCGTTACCGGATGCCTCATGCATTCTGTAATAGCCGCCTGGGATATTATGTAGTTTGACTAGGTACCACCTCTTGAAAGATGGCCAGCATCATTCATTTCTGTGATTTATAAACGTGTGCCATGCCAGTCTAAGCATACAAAAAAAACATGAACGAACAACCGAATAATTTAAAACAGTATAAAATAACAGCGACAACAATAACAAAGGGCCTCCAAGTCTCCATTAGCTGGGGGAAAAAAGAAAGTTATCCTCTAAACAATAGCATTAAAGGTTGAGGGTTCTAACCATGAAGGCAGTTGCAAAGGAATTGCAATAAGAAGTTGGCAAACCAACATCTGATGGGCATTTGAGCGCGATTCATTATTGGTTGCACATCCTATCTCGCACAGACAACAGCAGATCTATAAGTTCACAAGCTTGTGAGCTTGTAAATTGGCTATTTTCCATGCAAGACTCTGATGTGCAACCAAGTATAAATCAGGCATCGCTCATCAAGCAAGCAAAACATTTCAGTACTGGTTGAGAGAAAAGGTATAATAGTAAAAGTAGAAAACAAAAGAAAAATAGAAAAATCTTAGAAAATGTCACAAACCTTCCAGATTATGCTTTTCTAATGGAGAAAGAGAGGGGAGGAGAGGGAGAAAGGGGAAAAAAGAACCATTCTTTAGTTGGTCAACAAATTATCTTTTTTTTCTTGGCGAGTGATGTTGGATCACCAAGTACTTCTTAAAGCAACTTGTAAAAATGTATAAAAATATTTGAAACGTATGATCTGAGTGCAAAATATGAGTCTAGATGTACTCATATTTTGTAAAAAAAATAAATAAAATAAATAAATAAAAAAAAGAAGAAGAAACAGTCTAAACATTACATTCAAAATATTGTCTTTGGTGGAACCTAAGTGTTTAGAATCGTCTCAACTAGAGATGTGTGACAGCTCAACGAGGAGAAAGGAATGAAAGGCATGAGATAGATGAGCATGATCTGATAAAGAGAGAAGGGAAAAGAAATGCACACACACGCACACGCACACACACACCCAATGACAAAATATGGCAAGATACTCCTTCCTGTAGTGCACACTATGAGGGTTGAGCAGAGAGAATAATGGATCAATGTAGTAGCAATGTGGAGGCAAAATTAAAATGAATGATGAAGACAGAAATTATTAATAATTAGTGTGTCTGTATATAAACAGGAACCCAGGTGCAGAGTGCTGACAGGTGAACTCCTTCAACAGTAAATGATGACATGTTTCAATCAAAATGAACCCAAATTGAAGGCAACAAATAATCTGTTTCTTTTTTCTTAAGCCCCCCCCCCCCCCCCCCTCCCCATAGCCTAATAACTTATTAGGCTATGACATTAATGTCACCTCTCTCTCACTCACTCGCTATTTATGTCCATTATACAATCATTCCAACTGCTCATTTTACCTTGATAGCCAGCTAATTTGGGCTTCAAGGGAGGGTAACACTTTACAATAACGTCTCGTTATAAAGCATTTATAAACATTTATAAGCAATTTGTAGATGAGTAATAGTCATGAACAGATTGTTTATTAACATCCCAAATGCATAACTAAACATGTATAACTATATTTAAAGCTCATTTATAAATTATTAGTGAACTATTATGCATTTATAGAGATGTGTAATTGTTAAATCATTTGTAACTAATTTATAGTTTATAAACTATTCGCAATATACCTTGGTAAATTATTAATAAATATATAATAACATCCTAGCGAAAACATTTGTAACTAAGGCTACATATTATATATTAGTAAGTAGTTAACTACTAATGATACGCCATTTGTAATCATTTATACATCATTATAGAAACATTTATAGCCTATTTATAACATTTATTTATAAACACCTAAAATCATTTAATGGGTCAGACTCGGAATTATTTGACTGGCTGTTCATGAGTCTTTCATGTTTGTTCATGTTTTACCTGTTTAAAACATTCGTAAAAGATCTATTGATCATTGGTAGATGTTATCAAGAGCCCCAAAGTAAAGTGAAGACAATTCATTAGTTAGGACTGTCTGTTAATATAGCATTCATGTTTGTTCATGTTTAACAGAAAGTTGTAAACAATGAATAGTCTTCGCTTTACATTAGGGCACTTGATAATGATTTATAGATAAGAATGTTTTACCAATATACATAAGAATGTTTTACCAAGCATATGCTAATGCTTGGTAATGCTTCACCTAGCGGGGGAGTTCCCCTGGTTGGTGATGCAGGGGAATTGAACCCAGTACCTTTAGCTGTGAGGCAACAGCACTACCACTGTTCCACCATGCATTCCCAATAATCTGCTTCTATTTACAATTAACAATCACCATGGCCCCCGATCATGGCTAATTAAGTGCAGAATGCTTAAAAACTATGTTACTACTAAACCAATGTGTGAGGTTAGTCATTTGTGATTCAGGGTGCAAGGGTCTCCAAATTAAGGCAGTACAGCAATGAAAAGAAATGTTAATGGTTGGATGAAGGACATGGCATACAGGCTGTTGGTAATGACAGTATGAATCAAAAAAAGATCAAGAGTGACAGACATTGAAGCATGCTGGTACTTTTTGAACATGGATGTCGTTGCTATCAGAGAAACCTTGTGTCACCATATTTCAGTACGAATCAGCATACTGTGTGTGCGTCTCTCACCTGTACTCCTGGGCTGACTGGTGTCAGAGGGTACATCTGTGGGAAGCACACTGTCTGGCCATAGACAGTCGGGGGCTGTTGGACCACGATGGAAGGGCTGGGCTGGCCCTGGGGCCTCGGCGGAGTAGGGGTGTTAGCTGGCTTGGGCTAGTGAGGGGAAACCCGAATGTAAGGGAGTCAATATCAAGAGAATCGTCAAGAATGGTGGTCCCTTATTGGCCTTTCCCACCACATAATTATGCCAATTTGCTCATAAAACACAGATCAATGGCATTTAATTTTTGTGTTCAGATAACAAACATTACTTAAACACTATAGGTGTTTATAAGAGGGGGGCTCGCCCTCTCAAAATTGTTGAAATTATTTGAAAAAAAAAAAAAAAAAAACAATGTATATGCCTATAATAGAAACACCATTGTTAATATTGTTAAATCATTTCAAATAAAGTTGTAACGTTGTCTCTTGCTTTGAAGTGGTGTAGTGGTGGCGGGAGGGTCAGACTGACCTGTGCGTTGAATCTGGGCTTGAACTCGTTGGCGTTGGGGTTCAAGGTTGACTTCCTCACTTGACTACAGGAGAGGAGGAAGAGCGAGAGACAGAGATGGTGGAATGTTAATGTGTCGATTGAAAAACATCCACAGTGCATTCTCCCTGGCCCATCTGTCATCCAACTCACTCTTGCACTGGCTCCTTTTTCTCGTCCTTATCCTCGGCGGGCTTGGGCCCACCGAACATGGGCGTGGCCGTCGTCTGGGAGCCTTGCGACGTCACGTCTGGACCCGGCCTCTTCTGGTCCAGTGCCGCGGGGGAAGGGGAGGGCGCTGCGGGACTGCCCGGCTTGCTGCCGTTGGCCGCTGCAGGGGTGGCGGCTGGGGTGGGGGCACCCGCTGGCACCGCCGCTATGACCCCCTCCTCAGCGCCTTCCGGACCCACTGCAGAGCCCTTGTCCAGTGGAAGGTCCTTAGGCTTATCTCCGGGATCTCTGGGAGGCTTGGTCATCATCTGGTCAAAGACAGGGTCTGGGTTGGAGCTTGACTGCAACTGGACGGAGGGAGACGGGAGGAGGAGAGCTTGTATTCCCTTGCTTATTATGAGATTGTTAATAGAAAGATCACAAGATCTTCTGCAAAATAACATGCTTCGAACAAGCCATTAACCTTTTAAACCCTATATACTTTCTCAATACCCCTCAGGGCTCTGTACTTGGTCCCCTCCTCTTTTCCCTCTTCCCTCAATACCAGATTGCTGAGAATAGTCTATCTACAAGCTCTGAAACATTGCAGGCTTGTAGATCTGCTATTCTTTTTTTTATCAAATGCTCACCTAGTATTAAATGTCCAAAGTGTAGGGATGCTTGAGATCACAGTAAGATGCATTCAAACTTACCCTAAAATCTACACTAAATTTCTTTAAATTGTCTATTTGTTTTCTGTGGTCTGGCGCCATGGAAGGAGGTCCTGCAAAGTTGGAGAGAAGAAGCCATGCCTTAAACGATATCACATCGAGTTTATTGTAAAATTGCTTGAAAGTTACAGTACCATAATGCAAGTAATGGATAACGCAAATGTGCCACAGAGAAAGCTACTTCTCCAGAATCATTAACAATAAAGCTCTCCCTCCTTGGCAAGGGAGAAAAACATTACCTTTGCAAGCTGGTCTAGTGATACTAGCAGAGCTGTCCAGGGGCTTGACATTCTCCTTGTTGGCTGTAGGAGATGTTTGTCTTGTCTCCTGGATTCGACACTCCTTTGCTGTAGAGACCGAATTAAAAAAAACAAAACAAAGAGAATTGGTTCACTCTGGATATTGCCCAAAGACACACATTGACAAACCGTTCAGAGTTTACATCTGTCACAGACAAATGGAAAGCCCTCGCGGACAGATTCCATGAGCCAACAAAGCTACCTTCAACTGAACTGGTGGCGACCATGTTGGGGCTAGCAGCGGTGGGCGAGGAGGCTGACGTCGGCGAGGTAAGCACTTCTACGGGAGCCGTCCCCGTCTGAGGGGGCGGAATGGAAGAGGCGCTAGGAGAGGCTCCTCCCATGCTGTTCTGACGAGGAGAGCGAGGTCTGTGTGCTGTAGAGGGACAGGGACTGGCATGATACAGGTCTGTGTGCTGTAGAGGGACAGGGACTGGCATGATACAGGTCTGTGTGCTGTAGAGGGACAGGGACTGGCATGATACAGGTCTGTGTGCTGTAGAGGGACAGGGACTGGCATGATACAGGTCTGTGTGCTGTACAGGGACAGGGACTGGCATGATACAGGTCTGTGTGCTGTAGAGGGACAGGGACTGGCATGATACAGGTCTGTGTGCTGTAGAGGGACAGGGACTGACATGATACAGGTCTGTGTGCTGTAGAGGGACAGGGACTGACATGATACAGGTCTGTGTGCTGTAGAGGGACAGGGACTGACATGATACAGGTCTGTGTGCTGTAGAGGGACAGGGACTGGCATGATACAGGTCTGTGTGCTGTAGAGGGACAGGGACTGGCATGATACAGGTCTGTGTGCTGTACAGGGACTGGCATGATACAACTGACATGATATATACTGACAGGTCTGTGTGTTGCTGACATACCTAGCCCATAAAGACTCAACAGTTTTCCCCAGTATGTTGTTATATCAGTGGTGGTGATCAAAAAACCTTTCCATGTCATTGCATCCCTAAAACTATATGAATTTGGCCACAGACTACCATCCCAAAATGTTTTGTTCCAGGGACTGCCAAGTTTCAGTTACAAAAAAAACACTTCATAACACCCATCTGATTCCACAGAAAATGTAATTTGGAACGCAGGAGTGCTTTGCATACATCTTACTGAACGCACAGAGCATTCATTACCGCAGTAATGTTGTAAGGGCATGATAAGATACAGTATTTCAAAAACGAGTACACCCCTCCCATTTCTCCATAATGAGGAGAAATGGGAGGGGTGTACTAGTTTTTTGTGTATATATTTTGTATAATGAAATATTATTTCATTATATCTCTTCACTGGAAAACAGTGATTAAATGAAACTTTGATAACGTGAAGTAGTCATCATACAGCTTGGATAAAAAGGGTAAATTTCATTTTCCCCTCAAAGTAACTAAAACATAGCCATTAATGTCTAAACAACAGGCAAAAAAGTTAGTACACCCCTAACTGAAAATGTGTGTTATTTTGAGGGGGAAATGAAATTTACCCTTTTATCCAAGCTGTACAATGACTACTTCATATTGTAAATGTGAAGTAAATCAATCAAAGTTTAATTTCGTCACCGTTTTCCAGTGAAGAGATATAATGAAAATTTGGAGAAATGTGTATTCACCTTTTTGAGATACTGTATGCTTCCAAACGCACAAGCACACTGATGGGTCAAATCTGTTTCATATCACTCATCACTGCATTCTGCTGACCACTGTATACACAAATATAATCTCAATGAAAACAAAGGTCGTTGAGGTGGAGACGAAGGGAAGGAATTGTGATTCTAACATTTACCTCCACTAACTACTGATGACCACGTTCCTCCAGAGGAGCTATTCCTGGTTGGCGGATTGACTGGAACCTCTCCTGGGGCATTGTGGGAGATGAAGTCCACTCCTGGAGGGACTCCTGTGGTCCGGCACGGGGGCACTCTGTGGGCGCGGGGCGTGCGCTGGGACTTCGGGGACATTCTGGGGGGACCTGCAGAGGAATAAGACGAAGAAGAGAGAGGAGGCCAGAAAGACCCGCGGGGAGGGAGAGTTACATATTAATATACTGATGGCAGGTAAAATAACTTCTATCTTTCATTGCCATCCTTCCACCTTTGGGGTATTTCCGTGTCTTACAAACAGCTGCCAGAGATGTGAAGCCCTGAGCCATCTACAGCTCACATCTCCATCTGGCTTTAGAGGGCTCACCGTGAAGCAGTGCCAACGGTGTCAAGCATGTGAGTGGAACACACTACAGATGACTGCATAGTACTACAAACAACACTGGTTCACACCACAAGCAGGGGGACAAGGGTTTGAGAAAGAAAGACATGAGCAATAGAGGCAAAGAAAGATGGACCAAGATAGATGAGAGAGAAATTGTTGGTGGGAGAAAGAGCCATGGCAGAGATGTGTCCAAATTCAAAGCATTGCCAGTGTTTAGTGAAGTATGTGCCAGTAAAGCTTAGCATCGTCTGTTTGACAGCCCAGCCCAGTGCAAAACTGATGTGTGGCAAAGAACTAGTTGAGTAGGTTCAAATATTTGGGGAGATCTGTGAGGAGCCATTGATGAAAAACATAGAAACGTTCATTTCAATTTTGAAGACGCATTCAGGCCTTTGCCAAACCAAAGTGAAAACAGCTCATACCATAAAGCATTAGTCATCTCTGTGGATAAACCTCAACTAGATCTTTTGCAAACACTGATAAACCTGCTCCAGTCAAAACAGTGTAAATTATCTCCCTGTGTTACATTCTGATTTCTCAGAAAGGTTTCTACATTCCTTTTGAAGCCAAATACAACACAGGGATGCTTGCTACCATTATTGTGAGAACTCTGCTGATTTCCTAAGGTTCATCTTGTCTTGACCAAATCATCTCATTGACCATTCTACTTGGCATGAGTTGCAACTACTAGAACTGCATTTCTTTTATTGAAACACATGCTTTATTGCCACAAATTACTCACTATAACTTAAGGGTGTCACTACCAATGGGATGATTTGGAAGGGAAAATAAACTATTCATTTATTAAAATATGAACTCAAATATTCATACCCAGCTATTTAATTTATCTGTGCGTGCCTATCACTGCTAAGCTGTCAAAGCTGCCATGGTGTGAACATGGAAAACGAGGGCAGCACCCAATGTGTAGCACCTACCGAGTGCCCCACTGAAATAGTCTCACCTCTGTGCGCAAGTTCTGCACAGCACTGAAGAACCAGGGACCTTGCAGAAGATTTTATTAATTTATTGTCTTCTCTATAACAACTGACATAACTCATGAATCTCAACTGGAAAAATGATATGTTTGTATACTTATGCATCTTTGCTTGTATTGAGGCTCTACATAGCAAAAGCCATGGACAATGCCAGGGTAGCCATCATCAAAACGGCTCATTCCATTACAGCCAATGGACTAAACCAATATAATGACGCTCTTTTGTCTGTATAGACTTTAAGGCTTGCCCTGCCACTTTGGTTGAGCAGGGGGCCTGTTGTCAACTGTTACTTCCAATTAGACTACATCTGGAAATTGGGCCTTTCTTGTCCTGACAGACAGTGCTCACTGCTACCTGCCGCCTTTTGACGCTTCAATAGTGCGGGTGGAATTACACACCAGTCAAAGTATGGAATGACAAAATACATAGTTAAAAAATATATTCCTGTTTAGTTCTAGACCTGAAATTAGAAGGGCAAGAATGTTTCACTTTTATTTTTGTTTGAGGGAACCACTAGGAAAGTAATCTGGACCACAAAAAGTCACAAGATGACTATTCCTGCCTACAAGCTAAATTTAGTATTGACACCCCTGCTTTAACCTATAGTGGCAACTTCAGCCTAATTATGTGCTGGTGCACACCAAACAAACAAGAATATACTAGAATATATATGAAAATTTATGTCAACTCAAAGAACCTTAAACCATTTCAGAAAAATATAGGGCTCATCGTGATCTTTTCAAATATTACAACATGTCTTCAACTAGAGCTTTCGTCCGCGTCTACTCCACACTCTCGTGGGTACCTTCCGAGGACATGCGTTTGGGCAGGGTGGAGGCTGGCGACGTGGGCCCGTGGTGGGCCGCAGAAGACGAGGAGGGGTAGGAGGGGTAGGAAGGATGGGAGGGAGGTCTGGAAGGTCGAGAGGGGGGTCTGGATGGGGGCTTGGTGGGCGTGGCCGCCCTGGGAGGCAAGGAGGAAGGGCCAGACTGGTAGCGAGAGGGGGGTCGGGAGGAGGGAGATGGACAGGGCGAGGGCCAGTGGGATGAACCTATGAGGGGGGTACAAAATGATACAGGATAACAGACAGAAAATGAGAAAACAAATCAAAACAAGAGCATAATTAAAAGAAGAAAGGGTTAAACAGAAGAGAAAGACATGGCAGGCATGAAATAATGATACACGTAAGGAAACAATATATACATAAAATGACATGGAATTGGGAACGATACATCTCCTTGAATATCCGCTAAGCTCACTTCTATTAAGACATTGTGTTGATATATTGCCTAACAATGAGATGTGAGGTTGACCACACAATGACACAGATATTAGAACTGTTTCGGTTGCATATGCAAAACCCCCTACCTCCATTCACTACCCTCTGGTCGGCCCCAGAGCTGGGGCTGTAGTCATGAGGTCCTGGTCGGGGGGTTTGTGGTCCGCTGGAACTCTGAACCAGACGGGGTGAATTCTGACGTCCCACCCCCCATGACATATTATCTCTCCTCTGGCTGGGGGGAATGTACTTGTTTTCTCTATATGCATAAACAGAGACATGCCACAGGGGAAACTGGTTAGATAACCATGTACACGTCATCGGCCCCATAATTAAGGGGTTGGATTTGATTTGATTTAACTTTTCTAGAGAATGTTCAGAGCAAGATTTGTGTCTATTGTTTTTAAATGTGAAGAATGATGAATTGTGGATAAGTGAATTTGCCTGTATGTCCAGTGTGTACTGTGGATATAAAACTGATTCCAAACAAAGGAGAATTAGTCCTTAAACAAAAGTAATTCTTTTGCACATGCATGAATGATGATGAAAACATGTGGGAATCGCCAGATACCTGGTGATGCGATTACATATCGATTCTGAGGGTCACGATTCGATTAATCAGGCTATGTAACGACTAATTAGGATTAATCATGATTACCATTTACCATGATTAATCACTCACTGTGCAACTAATAAACAAAGTGTGCTCTAATCATTAAGAATATATATATTTTTCATAGTGCACATATTTAACTCAAACCTTTGCATGTTTCCAAGGGTCCATAGAACAAAAATATTTTCACATGGGAGTCCGTCACCAAATAGGCCATTTAGGCTACCTCTCATCAAACTCTTAAGAAACTTTATGCAGCTTTCTTTAAAAATGAGATCTGTAGTAGAATATATATGAATTGACATAAGATGTCAATATTACCAAATAAAATACATTTTTGATCGAGGTCAACATTCTTTGTCTAATTTTACTCTATTCTTTGCTTGGAAGGTGCCGTTTTTTTCTCATTCAGGGATTTAATTTTGTGTCATTAAGGAAGATTGGAGTCAGTTCTTGAGGCTATGCTGCAGGTTTTGTTTTTGCTGTACCCAAATGTTTTCATACCAAGGACCCCCAAATTGACACTAATTTAGAGAGTACTTTCTTTGCGGCTCTAGCCGTGATTCTCAACCTGTATCATTTCAAGGACCCCCAGTTTGACATGCATTTGTCTACAGATCCCCATTTAATGACATTGCCATCTATGGGACCCCATTTCTTATTATAAAATCAATGTTAATTGACATGTACACACTCTTGGTTCTCATTTGTACACTAGTCTCAAGGACCCATTTTCAGAAGCACTGCTTTAGTTTGGGATGATGTTGAGAGGACACTGGAACTCGACGCAACTCACAATGTGTGCAAGTTGTTGCCCACTGACTGACAGTCAAGACAACCATCCCGTGGACACACCTACCCATGCATGAAGAAAAGGCAAATGGAATTAGGAAGTCCGTCGCCACTTTTATCTTTAAGGGATTAACATCCAAATGCGGTCGTTGGTCGTACAGAGCAACAGAGTCCAGGCCGTGTTGCACACTTTGGAGCCTAACTACAGAGTCACGTCTCGGCCAGATTTCCCAGATGGTCGATGTTATGAGTTTTCTCGAGTTCCCGTGCCCAATCAACCTCGTACAATCCGCGCTGGTGACTTCTTTGTTTTGATGGCTGAAAGCGAAAGCATGCAGGGCAAGTGGTGCGTGCGCCACTCTAACGGTCCGGTATGGCCCTGGAGTGCACTTGTACATTAGCTCCGCCTTTTTGCTCCGCTAAAAATAATAATTAGAATAATCGATTTTTAACAGCTGCACATCGATGTGTATCACCCATGATGTTATCGTGATTAATCGATTTTTTGATTAATTGTCCCACCACTAATGATGATGATGTTTGAATGATACTCCATGATACTCCACTCAGGCACAATCTGGTCCCTGGCATGCTAGGAACAATATACAGGTCCTTCTCAAAAAAATAGCATATTGTGTAAAAGTTCATTTTCTTCCACGATATATTACAAAAAGTGAAACTTTCATATATTCTCAATCAATTGTGCATTAAGTGAAGTATTTAAAAACTTGTTTTGTTTTAAACCTGATGATGATTATCGTGTACACCTCATGAAAACCCCCAAATCCTATCTCAATGAATTAGCATATTTTCACGAGAACACTAACAAAATAGGTTTTAAACAAGAAATGTTGACCTTCTGAAAAGTATGTTAATGTATGCAGTTAATACTTGGTCTGGACTACTTTTGAACAAATTATTTCATCAATGGGGGTGGCATGGAGGTGATCAACCTGTGGCACTGTTAAGGAGTTATGGAAGACCAGTTTTGCTTTGATAACGGCCGTAAATTAATTTGTATTGTTCAGTCTTATGTCTCACACCTTCCTCTTGACAATACAGATTCTCTGTGGGTTTAAAGTCAGCTGGAAAGGAACATTTGCATTTCTATGAAGCTTATCAACATACCGAAGCACAAGGTACTCTAAAAGGATGGCTGTGTTTTCAGTTTTCAGCCGATAACATGGCCTAAACCATGTGTTATGCCATGTCTAGTCTCCAAGCCATGTTATCGGCTGGTGTTGATCCACTAACAATGAAAACAGTCAGTGGTTTCAACACAGACATCTTTATAGAGTACCTTGTGCTTCAGTATGTTGATAACCTTCATGGAGATGCTAATTTCCGCTTCCAGCTTGGCACCTGCCAACAGAGCCAAAATTACTACTAACTGCTGTACTGACCATGGTATTACTGCACTTAACTGACCAGCCAACTGTCCTGACTTTAACCCAACAGAGAATCTGGGTTGTATTGTCAAGAGGAAGGTGTGAGACACAAGGCTGACCAATAAAAAAACATTTATGGCTTTATCAAAGCAAAAGTAGTCCAGACCAAGTATTAACTGCATACATTAATATACTTTTCAGATAGTCAACATTTCTTGTTTAAAACATATATATTTTTAGTGGTTTTGTGAAAATATGCAAATTCATTGAGATATCATTTTGGGGTTTTCATGAGCTGTACACCATAATCATCAAGATTAAATCAGTTTTTAAATAGTTCAGTTAATGCACAATTGAATGTGAATATATGGAAGCTTCACTTTTTGTATTATATTAATACAATTTTTGAGAAGGACCTGTACACTCTATATTGCTAGGAACAATATACATTCTATATTACATTGCATTGCTGAAAGTAATAGGATTTTGCGGAAGTACTACTCAAAGAATTTCATGCGTTACCAGCAGATAGATAGAAAATGAAACTGCAAAAAATCAAAACAAGGCAGGTTAATGGCTACAGGCCAGTGATTGATTATTCACTGAAACCTAGCCACCTGGCATGCACACTAAAGTATTTATTTAGTTTATTAGTAGGGAGTATTACGCACAGCAAGGGCCATGCCATGATGATCGGCTGTCAAGTGTGTGGGGTCTCACCTGCTGAGCGTGTGTGTGTCTCTGTCCCCCCTCTCCCCCCGCACCACGGCTGTGAATTTGTCCTCCTCGGAGCGCTCGTCATTCTCCAGTGCCACGCGGGCCTTGTAGGTGGCGCTGGCCTCAATCTCCTCCGCCAGCTGGGCAGCACGTGCCTCTCTCTTCAGGAACTCTTCAGAGTTGTCCCGCTCCAAGGGAACTCTGAGAAAAGAAGAGCAAAGAAAACAATCCTAGTAAAAACAGGAAAACTAGAATCCCTATTAAAGGTAGGGGAAGTGATTTGAAATTCATGGTGTAGTACCAGCCTGGTGCACTAGGGGCCCCCAAAAGTAGCTACACTATGTGAACCTGCTGCTCTCTCCTGATTGGAGAAGAATTGTGGTGACCTGGGGAACTTTTATTAGCTCCTCTGCTAACATGGGGGAGGGGGAAACTCCATATGTGGTTTCCACACCTTATAATAGAGCATTTTAACAGAAAAAAAAATATTTTTGGGGTGATATCTGACAAAAGTGAAATCACTTCCCCTACCTTTAAAACATGTGGTAGTTGATTAAATACTGCAATCATGAGAAAACAAGAATACGGGTGCGCTTCTGTGCAAACAAAGAACACACATCAAAGCAAACAGCATGTTGCTGTAGAAACATCATGAGATTAAGAGGATACAAAATATAACATTTTCAATAGATGATTCTGAATATTAACTGTCTCACTATTCCAGCTGTACGTCCTCCTTTGATTGTTTTGTCACCTCCACTTAAGACAGGCTAGGCTACACAAACGCAGGTGCTCACACATGGACTGAACGGCCCCACCGCAAAGCAAACAAATCATCTTGTTAAAGGGGTATTCCACTTTCAAAATGGTCTACTCAGCCTCATGTGAACACACCAGACAGTTTATAAGTTACTCCTTTCAGTATTTAGATATTTGATGTTCATTTTAGCACCTTAAAACTCCATTTTAACCATGACAGATTATTCGAAAACCACAATTTTTCTGGTGACTGATATTGTCCTCGGAATACGTGAGAGGGCTGTGGAATTTCACTTACAGTTTTTATTTATTTTTAAAATATTGTTTTATTCATTTGGGTACAGAGATCGTGAGCGGAGCGCGAGCGGAGCGGGGAGCGGAGCGTGTGGATTTTTAAGTGAGCGCTGAGCGCGTTTTCAAATGGGTCGGAGCGCGCTCTGGAGCGAGAATTATCCTCCGCTCCAGGTCGCTCCAAGCCGTTCAGCCCAGACAACGGCACACGTGTTCAGTAGCACAGCATAAACGTGTGGTTGTGGTCCTATAGTGATGGCGACTATAGGCCTACAGTGCCAGCAACACGATCAAGACATTTAAAATCCTCTCCGATGCTGCGGGAGGAAGGAGGAGATGATGATCATGATGGAAATTGGAAAAAAGAAAAAGTAAGCTGACTGTCTTGCTGTCTATCTTGCCTTAGATGAGTCACCTCGCTATTTATTTTGAAGCACTGCACATCATAACAGCAACGTATTTGAGCGCAGCGACCCCCCCAATGATGTCCAATTCCTCCACAGTGTAACATCATCAATAACCTATTATCCCGTATGGCATTTTGGAAACGAAATAGCACGGCATAAAATTATTCGCCGCACCAGTCTGGGTTAATATAGACAGCAGTGTAACTGCACATATAACTCCTGTCTTAAATGTTTATGCTGTGAGGGGGGCAAATGGATGTTAATCGACACATATTTGGAATGTCGACGAATCGCGGCCCAGTGTCACAATGTTGTCGATTTTTTTTTATTTTATTTTTTAGCCCGCGGCGATTTTTAATTTTTTTTTTTGCCCGCGGCGCCCACGGGACCCAACGCAAAATGTTGCCATACGGCTCACAACGCAGCCGTGTGCATGTGTTCTGAGAGAATCAATGTCAACTTAGGCTACTGTCACTGTGTACCTTTTGCAGTATTTTATCAAAGATATAATCCATAACGCGGAGGGGAAAGAATGTCCGAGGTCGCCTTCGTTCTTGCTTTCCTTTTTTTTACATCGCATTTGCAGAGCCGGATAAAAGGCTGTGCGCAGGGGGGGAATGCCCCCCTAAACGCCCTAAATGTAACGCTGTTGTCGCATAAGGTTTTCACCTGCCCCCCGAATTGTGAAACTTTATATCCGGGTCTGACAAAAGCCGGCGAAGAGAGAGAGAGAGAGAGAGAGAGAGAGAGAGAGAGAGAAAAGAACATTTTCAAGTTTGAGCGCACGCCCCGCTCCAAAGACTAAAGCTTTGGAGCTCCAAAGACTAAAGCTTTGGAGCTCGCGATTTGACAAGAAAGCAGTAACATGTTCACAACGTCGGTGGTGAACTTTAGGTGTTTGTGCATATAAGCAATCATAGCCGTTTGTTTGAGACAGACTGCGGGGAGAAGGAGGAGGAGGACGCAGCACAGACGCGCACAGCACAGACATTGATAGTAGCCTAATACCCGAAAGTAGCCTAATACCCGACAAAGAAAAAGCAGCAGCCTTTTTTTTTCCAGCCGTCAAATTTTGCTCCTGAGCGGGCCGGGCTGAGCGGAGCGAGGAGCGCGGAGCTGCCCAAATGAAAATGAGCGCGGAGCGGAGTGGGAGCGGCCTGGGAGGGGGTCCACGTGAGCGGATTGCGAGCGGGACGAAATACGTCGAGAGCGATGAGCGGAATTCTCGGCCGCTCCGCTCCGCTCACAAACTCTGTTTGGGTAGGCCTACCCAAATATGTAGGCGGCTATATTTTCCAAAACAATATTTTAAAAATACATAAAAACTGTAAATGAAATTCCACGGTCCTCTCACGTATTCCGAGGACAATATCAGTCACCAGAAAAAAGATTGCTTGTTTTCGAATAATCTGTCATGATTAAAATGGAGTTTTAAGTTATAATGGGTTTCTATGGGAAGGAGCTGGAGGCGCATAAATGAACATCAAATATCTAAAAACTGAAAGGAGTAACTTATAAACTGTCTGATGTGTTCTGTTCACATGAGGCTGAGTAGACCATAAAATGACCAAAGGTTTTTTTTTTAAAGTGGAATACCCCTTTAAGTTTAAAACACAGGGCTCACATGGGAAATGTACCAAAAGTTTACTCAGACTTACGTATATGTAGACAAGCTGCTGTCATATGTAGACAGGACTCCGTACTTCTCTTCATTGTATTTGAACATATCATTGGGGTCCCACCCATTAGACTAATGAGAGAGAGGAAGTAAGAAAGCAAGTGAGTCAAGAGACTGAAATGATATATTCATACAGTAATACATCAGCATGAGTAGCATGCACTGTGTGCATGCGTGTGCGCGCGCACACACACACACTTTGTGCACCTCAAGCATGTGCATTTGCAAAGTTGAAAATGTATTTTTTTACACTTTTCCCATTAAATTACTACACCAGGCTACAATCTGGGTGCTTGATGTCTTGAGTCTGATCCTTGTTTCTGGATACATTATCTTAGAGGGCTGGTAATACTGTGCGAGCCCACAAAGATGGTGTAAAGCAGGGGTTTTCATCTGATTGTCAGAGTATACATCAAGTGTATACTCTGTATATGGTTTCAGCAGTACGATCTGTTTCCATTTGCTCGCTGAACCACGTGTCTGTAAAAAGCCCTGCCTCCAACATCAATGACTAAATCAGACAACCTGGTGCACTTCCCCTTCTTAGGATTGTGACTCCCTTTTTCTATTGAATTTATAGAATTTATCCCAACTTGTAAGTAAAATGACTACATGGATGGTCATAGGGTCACCAGGTTGACAGTTTCTTAAACAGTAGAAAGAAAATACAATTTTTTGATAATCCGATCCACCCGATCTATTTCCATTTGCTCTACTGAACCACATGTCTGTAAAATGCTCTCCCTGTACACCTGATAGCACCAGTCCACCAATGTCTAGCAGTCTAGCAGCCCAAACCGGAAAACTCTTTGTTTGCATTGTTTAATCCAAACTTCTATCGGATGGAATAAATAGCTGTTTGCCATTAGCATCACAGTGCAAAGTGTGCCGCAGCCAATTTGAGAAGCGATGAGATGATCGCATGTAATTCTTTAGTTACCTAACCATATGACTCAATTATTATTGTTATTACAGAGAGGCTAGCAGTTTACAATGGGAAAACTGAAAATACATAGGCAAGATTACCTTTGTACACACACATTTTGCAATTTTGTTTAGGATTTTGCAAAAATTGTTTGTTCCTACCACATCTGTATCCAGTGACTCCAGACTGTCTCCAGAGGTGTGGGTCTCTCCTCCATCCCAGGGTTCCAGATCCTTCTCCTTGTGTTCACCATTGATCCGGCCACTCACTGCCGCATCTGTAAAGTTGTCTGTCGAGACAAAGACAAAATAAATGCACATCAATGTTTGCAAGTGGTTTACCAGCACTGTTAGCATAAACATGGTTTACACACAGGAGGGGCGAAATCCTTTTGTGACCGCTGTCGCAGCGGTTTTTGGTGCCATGTAACCGTTTAGGTTTAGGCATAGGTTTTAATGAGGTTATGTTTAGGGTTAGGTTTAGTAAGGAAAACGGTCAGCTAGGGCTGTTACGGTTACATAATTTATACCGCGGTGCGGTCAAGTGGCGATAGTTACGTCATGCCAGTAAAAAAAAAAAAAACATTTCTGTATTTATTAGAAATGAATAAAAGTTACATGTAGTAGGCATATTACTTTATTGTGTTGCTTTTAGGCTATAGCAAGGATAACCTTGTATTTAAGTAAACCAATAACCTTGCTGGTCTTCATTAATTTAATATTTGTGCAAAACGAACGCAGCAAACAGAAAACACCTTACACCGTCTTCAAATTATCATCACCCAAAATGCATAACGCAGAAAAAAGCACACAAATAATGTTTAGGCAGCTGTATTCCATTTATTAACAGTGCAAATATGCCAAGGCTATATAATAATAATCAGAATAATTTCCCGGCCGCCGCCCAACGGGAGGTCTACAGCTCTCAAATATCCTACAGACGCATCACGTACGCCAAATCATATTGAATGAAATTGGTCCGTCTACTTGTCAAACACAAAAACGGTAGTGCAATGAATTCAACAGCATTAAAGGCAGCCTAATGCCTTTATCTAAATTACAAAAATACCCTTAGCCTATACGTGTAGGCTAAGTTAGCCTATATGCAGGCCCGACAAACCAGACTCGGTGGCCTATCACAGTGCAGCAGATTGGCCTACATAAAATAATTTAACAAGGTGTCAAAAACGCAACAAACATACAACAACAAAAAAATAACCATAATAATAAGAATAATATTGAACAACGAATGATGCACCATTGGTGCAAAAAAAAAAAAAAAAAACAGGATCCGTACTGTACACTTAATGGTTTGAGAGCTGTAGGCCGCCGCCTCCCGCATGGGCCGCGGGCGGGAAATTATTATAATTATAATAAGTTATAAAGCCTTGGTATATTTGCGCTGTTAATAGACTACTTGCGTGCGATTTTTAGATAGTGAGTGAGTTCACGCTCTGCTTGAACTCTCTTGGGCACATCCAACGCAGGACCACCGGGAAACTAACGCAGGTCACCCATACTCATAATCTTTTTTGCCGCTGGTGGAGTTGGCTCCGCGGCCCCCGCTACGGCGGTCGAAGGGTCTTTTCCCCTCGCGGCCTGCTGCTGTGGCTGCCCGTAGTGCTGATGGATGAATTGTAGATGAGCCCTCAGATTGTTGTATACAGGTAGATGAAACGGAATGTTGCCATTGTTCCGTCGCACCATGGAGAGCTGTTGACTAATATCATGGCTTTTCTTTACAAACAAAATAAAGCCACTATGTCGGGAATTGCAGCAGTCTATTGTTTGAAAACACGTGCACGGCGATTCTTCTCATATTTATAAACAATCAATCCCGGAGATCAGGAGGTTGCGCAATGAGCACATTTATTCCTCTGATGCTTAGGCTATAGAATAAACTTAAACATTGTTTAAGTGTTGTTATAATAGAACCTGCAGCGCAGTCAAAAACTGTTTCGCTTCCCGACAGTCACACTCTCTCCCAGCAGGGAGTCACCTCTCTGTCACAGGGTGCCTGGCACCTTCAAAACATTCTAAGAATGGAATAGATCCCAATACATTTCAAATTCTTCATAGTAAATTAAATTCATAATATACTAAATGACCAAAAAAAAAAAAACTTAATATAGCAGGCAGTAATTCACAATAAATGTAAATAATCCGAAATAGAAAATGGCTCTAACACATTGAATCAGGTTGATGTCGCACGTGGTAACAACGGAAAGGTGGAACATGCGAGTTTACCGCGAACATGCGGTAGGTCTGCCCCCTTGCGGTATAAAAGTATAGCGTTGCGGCATGCGGTCAATGCGATAATCGCGACAGCCCTACGGTCAACTGTTATGCAAAACTGGCACGACTGACTGCAAAGCGGTCGTGACTGTTATGTAAAGCGATGACAACACTTTTTCAAAACATTGCAACAGCTGTCGCAGTCGCAAAAGGATTTCAACATCTTTCGGACACAGCCTCAAAACTGAGTGCCATTTGGCTGGTGATAGAGACAAGTGCATGTAAGGCCTTGAGAGTCAAACACTGATCACAAGTCTTAGGCTAGAAAGCATATCGGTGGCTGATTAACACCGATTATGGAAGCTGTGGCCATTCTCCTGGATTAAGCCTTGATGTGGACATGAAGGTTATTTAATTTAAGTAACTTGTTAAAAGCCTAGGCTTAAGGCAAGCCTGGAATTTGCCACATCAAGCTTTCGTCTTTCAACAAATCTAATCTAATCTGTGTGAGTGTGTGTGTGCGCGTGTGTGTGTGTGTGTGTGCGTGTGTGCGTGCGTGTGTGCGCGCGTATGTGCGTGCGTGTGCGTATGCACGTGCGCATAAAGATGTGAGATTAGAAATCATTCATATATTACCTGCAAGTGCTGCATCAGATGCGACTAGACCATTGGATTGCAGAGACAGAAAGACAGACAAGAAAGAGGGTCAGAAGGCAGATGGAATTGACTGACTAAAAAACTGACTAATTGGCAGGCAGGAAATTCCCAATTTATCAAAGAAATCTCAACTCGGTACATAATTTCATCTGAAGTGACTGGGTTACAAGGTCTGACCCTTATTCAATATTTCTGTAATAAAAACGTCAAATCAAATCTGGTAAACCTGCAATATTAGCAGGGTAATGAACTCAGATTTTCTGTCTACGGCAGTCACGCTGATCACTTATGGGACAATCACTTGTTAGGCCTAAGGTATACAGGAGCCAATGAAAATCCCTCACGCATACCAGCAGATCATATTTATTTCTAACACTTTCCCACACGGCCTAGAACCTATTCTGGTTTAAAAGAACTGTGTGGAATCAAAATGAATTAGATGAAGGAGGCTCAATCAGGGTTTTTATTGAGTGTCCTAGCTGTGCCAGGGGGACCTTCAGACCAATCAATACTTCACATTATTCTACAATGGCTGTCCTCTCAGTGCAGAAGGGATTTAACATGCAACTTGATCTCTACGACATCACCACCACAGTCAAATAACAACTAACAACTGAATGAGTCATGTATGTCATGCTAATTGAAAATTCATACTTGTAAATGGTAATTAGTTGTGTCTGTGTGTGTGTGTGTGTGTGTGTGTGTGTGTGTGTGTGTGTGTGTGTGTGTGTGTGTGTGTGTGTGTGTGTGTGTGTGTTCCTTCTCTACAAGCTACTGTACCTTTCCTGGCAAAATTTAGGTCCACATCTTTGAAGGTCACCACTACGACATCAGAAGCCTTGAAAATGATGCTTTCAACGATATCCTCTTTCCTGGGGCCCGCACTAGGCTCAGAGCTCTTTTTGTGGGCCACATCCAACACCAGGTCACACTGAGGGACATAATAGTATTAAAACTAAACGACAGCAATTCATAAATTCTGGGGAGGGCGGGAGCACTTCTATTAAAGGCCTGGTCACATTTTCCATTGGGGATATAAGAGATCAGCTAAATATAAGAGATTCCTGCACTAAATGAGCCTTGCTGTGTATATGACATAAATAAGTACGGCGTGGTCAGAGTAATGTGCATTAATAATAGAGTTTGTTCTGACAACAGAGATGCATAATTGAACTCCTAAAATTGCTTGCATTAAATGTCTGATTCTTGCCAACTACAATTTCCCCATGAGAGAAGGGAGGAAAATGAGAGAGGGGGAAATAGGCTTCCTCTCTCATTCTAAAAGCAAAGGGGAAGGATAAGGACCCCTCCTCTGTAAAAGGAGAGATTAGAACTGTGTGTAAGCCACATTTGGGGTGAAGCAGAGTGCTGACTAGGCATCCTCTTTCTGCACACTTAACCAAGAGCGAGAAATTGACAGAACTGCCTCCATATCTGCAATGAGGCACACAGGTTCTAATGCTGGCAGAATGCCATACGTTTATCTATACTAGTTTGAAATCACTTTAGTGTATACATAAGGTATTTTATTGTTTTTCTTGTGAACGTGTGACATAGGGGCGTCACTCGCACAGAAACTGGGATTAATTTCCTAGTGGCGGTGCCTCTGGCTTGGCCAGACACTCAACAAAAGACAATTGGCAGTCTTTGCAGGTGGAGGAACTGGCAGGCCATTTTTTCCTGCGCTGGGTGGTTGTAAACTGAGTAGATAGATAGTAACCATCACTGGCACTACCATCTTCTGGAGAAACTCCTCATGTGAATTGTCTTTGTCAAATAAATTATTTATTTTATATAAATAATTATTTTTAATCAATCAGCCAGCCATAGTTGTGCTAAATATATACTATAATCCATCAATCTCTGTGTGACGCCCTCTGTGGTCGGCTTAACTTGAAAGATTTCACCAATCTTTCACCAGCTTTTCTCTGAAGGCTTCCAAAGGCTTCCAAATGAACGCTGAATGGTGTCAAACTTGGCGTCCCTCTCTCACCAGGCAATGCAATTCGGCATTGTGGTGATATTATTGATTCTCATTAGTATTTATGAGTTCTCATAACTGTAGTTATACAGCACCATGAGTAGCCTGGGGCACCGCAGATGTTTTGTTTTCAGTGGCCAGGAACATAGGTTGGTGAACTAATAGGAAGTCCCTGGCTGTCTCAGCTGGGTCCACCCTCTATAGCCAGCAAGTCCCTTACAGGCTATGCTATAAGCAGATCACAGTGCATTACAGGGGACATCTTTTAAGTGATGGTATAATGTTGTATACATTTTATAAGACAATTACAATTTATTATAATAATTATGTTCATAATGCTTTATATACATGGACTACATAGGAATTGTTGCGGAAAACGTGGTGGCATTGGAGCCAATAAGTGCTATTGGATGAAGCATTTCTCAGTCTCCTCCTAGTCAATTAATAGCACAGGCATGACTTATTTTCAGAAACATTTGCAAATGGTATGTCACTCACTGAAATTAATATGATGTATAGTATAGGCACAAAAGCAACTAGCCCGAATTTCCAGCAGAAATTCACTTTTTAATGAAGTAAACCAAAACATTCTATATTATGTTGACCTGCTGAGCATTTCTTCTAAATTATATTACTTCGAATTCCAATCCAAGCACTGTTGGTAAAATAGTTGCTTCAAACAGTATTCCTGTGACTTTATGGGGAAGGCATCCGTTTAGACTATGCATACAAGGGGAAAAGTCAAATATTTTCAATATTATTCTGACCATATCTCCCTAACTTGGCGGTCCTTACCTCTGGGCCGTATGTCTTAAACACGCCTTCATAGACCGTGCCATTCTTCACTTTCAGTTCACACTTGCTCCCCTGTAAACAAGTAAACCAATCACTTTTATTGTGTGCAATATTCAGTCATACATTGCAGCATTAATTTATCCCCCCTCCGAAAACAGGTTTACGAAGCAATCTGCTGCTAAACTGAAATATACAAATGATCGATTAATTTCTGCTTTGTTTCTGCAACCAGCTGTCTCTTATAATTACACAGGCTTTGGTTTATTGCAGCGTAGACATTTTGGAGACAACAGCATGTGGTGAATGACAGCCTGCAAGGCATGCTGTTGTAACCAATTCGTTTACAGTAGGCAGGACTTGCATGGCTGATTCACACAAGGTTTTATTTGACAGTTTATATTCTGCTTCACTTGCCCCCCTTCTCAGCATCACACATACAGTAGGGCTAATTCCAAAAGCATATTCTGCACATGAGTCATGACATTCTATGAATGGAGCCAAATCTCACAGACAGCACAGAGCAAACATACCACCACTGATGTCAAGACGTGGACCATCCTCATATTTGCATATACACCATTGAAAGAAACCTAAAGGAAAACAAAAGAAAAAAATAATCAATTACAGCATTGAGCATTCCATGGGCCCATTATTTATCTGTAAAATGAAGCCTTTCAAATTAATCTGAGGAGCTCAGATTAATTTCCTTTTCCTTGTCATTGAGGGAAAACTAGGAACATAGTTTTTCAAGCAAAACTTTTAAAAGACATTGAGCAGTATTTACTTGTATGTCTATTATAAACCAATGTATAGAGGGTATCACATACAAAAAGTGGGTGTCAAAGAGAGTTTAACCCTTTTTGTGTTTTTAACCTTCAAGACTAACTCTTTTTGGGTTTCATGTTGCCATCATTAGTAGATCATACAGAATGAAACAGAAAACTTTTAGAAGGCCTTTTTCAGAATCAATCATCCTAAAAGGGTTAACGTTAATTAATGCAATCAGACACAGTAAAACCTAGGACCCGAAAAACAAGTGTGCGCTTTTGCGGTGGCATCCCCAGAGCTATGGAATACCACTTCTCCCTCCCACCACAACTAAGTTCCAGCTATGATGATGTCACATGTATACCCTCTATAAAATAACATTGTTTCAATAGCATTTGACCTGTAGTGTAACCCATGGAGACTGACCTACTCAAAAGTGTGTCTCTTCTTTTGTAACTTTTATTGCAAAATGGAGTGGAATTTTAGTGGCTTATTTACTACATTTTGAAGACTGTTAAATCACAACAATGTTTACATGTTTGAGACTGTTTATTTTTAACCGAGTTTATGAACGCTAGCTGCAGACAGAAAAAAATAAATCATACATGAATTCATACAAGACTATGGATCTAACTCTTTGTCTTTTAAGAAGCTCCAATAATGCCTACATATTATTGAAGTCAATCCTATACAATACCTACATACGATATTGTGTGTGTGTGTGTGTGTGTGTGTGTGTGTGTGTGTGTGTGTGTGTGTGTGTGTGTGTGGGGGGGTGTGTGTGTGTGTGTGTGTGTCACATAGGCTATATATAAAGACATCAACAACCTAGCCCAGTGATGAATATGAAGATGCTCAGCTGGACCGATTGTAGTTGACACGGTGCAAGACAGTGGAACAAATATGACCAAACATAAAAATTGTATTTTAAGCTAATGAATGTTTAGTAATTGATTAGTTAAGACTATACCATTTATTCATCATCACTCAGTATAGAGTATTGTGATTATCCTCCAGCAAATGTACATTTAAAACAAGAATGGTGGGTACAGCAGCCTTTAGGTTAGAAACCTTTATGAAAAAGCAGTAATTAAACAACTGAAATAGGCTACTACTTACTGTTGAAGGACCTTTGCCACTGTGTCGTCCTCTGAAAGAAATAAGGACAACAAAAATAACACTGTCATTCTTCTACAGGGATTGTGTAACACGGTACTGCCGTGAAGCCCAAAACAATATCATGAAATGATATGCTGCTATGGCACGATGTAAGACAGTAGTGACCGGCTACAAATAAATAATAACAGTTGGGTTATATGGGGAAACCCTGGGTTATCATAACCACCATGGACTGATCTACAACTGCATGGGCCTATGATCCATGTATACTCATGTTCATGTGGCTGTCGGCCAAACACTGTGGGCTTTCTCTGGCGTGTCCTAAAATGCACCTTGTATGGCAGCTGGCACCGTGCCCTAAGCACACAATTCTCCTCCTCTTCCTCCGAGTGTAGTGAAAAGTAGGAAATTCCACCTTTCATAAGTGAACAGCAAGATTCATTCATTTCCAACAACACTGTCCTCCAAGCTACTACTGAGCATGAGCAGCAGCGCTATAAAAGCCTGTATTCTTTGATGAGAACTAAATTAAAATTACCAACATTATATTATAATGATAGGATAGTTCACACCACGGTTACAAGGGGTGTCTTAACTGTAGTCCAACCTGATTTTTTTCATCTTAGGCATGACCCCATTGGATAAAGCCTACTATGCAATGAAAGGGACAAGCTGTCCTAGTGGCTCTCCAAATAATCATGTAAAACGCACACATATGCAAACACCCATCTATTGCATTTGGTGATCTGGAGTATTTCATAAATGTCATGTTTCAAGGACACTATTTCACACAAGCAGCAGGGGCGGATGCAACATTTCCCAATTGGGGGGGGCAGGAGAAAATGGTATGGGGGCGGCTTCATCGCCCGATGAAGCCACACCCATACCATTTTCAGTTACAGGACTTTTATTAGGCAAGTAAAGCATCAATAACAACATCAGTTGTTGTTGAAGTTGCAACAGACACGCAGCATGCATAAAGCTAAAGGTCTGACTCAGAGAGTTTTCTGTTTTCAATGATGAAATGCTGTTGGTTTAGTGGTGACACAGCTGCAGTTAGTAGCAGTAGTAGTGCTTCAAATCATTTTAAATATAAGGGTAACAACGCAAATATCTTGGGTTGTTTTGCATGCCATCATGTTTGGTGGGGCAGTCTGGGCATTTAGGGGGGCATTGCCCCCCATGCCCATGCCTAGATCCGCCCCTGTTTCACACAAGCAGGAACGTCAAGGTTGAAAGCCTGTAAGTCCTATCTGCTCTCCTCCTCACCCCTTCACCACCCCGCCCCTCTCATGCGTGCGCACACACACACACACACACACACACACACACACACACACACACACACACACACACACACACACACACACACTTTGTATCAATTTCTTGGCAAATCCCATTGCAGCATTGTTGCGGAAACATGCCAGACGCTTGTCAACCATGTCAAAACAAAACCCCTGGTACCTTCTTAACAAGTCGACTTGCAGGTCAAAAGTTGCCATGGTGCATTCCACTAAACAGACACTGAATGGGCAAGCGCACTTGATTAAAGCACGGGCTGTCAAACGGCTAATCAGCTAACGGTTAGCGGCTATACGTACACCAGCTATGAACTTCAGACAGGGCTGGATTATAGTCTAGTAGTGGACCGTTAACATCAGCTAAACAAGCAACTGACAATACAACCCACGAGTTCTGCCGGTGAAAATCCGGTGCTATCATTCAAAATAAGACCAAAATATACGATGCCGTCATGTGCTGTGCATGATTGTCTCTCGTGGATGATGATGAAGGAAGGAAGGAAGGGGGTAACGTTAGGTCGAAGTTCCAACGCCGGAGCAGCAGACACAGGCCGCACATTAAGCTAGGACGGACCAGAGCAATCTAGTGTCACCGTTGCGACATTGAGGGGCCAGAAACTGAACGCTCGGTGCCCTGTTCATGCGGAGCCTGAATAGGGACAAACGAGTTGGAAATACATGCTTTTCAACGAGGGCAGAAAAATAAGTTATCTTAGGCATGTGCACAACATGACAACTGTTTTGAAGTATTGTACAGTAACAAGTTAAGTCTCTGTATTGTTTATGTGTACTATTACTATACAAAACTGTCTAAAATAAAAGGATTTAAGATGAGCTGGGCTGTTGACTGAGTACAGTGCATGTCTGCCTACTTGTCCCCATTTGCTGTCCCAATTCTCAGAAGTCTATGTAGTAGAGCCTCCATTGGACTGCCCCAATGAAGTGAACGGAGTTTGCGCGACGCCGTCTGGTACTATATGGCTCTAGGACAGACCAGCACGTCGCAAGGCCCCAAAATACGTTCACAGAACTCACACAGAGCCGCACACACGCACGCACGCACACACACAAAAAGACACGTTTTTCCACAGCATAACAAAAATGTCACTCCCTACAATCAACACCGCGGGGACCCACGGGCATCGCGACACGGAGAACAGTAAACATCATCATCAGACACCGTGTAATATTTTCACTTTTTCCACCGACCTGCCTACATTGTGCTGCTGCTGCCGTCCTGCTGCTGCTGCTGCTGCTGCAGCAGCACCACCACCACCAGAGGCTGCAGCGGCGCCGCCGCCGGCCAGGCTGCTGCTGCCGCTGCCACCGCCGGGCTTGCGATTTCCACCGGCCTTCATTGACATGATGGTGATCCCATAAACGACGACGACCGTTTAACGCCCAAGTGTTTTCTTTCTTTAATGGTTTAAAAGGACCAGCAGCTGCACGCGCTGACCACCAACCAGCACGACGGAGGAGACAAGCTTTCAGCTGCGTGACAGCCAGCAGTCACTCTGATGATACTGTAACGCTATAGCTAGCAGAGCAGAGACTAGTACTGTTGGGCTAGTCCGACTGCTGCCTGCCTGCCTGGCTGGAAAAAGGAAGATGCTATGCTAATCAGCTAGCTAAATTAGCAATATATACAATATCTAAACTAAAACAGAAAAAAAAAACTATCTTAAAAAAAGACAATGTTTGCCTATTGTTTTTAGGCAATAAAGGTATCCAGTACACCTCGTGTCAATTGATTATTCAATTTCTAAATATTGTTTTTCGGTTATGTCAAACGGGTTTCCAGCTCTCTTGGAATCTGTCCGTTGCTAAACAGCGAAAAGACCAAAACAGTCTGAAAGGGGACAAAAAACAGCGGAGGGATATTATGACATGCAGCCCCGGCCCGGCCGGCGCGCCACGGCACGGTTCACTTCATAACGACCCCCAACAACCCAGAATATGTCTTTGCTCTGTTTTGACAGCAGTGCCGCCGAGATGTGTTTTAACAGTATAACAATATTATGGGCATTAGACCGCGAGAATTGGAAGCACGTTTCTTCTGTTTGGAGATATCAGACGTTTTACTACATGGCACTATTTACAGGAAGTCCATGAGACCTGAGTTGAGTGTCAGTGTGGCACGAATCGGAGGATCCACGTGAGCCGGTGAACGACGTGCACACGGGCATGCACACGCACTCACACGCATGGCAGAGAGACAGTCACTACTGTCAGTCGGTATGCACAATTGCATTTGCACCATTTGCATCAGTGGAGGTTCCCAAACTTCTTCATATCAAGCCCCCCCCCCGCCCCCCAATTAGCCCGCTTGCTAATTATATTCGGAAATATGCCAGGGATCACCATAACTTTAAAGGGAAACCCCACCCATTTTCAACATTTTAGTATGTCATTGATGTACCTTCGAGGTATTGGGTGGACATGATAAAAAGTTCCCCCATTCTGTGTTCCGAAGAAATGGAGGTCTGAAGAAAACCATGGTGAAACATCTCGATGACATCATCAAGATGTATTTTCACCACGTTAATGGATTTCTTTAGACACTTCTTTTTTTCTGAGAGCGTACAAATGGGACCAAATTAAGCTGTTAGGATTCATTTGGTTGCATTTGTACGCTCTCAGAAAAAATGTTGAAAATGGGTGGAATTCCCCTTTAAGCCATGAGAGAAAATGACACTAGCAGTAATTAGCCTACAATTTCATTTGCACACTCAGTTACATCTCCAAAAGCATTTGCTTCAAAAACACCATTTAGCTGGGGTCCCCTTGGGAACCCCTCAAGGGCCCCTGGCCCAGAGGACGCGCAGGAATTATTAGGCTACATACCGTCATCGACTCAGAACAAAGGCTTCAGACTCGTTTCCATAATGAAACTACTTGACCAGTTAAAAGTTAGCAATCAATTGTGAATCGCCATGATAATTCAATAATTTCATTTCGGGACGTCCTGCAAGCATAGTGGCCTGAAGGACAATAAGATGGGATATCCACTCCATGTTAAATGTAGATGTCATTTACAACTCTTGTAAAAGTTTCACTTTCAGTCCTAATTTGTTGGTGAGGGTCTATAGAACCATTTTGGTTCGAGTGGCCCGCGCTCAAATGACATAATTGGCCTGTAGGGGGCGTAACAAGGTGCCAACCCTATCAAAACATGTAAACTGTTGTAACTATTGATCAAATTGTCCAATCTGTACATATGGGATATCTATGAATTCACAATCAGGTGTAGCATTTGCTACCTAAACCTAATATATAATAAAATATATTTTTTCATCCATTATTGGTGTATATCCACAAAAATAGCAAGCAAAACAAGCTAAAATTAGCTAAAACCGAAGTGAGTTTCCATCTCCATGTTAAATTTAGTTGTCGTTTACAACTTTAAAAGTTTAACTTTCAGTACTAAATTCTAGGTGAGGTCTACAGAACCATTTTGGTTAGAGTGGCCAGCACGCAGATAAAGATTATTAGGGGGCCTTCCAAAATATGATATATGACTGTCATAACTTATCCAATCTGAACATATGACATATGTATGAATTCACATTCAGAAGTAGTATTTAGTCATTTAGACCATATTACCCCCCCCCCTCCCCGCTCCCTACCCCCACAAACTGGTGTATATCCACAAAAATAGCACGTAGTCCAGCCTCTATGTGCAGTATTTTGATGACAATAGCATGAATTTTGGAACACAGTTGGAGCATGTCATTAGGAGCATTGTTGGCTATAGCACCATCACAGATTTGACCCTTGGTAATCCTGACAGCTATTTTCTAAAATCTTAATTCTAGTAAATAGTCCCACATTGTCAATGATGAGGAATTCAGTGGTACTATTTACATTTGTCCTGTGACCATGGTAGATATTTCTCATAATGGCCACCACCTGCTGATATTTTAACAGTAATTACAATTCTCTGATCCTGATTCTGGTAACTAATCCTATGTTTTCAAGGACGAGGTCTAAAGGATGAGGTGGGGTGAGGGCTTCCAGCCAGAGTTTCTCCTCACTTCTTATGGCCTCAGTGTTCTGGGGCTATGTCAACTATGTCAATGCCATTGTCTTTGCTGAAGGTTTCTTTCAAAGTCTCTAGCTCAGCCCTGCAAGGTCCAACCCAGACTTGTGCAGATGGCTGCTGGCTCATCTGGCAGCCCCAGTTTGTGTGATTAGGTGGGGTTGACTGCCGCAATCAGGATTAGGGGCTTGACCCTTTCAAACTGTGGCAGTCTAGCCAAGTGTCTGCATTTGCTTTGGAGGCTATATAGAGGAGACAGTTGCTCACCAGCACCAGGTGTCATGAGGTGAAGGCTCTTTCAATTGACATGATAGGGACAATGAGAATGACACTAAGGCCACTCCAGTGTATGCACATCCTGCCTGATAGTTATGAGGGCAGATCTTCAGGTGTTCTGTTGAGTCTTCATGGGGAGAAGCATTATGCATTCCGAACCATCTTCAAGAAGGACATGAGAGTCGAAAAGAATGGTCACCATGGTGCAATATGTAACTACTTTGAGTATGACTATTTTCCTGTCAACTAGCTTGTGTGTGAAGGTACAGAACTTCAGCAGTGGTTTTCACAAGACAGCTTTTACTGTATGGATCTGGATGGGGATCTGGCTGGAAATACACAATTTACAATTTACAATTTAGGCATTTAGCAGACGCTCTTAATCCAGAGCGATTTACAATGGTGAAAAGTTTACAATTTAATCTGGATTTACAATACATTTTACAACAAAACATTGTAATACATTTGGCAACCTATATAAGTCATTGCAGCACAGACTGGTGTTGGATCTGGATGGGGATCTGGCTAGAAGTACACAGACTGGTGTTGGATCTAGATGGGGATCTGGCTAGAAGTACCCAGACTGGTGTTGGATCTGAATGGGGATCTGGCTAGAAGTACACAGACTGGTGTTGGATCTGGCTAGAAGTACACAGACTGGTGTTGGATCTGGAATGGGATCTGGCTAGACATACACAGACTGGTGTTGGATCTGGATGGGGATCTGGTTAGAAGTACAGAGACTGGTGTTCTGACCTCACTGGGTACTGGTCAATCGGGTAGAGCAGGTTTGAGTTGGAGTGAGTAGTGAGTAGAGTATGTCAGCTGATTTCATGGGCTCACTTGATTTTCACATTATAGGGTAGAAGACATGAATTTACTGCCTACATCAATACATCAATATTACACATTTTGATGATTTGACTATTATCTAGCATTTTATATATAAAAAAAAAATCATAATCCTTGAAAACGTTTTGTCATCAGAATCAAGATTGTATGTTGTAGAAGCTGAATTGGTAAGATAACAGCAGATGGTGGCCACCATAGCTGTCATCACAGACCCATAGCCAAAACAATTCCTTATGGCAGGCTTTAACTTTGTGCCAAATGTCATGCTTTCATTGAAAAGTGCACAATTTTCACACATAGAGGCTGGGCTATAAGTGGGTATGTCTAACTTTAGTCCCCCCAATACTGTATTGTTTCTATTTATTTACAATTCATACCATTACTCATTCATGATAATATAGGTAGGCACTAACTTCATCCTTCTAGGTTCAAAAGAATTTAAATTAGGTGCCCTTTGAAGTAATTTGATGTACTACATGGGCGTCCATTTTTTCCATATCATATTCCAAACATTAATATTTGAAATCCAGTTAATTCCTGGGTTAGTATTGACTTGACATAGTAAAAGAAAACAAAGAAAAAACAGCAATTGTGAGAAAATAAAGACTTTTAAGAAAAACAAAAATCCGATTTTGGCCAATTTTGAAATTGGGCAAAAAATGCATATTTTTTTCATCTGCAGATGGGCCACTCGAACTAAAATTGTTCTATAGGTCATCATCTACAAATTAGAAGTGAAAGTCAAACTTTTACAAGAGTTGTAAATGACGGTGTGTCGTGGGACCCCACTAAATAGGATAAAAAATCCAAACACTCAAATGTTAAGGCCTAAGCTCATAGAATATGAATATTTCCTAAGTAGTTTGCTTGAATGCAGGAAAGGTGGGCACTAGGAAAATCTAGGCACCATACCTTTAGAAAGGGCACTAACTAGGAACCAGGAAGACTGGGCATTTTGGATTGGGATGTGGTCAAGTAGAGTAAAAAAAAGAACATAAGGCAAGAACTATACACTTGGACAGAACAAAAATGAGCAGTCTAGCAGTAATTATCTGTAATAATTCATCTCCAACATTTAATGTTAAATTCAAAGAATTCCTTTATTACAAAGTCAGCATATTGATGATGACATTCCAAAGAAGGCAAAGGGCAAAAACAATGATACATTGACAGAAGTTAAGCAAGTCTCCATGATGGTGTTCAGGTACATGCTACATTACTACCAAACCAGGAAAAAAAACATCTGAATAGTGGAGAAAGGTTTCCAGTTTTAGAAGCAGACTTGTATACTTGTCTATATGTTGCCAGGGGAGGTAAATCGTTTCAACTTTCAAGTCAAATATTTACTTCACATTTCAGACACACTCATCTGATACTGTGTCCCAAAAGGCTAGCAATGCATCAAACCCCAGGCAAAACCTTCTAAGCAATTAGTGCTGATAGTAAGGAGATAAAGACACACACTTCTGGAGATGAGCTGCCTTAGGACCAGCTCAAATAAGATGTTTTAAAGGGGTACAGACATTTTCCAGACAGTTCTAAGATCAGCATGGTTTACATGGATGAGACCCTGAATAAATACAGCATCTTATCTGTTTGTACTCAGTGCACATAGGGGGAAGGGGAGGAGCTACTTAAAATAATGAAATGTGACCATAGTTGTATTGAGATAAGTCATCCACTTACAGTACCAACTACACTGAGGATGATTCAAATTGTTTTACATTTTTGTGAGTTTAATAACACTGAGCTGAACTGTGCAGAAAGCAGCTACGTGGTATCCAGCAAGAGCATGCAATTCCCATGGCATTTTCAAAAGTAGATGTTTTTTTAATATCAAGTTTGATATACAGTATGCCTTGCATCTACCCAACATAAATAAATACACCAGCCTTCAATGATATTCCAAGGTACTTCTTTAGTTGGCTAATGATGATGTAAATATGTTGGTAAGAAAGAAAACAGGAAGCAGCTTTGATTATTTGATAGGCCTCCAGAAATACACCCCAAGAAAACACCAATATACCAAGTTCCACTAAAGTGCACAGGTCTGTTGATTCAGTACCATAATGCATTTATTGGAATTACAATCTAATGATTAAATTAGGCCAAGCCAATTATCCCTAACAGATTAAACACTAACCATCGCTGTTCTAACATGATCCCCTTTTGCTTTGTCCCATATTTATTTACATATGGGGTAGTTTTAGCCTTTAAGGATGGCAGTGCCCTTAATCAACAAGGCACAATGGGGGGTGACCCGGGTGAGCATAACAGGGCTGTCCCCACAAATGCATCGAATCTTTTCTGAGCACAGGCCTTGAACTCTAGGAACAATTAGTGGAAAAATCATTCAACACTGTATAGTGTTATAATTATAGTGCCAGTGTTTTGTTAGTTTTCTTAACCATATCCAGTAAACACAGACATACAAATACAAATGAAGGCTTTGTTCCTGATGTAAATTGCCTTAACTGTTTTAGTACATCACACCAACCTTTGTGATTTAAATTCTTAAAAAAAAGAAATACATATTTGAAGGCCAAAAATAATGAGTCAAACATTACTTTACAATCAATTAAAATGGGTCTATAGAGGGATCCCATTTTTTGTCATTTCTGCTTCTTGTGTATAAAAGGCTAAGACTTCAGCAATAGGGGGGGGGATCTCCAAACAAACCTGAAAGGAATATTTTAAAAAAGAAAAACACATACATAACATAAATAATGATTACAATAAACATAAAAGTACTGAATAAGAGGCCATGCACCCTCTTGGGCGTTTGTGTTCTAACTTCTCTGAACTGTGAGCTCAACATGGTCTCATTCAAATACCTGGACAAACCCTTCTGAGAACCACTGATGAAAGAACTCATTTTGTATGTCTGAAATGGGACAAAACAGTGCAGTGTAAAGTGTGCTTTGGCAGATCAATCACATATTCATCATTACCTGTATATCATGTGTATGCATGAGGATGGAGGACTTAACCGCTTTTAAAGGTAGGGGAAGTGATTTCACTTTTGTCTGATATCACCCAAAAGCTAATATAATAAAAGTTCCCCAGGTGGAGGGTGAATTCTCCTCCAATCAGGATCTACTCTTGGGCGCCCCTAGTGCACCAGGCTGGTACTACACGATGAATTTCAAATCACTTACCCTGCCTTTAACCTGGCATCTCTGTTTTGGGTTTATAGGGAACAATTTTCAAAGTGTAAAGCTATATAGCTTTAGAGATTAATTGTATTCAATGGGACAGAGAGGCGTGTGTGGAAGATCTGTTAGCCAATAATACTGACAACACACATACATAACAAAACATGTACTGTATATGCATACAGTGTTAGCATTGCGACATTTGAATAAAATTAAATAAACAAAATGAATGTCTTAAAGGTAGGGGAAGTGATTTCACTTTTGTCAGATATCACCCAAAAAATATTTTTTTCTGTTAAAATGCTCTATTATAAGGTGTGGAAACCATATATGGAGTTTCCCCCTCCCCCACGTTAGCAGAGGAGCTAATAAAAGTTCCCCAGGTCACCACCAATTCTCCTCCAATCAGGAGAGAGCAGCAGGTTCACATAGTGTAGCTACTGTTGGGGGCCCCTAGTGCACCAGGCTGGTACTACACCATGAATTTCAAATCACTTCCCCTACCTTTAAGTCACTATTGCACAATCTGTAACACAGCAAGTTTTTTTGTAATCTCAGTGGAACTGATATCAAAGTATTACTTCTGGGTTCGATTGACCCTGTCTGGTACAAGAGCCAACTGAACTGCCCAAAAACAGTTAACACTTCTTAAAGGTTGGTGAAATGCAGGACTTGGTTACACTCCTATAGTGTACATTACCCATTAAAATAATCACGGTAAGGCATGAATTCATAATTGGTACATTGTGGAACCAGTTCCCTGGTAGAGGAATGATATTTATGAAGGCTGCTGACCACATTGCACACATTCACATCAGTCTGAGCTGTGATCAGCAGCAGAGCTCACAGTCAGAGAGAAAGGTTAAGAATGATAGATGGTACTGTACTGTAATGCATGCCTCCTGGAATAGATCTGTGCTCTACAGAGCACACCTTTCTAGTTTCTTAAGGATGAATTTGCTCATGTTGGTTCACCAAGACTAAAAGATACAGCCTGATGAAGGCCGCATAGGCCGAAACGTTGCTGCTCCCTGAATAAGGTTAACTGCAGTTGTAGACAGTGTGCGGGTGTTCTTTTCCTTTTTGGTTCACCAAGACAAACCAGGACTCTAACCACCTGCCAGCCATGACACATCTGTTAGCCTCTCAGTCTGCAGCTGTTCTTTCCCATAGGACTACAGGTATGATGCCACTGGACTATTCTGAATCTGTGAGCTAGCTACTGGCATTGCATTACCCTGTTTTGGCCATCATCCCTCCAAGAAAAAACTGTGGGGAATGGCATTATTCCTATCAGAATGTTAACATTAAATCCGTTGCCTTGCCAGATAAAAGGAATTGTGGGAACCAGCAAATGTCAAATTGACCTGTACAGGGCCACATAAACTTTGAATTACCACAGTTGGTAGATTAAATGTGGCAGGAACATCGCCATCTCTGACACAGGCTGGCAAAGATGGATCTGTTCTGATGTACCAAGAGGTGGAGATGGTGTTGGACTATGAGAGCCCATGGTATTATTTGTTAGCATTCATATCAGATGCTAAAAGCCTGCCGCTGTGATACCTTACAAAACAGAGTTCAGAATAGCAGCATTTCGTTTTATAATGATTATAAGACAGCAACAACAAAATCTCCCACTTTATGAGAATGGATCGCTACTTGACCAAAGCCCCATATAAAGACTTCGGTTAAACCCTATCTGGGGTAATTAACTTTAACAACTCATCTGCTTCATATCACTTAGCAACTCTGTATTTACCTATGAAAAACTGTAATTTTCTTCCAAGTGTCGCCATGGTAAAAATGATGGCAGCCGGCTAACCAGAGCGGACATTTGAACTGAATATCCAAGCCTAATAAGAACCTTCATTATTCACAAATCCCTACACACTCCATGGACCAGTGGCCACCTCCGGAGGACCACCTCCAGTGCCCCCGAGTAACTCTCCTTATGTGTTCATTTTGGAACAGTAAATCGTTTGTGAATTCAAGAATACTGTCGTAAACCACAGTCCGTAAACCGCAATTTTGAATATGTCAGAATGTTACAACTATGACTGATATATGATATTCTTTGGAATATGATCGACGTTCAGTCATATTCTATCGATATGTATATTGAGCAAACCAGTCAGGCATGATTATGTCAACATATCTGTAACACTGATAGGCCACCTACAAAAACAGCATTATAGATCAACATTCTAATGACAAGGTGTTAGATATCTGAATGGAATACAAGAATGTAACTATTGTCCCAGAATTAACCTTTGTGTTCAAACTGCATGTCGAGCAAAGAAGTAAAAAAAGAATAAGAAAAGCAACTGGAAGGATTTTGTTGAATCATTGGCCCAGAAGTGAATTCCAGTACATTCGACAATTATGAAAAACAGCAAACTCAGCTGACTGCATCATCTCGCACAACATCAATGCCACACATGAAGACTAATGTCTTCACGTCATCCTTAACTCAAGACCTTCCAGCACCACATCTAAATGGGGCAAAAATACACTGGAAAACAAATACAGCTATTGGACTACAACACTGCACTTCATTTAACTTACTAGAGCAGGCTCTTGAATACCCTCAAAAGAGTACATAGTTTGTCAGATAATTGAAATGGCGAAAGCCATATACAGTGTGTGTGTATATATATATATATATATATATATATATGTGTGTGTGTGTGTGTGTGTGTGTTTTGTTTGTTTGTTTTTACAAATAGAATATTCAAATTTAGCTTCCGTTCCTCCATTAAACACTTAATAATAATTAATTAATTGATGCACTTTCAATCGCTAATTAGGCACTGGTGTCAAAGTGAGAGGTTTGTGAAAAATCTGGACTAAACTATGGCATTCTGTCAAGCCAGTCCCTCTAGTGTTTTAGAGCAACCCAAGGGCCCTTTGTTACCAGGGTGCAGAAGGATGAAATGCAGGGCTACATCCGTTTAGGTTCCCTTGCAACATTTCCCCCCCATCAGACTTCTGCTAGAAAAGGTCAATGGGAAGTTACATAGAAAAAAAAAACATCAACACATTTAGACAATTCATTCAAATGTAGCCTGTGTATGGAAGAACAGTCACAATCTATTGACTCTACTTTAGAGCCTATTGCCAGGCCAAAGGATCAGTATAAAATAATGGAATTCTTTGTTAAATAAATATAATTCTTAGGATGGTTAAAAGAGCAAAAATAAAATAGAATAAAATGAAATAAAATTAGTGGGATAACACATACCATCTCCGACAAGTGGCTAGTAAAAATTCCCTCCCAGAAAATAATTTCTTTCTTTCGATGATTTTTTTTTTCCTGCTCTTTTTGTCTTTTTTTCCTTTTCTTGTTTTTTGAAAAAAGTGAAAATATATCTTCTTTTCCATGTTGCAGTTGTTCATTTAAAAAATTATGGTACTAATGCCTCCTCTTTGAAATATATCTACAGCTGTACAATAGATCTTGCAAGTGAAATAATGGAGGAAAAAGTCAATCTTAGCGGATTAATTTACATAAAAAAGCCTCTTTACAGTTATGAGCTTAAAAGGGATATATAATAAACAATAGAAAAGGAGATAGAAGACTGTTTGCTACTGAGACTCTTGGAGATTGGTCTTCTCTTCAATGGCCAGTTTCACTATCTCAGCCAGCTTCAAGCGGTCCACTTTGTCAGAAAAACCTCGCCCTGAAAACAGAAAGAAAAGAGAAAGTGAACACATTAAGAACTAGCTAACGATCGATAACGACCTCACCACCAATAAGACATCGACAACATTTTATCATAATTGAGAATCAGACCCGATGAAAACAATACATTCAGCAGCCAAAATGTGCTTACATTTGAGACTACTATGTGATAAAAAAGGGGAAAAAAAAACATTGTCTCACCTAGCTTGGCCCTGGGGTCATATTCTCTTATTTCTCTACATGCACTACAGCAGATGATGTACACTGTAGCTGTTAATGACCAATGCAAATATGTGCATACATTTGAGAAAGGTAAATAGAAGCAGTAAACTGGAGTCACTTGAATGTTTGTTACTTTCTATCATTATATTGGTTTCTATTTATTGATATACAGTCAGGTGACTTAAAGAATAGAAAGCTTTGCTGTCCAATTAAAGAACTTTATTCCATCAGCCCATTCTACTTATCTAGTACCTCAAGCAAGTATTGCTGTATGCACTCCAGTGAATCAATGTTACACTATTGGCACTGTCAAGCACAAAAAGTACTGTATGCAATGTACTCTGTTATGACCTTTCCTTTGCTATTCTCCATTACTGCTGCTATACAGTTCAGACAAAGAAGCGTGCTCTTGTGCTTGTATATACAGGTAGCACAGTCATTACGGACATAAAGTAGTAAAGGAGCGCTGACCATCCCAGCTGAGGCCCTGCAGGCCATCTCTCAGTAGTTTACAGTCCCTGTTGAACCTCCAGGCTTCATGCATCACCTCATTCAACTTCTCGTCTTCGTTCTCACCTGCACATTTGAGAGGGATTGAATCAAACATAATTAGTTTCTTGGGGCATAACAAATGACCGTCTCCATGAAACCCTGTAATAATTATATGAACACTAATGCAGACAACATACAGTAGAATTACAGCATGTCCACTTACTCATTGGACCAAAGCATTACAGCAGAACATTTGAATTAACCTCTGTAGTACTTGCGGCAGTGCTTGAGTGGCTGCTCTTTGCAAAGTTGACTTGTGATTAGAATCTGTTTCACCTTGCAAATTTAAAAGTTTATTACTTTACTTTAATTACTTTATGTACCAAACAATGTCACGTACTGTAAGTATATGTATATCCCTGACAGCCAACTTACCGGTACCAACCTTGCCCTAGTGTGTGCCATAAAGTGTGTGTACACAGGGTTTGATGTGGTCAGATCAACATATGGAATGTCACAACAGCTCAGCTCCATACTTGGAGTCTAATATTGGCAGTGTCTTGAGTGTACAGGGTTTGATGGGGGCCCAGTAGGGCCGGGCCTCAATTCTCGGACCTGTTGAAAACTCTGGACAGGTATCAGTCAAAGGGGAGACATCAAAAACGAAGGCTGGATGGAGAAGGATCAACATAACATGTTCTGACATAAATCCTTATACTAATATTGATGGCATCAGGCATATCCATATATGGGCTTAATGTTTTGGGCATGTACCACACATGCTTTAATGGCTGACCGTGGGGTTCTGGTTTGACATTTTGCTGTCCTTGTTACCTGTCCATCTACACTGTTGCTGTCAATAAAGAATCAAAAGTAGCAGTAGTAATACATAGTAGAACAGTGTGTGTGTGTGTGTGTGTGTGTGTGTGTGTGTGTGTGTGCACTGACCAGCTTGCGGTAGTATACACTGGGCTATAACATCTCGTAGTTTCTCCAGTGCTACATTGGAGTCTTCCCCTCCGTTTTCTGGGTCATGAATGAAGAAACCATCGCTTGGCTTTGGGCTGAAATTAACACATAAACAGTAAGTCAAGCTATAAAACAATGATAGTCCATCTTTACTAACAATATAGAAAAAGGAAAACGGTGAATATTTATTTCCATATGGATCAGGAATATAAGGAAATATAAATAGATAGTTAATAAGAATCGAATGTAACAGACCCTGGTCTCCCATTTGGGAACCACCTCAGACAGAGCCTACATCAGTACAGTGAGCACACACCCAAATGGCTTATATTTTGGGTCTAGGCTCACTCACATCATTGTTGCTGTTCCTTTATTGATTAATTTATTATTAATTGATTTCCCCACTTTGTCATACCACCAAAAGCTTTTACATTTAAGTACAAAAACAAGTACAAAAAATAACTGATCCACAAGCTCAAAACAATGCATCGGTCATGTGTGAATGTAACAACTGCACCAGGGGGCGCAGTATGGAATACGCCTCGTAGCATTGTGCCACACAGAATAGAGTGTTCTATGTACCAATCAGTGAGTGAATCCTTTAAAGATGATTAACCTTACCCAAGTAGTTTCCGCTTCCTGAGAATTGGGTTGTTGACAGAGTTCAGTGGCTTCAGGCTGACATTCAGATCCTGAATCCTCATGTTGGCCAACTGCTCTGCATGGGCCTGCTGGATACCAGCTACAACTGCCTAGAAGGGTACAACAGACAACAGGCCATATTTCATTAAATTCAATCTTTTAATCCTGCATTAAAGTAATGTTGTTCTCATTGGCAAGATTTATAAAATGGTCTGTTCCACCCCTACTGACCCAGACAAATGGACATAGGCTGGTGGAGAGAGGGATGGGAAGAAAGAAACAGAGCAGTACAATTCTGGGAAAAAAGAGAAAAAAGGGGGGAGGATTCTACACACAAACCTTGTCCATCATCATCTGAGCGGAGGGCAGCACATTGTCCAGAGCCTCAGTGCAGTTGAGCCAGGGGTGAGCCAAGACCCCCTCAATAGTGAGCCTCTCCTCTGGCTTCACCTTCAGCAGCCTGCAGGAGGAGGGGGAGAGGTGAGATGTGCGTAGTACAGGGGTAGAACGACGGAAAGACGACAATGGTCGCTATGCACATCTTTGTAAAAAAAAAAAAAAAACTTTCCTACTTTCTTCCCAGGTGTTGCCACTAGTGAATGCACTCTACCATTCTAGTCAAACATAGTCAGGGTGGGGCGCCCGCTGTCAAGTGGCCAAGACACGTGGGAATCGATCCGAATTCCCTAGATCGATTCGATTTCGATTCACAAGGTCACGATCCGATTCGATCCACGATTCGATCCGATTTGATATCGATCCATTTACAGACATAATGGAAATACATACTGTCCAATAGACAAGACGGCCCCATGTGTTGGTGATTGTATCTGTGTATGTGTAAGAGGGACACAGAGAGAGAAGAGTCAAGTATCAAGTAGGCCCTACTGTAATTTCCGGATTATAAAGCACACCTGAATATAGGCCGCATCGGCCAAATTTAGCGAAAAAAATCAATTGTGTACATACAAGCTGCACTGGACTGTTAATTAATTACCATAAGTAAGGTAATTACCATAGGTAAGGGTTCTTGCACAGATGAGATTGTCGGCAACGAAATGCTGTTTGAGAAGCATCCTTTTTATTATTTAAACGACTTCAAGAAAAAAAATGCATTTGTAGGCTATAACTCATTCAAGTGTTTCAATCTATAGTGTACTGTGCCGTGAACTGTATTGTTTCAGTCATACACGTGTAACATTTAACTGCACGTGCTGTATGTAATTAACCGCTACAGCCATAGACCAGGGACGGATCTAGGCATAGACATGGGGGGGCAATGGCCTCTAAACGCCCTGACTGCCCCACCAAACATGACGGAATGCAAACAACGAAAACTTCAAAGATATTTCAAATCAAAAGCTTATAGCGGTAGTTAAACATTGACTAACTACAATTGTGGCACCACTAAACCAACTGCCATTTTCGGCTGCCCCCCCATTGAGAAATATTACATCCAGGCCTGGCCATAGAGCGTAGCCAGAGATTCGCAAACTCCGAGCACTTCAAGAAACCAAATGAGTGCTTGCGGGTCCATTTGGTTTCATGAAGTGAACGGAGTTTCACTTTTACTTTTACTCAAAAAGTTACCGTACATCTGGTTAACCAACTGTCTATCATTTAGCTGGCGACCACCAGGAATCCTCTCAATGCGCTCGACGAGGCGACATCAATGTAATGTGACTTTTTTTAGGTCTTTTTTTTCGCCGCGTCCTCCGATCGAGCTGCTGCTGATCGAGCTGCTGCTGCTGGGCAGGCTGGGCAGCAGCCCAGCCTTTCGAAACCCGTTCGTGATCGTGGATGTTTTCTGACACTTTTCCACGCAGTCAGGACCCACTGCCAGACTTGAGAAAAAGTTGCATTCCGCATGCGACCAGTTTTGGTGAAAGATTTCTCGCCGCTAGTCATCCAAGCCTGTTTTCAAAGTGGCGAAGTGCCACTTTGAAAACACGGTTCACAGTACACTGATGTCCTAGCCTGGGTTCAGCCCACAGGCCCCGCCCACTCAGCTGGGTTCTTGAGCAATGGCTCAGAGTCTGACAATCAGGCTACTGATGTCCAGGGGCTGCAGGTGCTTCGTTGTGCCCCCAGGAATCACGGCAGGAATCAAGCACGATTTCACAGAATATATGGGCCCTCATGCTGTCCAAAACGAACTTTTTTGGCACGTGTTTTTTTGGCAGTGGCGGCGACGCATTTAGTAGTGTCTGTCTTTTCTATAGTGCGCCTCCGCGTAAAAGAAAATGGTGCCAGTCGCCTGGAGAAGATCGATCCACACATTTTTTAATCGATATCGTGTTTTTGAGCGTGAATCGATATTGGATCGCTGGATCGATTTTTTGTGCACAGCCCTACACATAACCCATAATATATTAGGAATGGCATGACAGCGCGTCATGTGTTCGAGACTCACTTGTGAAAACCTTTGCTGCATGTCTCTCTCCTTCTCTCTCTCCCCCGTTCCCTGTGTCTCTTCACTTGATACAATCAATAAAGACAGAAAAAACAGAAAAACAATGTCCAGGGTGCTGCTATTGTGTGTGTTTGTGAATGGGTTCCAAATGGCCCTGTATTGGTGTGTACAAATTGAACTAAATGAACCCTTACGGGTCAATTTTTCTCAGACCCCTAACGGAACTAAACGGAAATGACACACTAAATGGAACAGAGCTTTATTTAGTATTATCGGTAACACCTGTGAAGGAAATAGGGAAGTGGACTTGAAGTTCGGAAGGCAAAAAGGAATAACGGTTGTATAATGTACACATTTTTCACTACACATTGTACGAAAGGGGATAGGTGACCTGGCACAGTGCAGTTAGTTATGTTGTGGGCACAAGATCCTCATCTAGCGGGCTCAACTTACAGTGGCAGTAGACACAAATGCAGCATCTTGTGGGCATGCAATATCTTGTGGCCACAGCATAAGTGAACCACAAGGAAGATCTTGTGTCTGCGATAGCAGGATCTAGAGGCCACATTATCATAATTAGAGTATGTTGGCATGTCATATTTTGTGGGCTCAACATAATTAAAACACATGAAGGTTACCAGGTCTCCACTTCAGAACTCAGAACTTGCATAATCTTTATCGCATTTCTATTTCTGTGTTGATAGAAAAACTCATTTAACTGGGTCCAGTTGCCATATATAAGAGTGATGACTAATGACTATCCATGTACTGTGAATTAGATATAGGAATAGTAGCCTACTGAGTGAATTATTGATGGGTGATTAATAACCAGAAGCTTCTATCTTGCATTTCTTTGTAATAATAAAGCATTCTGTGTTGTTATGTTTACTTTAATGCTGCAATCACAATTCTGTGTCGCCCCAAGGGATCAATAAATTGCAATATAATCTAAAATAGAAGACAGAGACAAACTCTGACAAGAGACTAATCTTAGAGGTTGCTATTTAAACACCCCCTACCCATTGTGTTCAGCAGGTAAAAGAAAAGAACACTATTTTCTAATAGGGATATAGGATGGCAAACAAAAATGAAGAGTCAGCACAAGTCTATAAATTAAATGTTTAAGTGAATGTCCATTAGGCAGCCTTAGCCTAATCTATTACAAACATGAACACTAGCATTATTATTCTGGGCATGTCATAGGGAACTTTTGCCAAAATAGCTGAACATTAGCTGAAAATAGAAGCTATACAAGATTCCAATGCACATGCTTAAACATAAAGCACACAAACCGTTATAGCTCTGTATGCTCTCTCTACTCTAACCAGCTATGCATTGTGTGCATTAGCTCATCTGGATGACAGAAAAGTAATTTGTTAATTGCAAGGTTGTGAACTGTATCGTGGTCTGTGGACTGAAGTGCAGGCCTAATTGTGGATGATACCGATAACCAGGTTACGTGAGTCGCGACCGTCTGCTGCACTGTTATGCCTTCTACTTAGTGTAAAACTACACACCACCATATTGAACTATTAGTATTAGTCAAACACTCAGCAGAAGAAAAAAAATCATATGCCCTCTGAGGGCTGGTATTGGCTGGTACCGGGCATTATATACTGTTCTATAAATCTGTGCAGTGACAATGCTGTGCAATGCAGCAATGGTAATGTTAAGAACTGTGGGGAGAAGAAATACCCTATCCAGTGATAATTAAGATTCATCCGTCACAAAAAGTGACTTGCCTATGGAGTCCTTAGGCAAAGTTTTACATTCACATCATTATGAGGAGTGACTTCAAATGAGAGACTCTGTCTTATCCTGGAAGACACTTCAGTGGGACACATCAGAGAGTAGAGACAGATTGAGGCAGAGGGGGGACCTACTTGCGTACAATGTCCTTGGCCATCTCTGAGATCTGGCTCCACTCGTCCTCGGGGAACTCAAAGCTGCCCGTCATGATCTTCTTCCTCATGTCTTTGGGAATGGTGCGGCTGTGGTGCTTGGAGTAGAACGGCGGATAGCCGCAAAGCATCACGTAGATGATCACGCCCAGCGACCATAAGTCACAGCTCTGGAAGAGAAGCGGGTGGGAGGGAGGATAAAGAGAGATGGAGTGAGAGAGAAAGACGGATTACGGCCAGAAGGCCTGGTGGAGATAACAAATTGAATACAGGATATGATCGGATTATGAAGAATTTGGTGCATCAGGCAGAGGCCACAAACAGGCCAGTGGGACTTACCTTATTATAGGTATAGGGAGTGGGTGAGGTAGGTATGATTCCAGACTTTTCCTTCTGGTGTCTTCGTTGAGCCTCAAGTACCTGGAGAACAAGTGTATGTTGACACAACAGATGAGCAACAATCGCCACACTTATTTTGCAACCGGGAAATTGTAGGACAGACTGACATCAGTATGGCAAGCTATTCCTACACTGAATCAAGACTCAATGGGTCTAATTATTATTTACTTACTAAAATACTACTACAAGCAATGCAATGCCAGTGGGACATGTTTCACAGAGACTGTACCAACATTATATAATGGGTGTGTGTGTGTTGTACCTGAGGTGCTACGTAGTAAGGAGTGAATTGAGGGGTCATCAAGTCTCCCTGGTCAATCTTGGCGAAGCCAAAATCGCACAACTTCACAGGAGCATCCTGAGTGGAACAGGACAAGACTGGTATTGCACGGACACAACACAAGCTATGACAGTTTTTTACTAGGCGGGAAGGTGCGGGTTCTTGAAGAGCTGAGTCTTGGGGGTAGCAGAAATATCAGAGAAGGTGTTGCTTGTGCAAGAATGTATGTTATGTGGCTAGCGTGGTGCTAAGGTTACATAATGTAAATGTATATACTGTACCATCCATACCTTACCATACCTTCCACATCATCTCCATTAGCTCAAATGAATTGTGGCCAGGAATGGACAGGCGTGTGTGTGTGTGTGTGTGTGTGTGTGTGTGTGTGTGTGTGTGTGTGTGTGTGTGTGTGTGTGTGTGTGTGTGTGTGTGTGTGTGTGTGCGCGCGCGCGTGCGTGCGTGCATGCGTGCGTCTTTGTTAATTATAACTTACTAGAGAATTATCCTTGAAGAGGAGATTCTCCGGCTTCAGGTCTCTGTGTGCAATATTCATAGAGTGACAGTGTTCCAACGCTTGACTGATCTAAAAAGTGCAAAGAGAGAAGCCAAGTCACATATTTGCATGAAATGATTATTGCATTGAGTGGACTGTGTTTTTACTGCTTGGGTTTTGAATGCAAGGCTACCAAGGGATAGTGTCCATAGAAATACTTCATATCATGCCCAGAGCGCTCACACACAATGTTTATCACACCCTGCAAGGTTCAAATCGATCGGCATTCCGCTTGATGTCCTATCAACATTATGATACTGTACATTATTAGCAAACACAGCTTAGCTGAAACATTTTCATGGTTGTGATAACGATTCAACCTCTGATTATAAATTACAGCGCTCCTCTCCAAAAGTGACATTGTTACCATAGCCTAAATGAAATACATTCTGTGGACACAACCCCTAATGTTACAGTATCTAGTTGACAGGGTGGCTAAGCAAGAATGTTTTTGGGAGCAAAGCTCAAGAAATAGACTGGTGAGGGCAATGGAGTACTCTATATGTATACCTTACATATACCTTACCTTAGAAAAATACAGTTAGTGTGTGCACCACATGTACCTGCTCAGTGACTTGGCTGGCCATCTTCTCAGTGAAGTGTCTGTGCTGACTGATTCGGTGGAACAGCTCGCCACCCTCCATCATCTCCATCACGATTAGTAGCCTCGCCCTAGAAGAAAGCAACATCGATAGCATGGAGACATGGGCATAGAAATGGCTAGATGTAGATCTGTAGTAGTAAAACTTACACTATTATCAGTGTTTAGGAAAGTGTTGCTGTGTGAACACAGCAAGCTTAGTAAACTCCACTAACAGACACACACCCACCCACCTTGGGCTGGACTCATGAGGGAACTGAACGCTGTTGGCATACACTTCCAGGATTTGGACTATGTTTGGGTGGGTGGCACACATCATGTGCAGACGAACCTGTACCAAGGTGAGATGGAATGTTATTAATCAATTACTATAACAATGGCCTCTGAGATAAGCTGGATAAGAAACCTTTATTAAAGGTTAAAGGTTTAAATTCAGGTGTCAAAGCAACAACAGCAAAAATGTTGAAACACCGGACAGTCAGGCACACTAAATATTTGTTCGCTAAAGTGAACGTATAAATTGTAATACATTAGTAACTTAAAATATTCAGCAGACTGGTGAAAAATGATGGCTTCCATCTACACAGGAGCTGCTGCAACTAGAAAAAGGTCCATGTCCTGGGCCGCGGCTCAGCGGTCCAGGCACCCTGGCTGGTAATCCAGCACTGGCAGTGACAGCGGGTTTGACTCCCAATATCTGTGTCCTTTACTGCATGACACGTCACCCCTGTCACCCCCCAATCTCTCTCCCCATTTCCTGTCAGTCTACTGTCTGTCCCTTTATAAAAATACAAGAAAGGTGAAAGCCATAAAACATTAAAAAGACAAAAAAGAAAACATGCCCTTCTGGGCACAGGTCTCAATCAGGTCAGGCTGTGGCCTCCTGGTGGTGCTATAGTCTTTGATGGCAATTGGATGATTTAAGATGTTTTTCACCAAAAATATATTTTGCAAAAGTCCACCTGTTGGTGGCGCTATAACAGGCCAGGCTCCGAAGATTAGTTGTACGCAGACGGACCGACTGTCTGTCAATTCCTAATGTGATTCTGGGCTCTACACACACACACACACACTACGCCAAACTGGGGAGGCAGAGGACTTGCCTCATGCATGAGGAGTCCAAGCTGCCTTCTTTTCACCCGACAACCAGGGAGTTTCCCTGGTTGGACGTAGCATGTGGAAGCAACATGTAATTTCAACCACTTCCTGTCCCCTCCATCAAGCTCCCCAGCTGGCCAGGGGGAGGCAGTATAGTGCCTGCATGTTTTTGTGAGGGTATCTACCCTAGGGGACACGGGGAGAACATGTAAACTCCACAATGGGCACTGATGACAGAGGAGAAAACACACCGCCAGCACCCACAGTGGCGTTCCTAGTGGGAATCGAACCCAGGACCTACCATCTATGAAGCAACAGCACTAACCACTGTGTCACCGTACCCTGTGGTGGAGAGAATTATAACACAGGCAGTGATAGCAATACACCATGGCTGGAGGCAGACTATACCTGCAGTAAACAGAAGACCAGAATACAAATAGAGTGTGTGCGTGCTTGCGTGTGTGTGTGCGTGTATGTTTTGACCTGCTTAAAAGCACTGTAACTATAAACAGATTGATCCAAGATTGGTTCTGCTAAGGAGAAGGAGAAGGTCAGCAACACTTATAGTGATGCAATGACAGTATTCCCAACAGAACACAACAAAACATACAGATAGAATTTTTGATGGAAGAACAAGGTATGCCAGTCTGCAAAGCAAAATGTTCAGCCAAGCATACAGAAGAGACTGAGGCAGAAGGGACTGTGAGGCAGCCAGAAACAGCAAAATAGCCGCTAACACAAGCAGAACTGGGTGACTCTGACCTCATTTCTGGCCTTGGGTCGATCAATGAGGATCTTCAGGGCCAGACGCTCCTGCGTTGACTTCTTCACACATACTCTGTGGCAAGGAGGGGGAGAAGAAAAAAACTCAAGTGAACATCGTAAACGTTTCAGTGTGCCACATACCAATGGTTCTCAACCTGGGAGCCCGCATGACAGTGAAGTGACAACATCAAAATGAAAGAAATTAAGACCAATGCATAACCACTGCTGTTGTCATTATCATCGCCAAATGTTATAATAAAAACAGATTGCAAAAAATAAGAAATAGGGCAAATAAATTAATTAAATACCATTATTGGAAGGCGTTTTACAAGCAATCTGCTATTTTCACTATATTTATCTGTAGAAACATGTTAAAGCAAGTCAAAGTAAATGTAATGTCTCAACTCTTACAATTCTGTGTGCTTATCAGGGGGGTTCCTTTCCCAGTTAAAATGTTCACTGTCCTGAACCGGTTTGTAAGATCAGAGAATGAAATTCTGATCCTGATATTTAAACCCACCTTGTACTCATTCTATGTCACCCATCATATAAAACTCAACAACTTGGAGCAGTGAGACAGAAACCACAAGTCTGTTCAGGAGAAGCACTTTGTAGCATACACCTACACTGTATACAGTATAATGAGTGTATTTTTGCCCAAATTTGAGCTGGACCTCATCTTTCCGCTATTTCCAACCTTGAAATAATTTGACCAAAATCAAATCAAAGCTTTTAGACAGTACAGAGTACACCCACCATTACAGTACACCAACAAAGTAATTAACACATCATACTTTGATTTATAACGCAATTCAGTATTACAAATACAGCCATACAAAAACTTGTTTGTTCTGCTGGGTAGTATTTTCTGTGACAATCCAGACTAAAAACCCTTTGATAAATGTTTTTCCCACCAGTGTCAATGAAAGAAGCTTATACCCAGGAAGCATATTTTGTCAACAAACACAGTCCATCTGTTGTGCGAAAAGCTCAGGCAGCAGCACAGGCACTCCTCCTCAGTGGCACAAGAGTGAATTTACACAATTGTGTTTGAGGTTTTGAAAATGTGAGGAGTTTGATATGATATTTGAATGTACAGTATATACATCATTGTCAATATTAATTCACTTTAGCTTTTATTCTGCACTGTGTAGGCAAAGGATTTTGTTTCACAATCTGACTGGTCCATTAGCCCTACTACTCCCTTCCTTTCAGTGGACACCAAGCATTCTCTTTTGACTGTGATCTCTGGAGACCTAGAAGTCTATACTGGCACAGCTGTACCTGTATGTGGCTCTCTCTCCACAGAACTTTCTGGGAAGTCTTTAAATTCTGTGGAATACCATTGGCATTTTATTTTTCTGAAAGAACACACCCATTTGAACTTTTGAGGTGAGGGGCGCTCTTATCGTCCACCGTAATTCATCTCATCCAAGCCAGTCACATTTTGCATCCTCACCGAGTCACCGTCGTCTTCAATGTTGGGTGTTGTTTACACAATGTTTGTCACACAAACCAGCTGAACGTAGGAGGAAAACATAGGCTAGCACCACTCAAAAAAGAACAAATGATGGGACTAAGTGAATTTAATATAAGGGGATATACTGTAACATAAAATATCAACTTTAATTTGTATGTGTTTTTGATGCTCCCACGCATGTTTTCTCTCCCCACAAGTAACCAAGATTGAACAATCAAGCTTTCATATCATATACCGGCCATGTCACATCATTTATGGGTCCGTGACTGAGCTGCTGTGCTGTCCTTCTTTACCAATGCCTAATATGAACAAATAATCAGAATACTGGAATGTTGTTGACAATAGAATCTAAGAAATTATTGCCACAATATGTTTAATCTGAACAGTCCATTAACCCAACCTCCATAAGGTCTTGTGTCTACACAATCTATATAGCGTTAGTTCAAGTTATGGGCAGAATCCAAAACTGATGTTTGGAATCCATTTGAGCCTCACACTAAGTTGCATTCTCCATATGCAGCAGCTTCATCACCGCAGTGGTGCAGCCTCTGTTCTTAGCAAACAAAAAATGAATTAAATCATAAACCACATCTGTCTTGGCTGGGTGCTCCAACAAACATGTTCACTACTGGGAAGCTGGTGGGGGGGGGGTCTCTCGCTGTGCACTAGTGACTCCTACAGGGTTTCTTCAGCAGGGAGCGGAACTCAGTGGATAGCTGTTCCTCTGAAGGACAGCATATATTCTCCTAATCAATGCTTCTCAAGCTAATGTCCATCAGATGGGGGGTTCGGAAAAACTCCTGGACGCTTGCGTCTTACAAGATGGCTTTACTTGTCCTGCGCAGACGAATGGAACAGTGATCTCACGAGGCCAGCTGCTACGCAACATTACTTGAACTCAGATTACACTATGAAAGCATTAGCACAAGGAACATTCTGCTATGAACAAAGTTCACCAAGTGATGCTCGTACTCAACTAATGAATCACAGAGAAGGCCAGAGTGTGAGCAAAAAGGCGTGAATACATTATGAATCATGAAGAGAGGAGCAGGAGTACCGGCATAGAGGTGAGCCATGGTGAATCATATGCAAGAGTAACAGAAGGATCTCAAATGCATAACAATAAGGATGAATCACAGTGTAATAAATAGAAAGAAGGAGAAACAGTGTGTAAAAGCATTAATCATTTTGGTAATAATAAAAAGGTACATTGAACAAAGGACTTGTTCCAACATGGTCAGAAGTTACATAAATGGTGCATTTAAATAGTGCCTTTATCTAATGCTCTTTACATAGACTGTGGATCCCATTCACACACACCAATGGCAGCCTAACCCTATAATGTATCGACCAGCACATCAGGAGCAATTAGGGGTTAAGTGTCTTGCTCAGGGACACATCGACACAAACTCTGGGGCTGCCCGGGTTCGAACTGGCAACCTTGTGGTTACGAACTTAAATTTGTAAACATTGCACAACTGGGACATTAAGTACAACATTTTAACTAGATCTAGCATGTTGAAGCCTAGTCCATTGATAATTATCCATTTACTCCCTACGCAACCCGTCCTTGTCTAATCAAAAGGGATAGCTTGATCAGCTAAGCTTGACCTGCATAGTAACCGTTGCTCAAGTATTAGGACTGGCATTGGACAGTGATTAAACCCCGGGCATTTTGAGAAGGGCTCATTGATAAACTTCCATCTCCTTCATATTCTTAGTGCATGTTAATGTATTGTGTCATGGTCCATGGATGAGAAGAGATGACACTATTATGGAGGTGAATTGACACCAAACTACACACTGCCAAACCATAGCCACTAGCCAGAGCTAAACTACAATGCTGTGTTTCGATGTAGACACCCCATTCTCAAAAGTATGTCAAGTTTCCAACGGCATGAAAGGCCAAGTACGGACAACTGTCTGTGGTCTGCCTATGTTAACCTTGAATGGCACAGGAACACTGCTGATGTGACATGTCATCAATGCCTGCAGTCTGCATAGTGCATACTGTACCACCATGGAGAACTGCAAGTTCCCTTTCAGACAAGTTAGGTCATCCATTGCAAATCTAACATAGTTGTCAGAAGAAATACCCAATTCGTTCACACACTCAAACATGGAAAATCATTTTTTTCCCACAATACCATATCCAAAAAGTAGAGGTAGTTCAAGACAACTACATATGTTAGACATTGTTATAGGGCAACTAACAATCTAAGTCTAGGCTGAAACAACTCTCTAAATCGCTAAAATTAAATGATGTAAACTGAACTAGCTTTACTAACTAACTGATATTGCAAAATGGGTGATCTTAATTGCAGTTGGACAGGCTCTACCCCCACCACAATAGCCATTTTACACAGAACCTCTTCTCTGTGGTAATAGTGGAGATTGACGTTCCAAGCAAGTCAGATTCAAACACAAAAGCCCACAGTCAGAGTAGCGGTTATCATGCTCACCTGACAGGTCCACTGATGCCAGCACCCAACTTCTGGGTCCAGTTGATGTTGTACTCCTCAAGGATGGATATCTCCTAAGGGGGAGAAAGAGAGCAAAATGTATCATGTGATTATATCACAATTATCAACTATTAATTAGGAGAAGTTTGTGGTTGAAAAAATGCCTTATTGGCCGTTTCCCCTACCGGACCATAAGCTTAGAATAGGACATAGGATGTTGTCCAAATTTGCTTATTTGTATCGCTCTGAAGTGCAATAACAACAAAAGGACCTCTTTTTAAAATCACCGGCAAATAAAGGTTAGAAAGCCTTCTAGCACAACATTCTTTTTAAGGAGACTGGTGTCGTGGTGGTGTGCAACTCGACAAGTGGGCCTGATTCTTAATGTGTGTGTGTTAGAGTTCTCAACGGGCCTGAAAATTGAGGTCCGGCCCTAACTGGGCCCTAACTGATCAGGCCCAAAGCCCGGCCCGGGTCGGGCCTGGTCAGGTTTGGGTAAAATTTGAGCACTCTACAATGAGTAAAAGTGAAAATACCAATCACCACCATCTTCATAAGAGGTAAATACACAGACAGACAGAACAGAATTATTATTTTTATCATAATAAAATAATTCAATATATACCGGTATATATTTTTTCATTGAGCCCTAGGCCCGACCCGGCCCTACTGATCTACATACATTTTAGGCCTGAGCCCGACCCTAAAATGTCGGGTCAGGTCCGGCCCGGGCAGAGTTTGAGAACTCTAGTGTGTGTGTTTTACACTGAATTGTTCAGTAGGGAAATCTAGCTAACTGTCAGTGTGTGTACTATAAGTACGTTGTATATATACGGTATCTACGGTACATGCATGCCCCCCCCCCCCCCCCCCCCCCCCCCCCACACACACACACACACACACACACACAAACAATACTGCAAAAACTGGCCTGTGCTGCTATGTTGGCCAACACCTTCCCGGAACGCGTTCTCCATGTAGTCTAATGTGTTCTCCCTACCACTGGTCTAAGCCAGTCCAAGCTGCTTTGTATAAACACACACAGCAGACACATGCAGAGCCTGATGGTAATCACAGCACATGTCGTCATTATTATTCCGCATGGGTCACAAGGTCATGTGCAGCACGATCCAGAGAGACAAACTACCGGTATACGTCCCAATTCAGTCTCTATATGTCTCTCTCAAGCTATGGCCTTTCCCATTTTCACCCAGGAGGGAGGGCTAGATTGGAGTTCACTTAGGATCACATTTTACTGCTGACATGAATGCCTGTGAGAGAAGCCAACAACAGCTTGAACTGCCCTGAAATCCAAGCCAGTACGAAAGTTGTTAATGAATGTAAAGTAAATTCTCCCAAAATAGACAGCTACTGTGGCAACATAAAGAAAATAACTCCACAAGATACAAAATAAATCATACAAGATAAAGAACTCTCTGACAAAGCTCACATCCTTCTGCAAAACTGCTGTAATGGAAAAGGGGGTAACCACATGGCCATTTCTCCATTCGGCTCTCCATGCACAAAATAATCTGCATGACACAAGAATTCATCTGTACCGCCTGCATCCCTGAAACTCCCATATTTACTGTACAAATATTGATGGATAATGTCTCATGTCTGTATGTGTATGATAAATCTAGTGCAATGACATGCACTAAATGCAATACTACAGCAGTTATACAAATGATCTATAGGAATTATTCATAATAGCTGTGACAAATCATTCCACAGTCACATTGTGTGGATAAAGTCGGACCCCATTAACACTGTGCATTAAAATGCAATCCAGATATCTTATCGGTATGATGAATGATTCTCTCTCCCCCTTGCATTACACCTGTCTGACTTTGACCGGAGATCAGATCTGATCACGATGTGATCCAGACAACCTCCGTATCATCAGTATTGCAATGTATGCTGTGTTTAGCCTAATGTGGAAGTTATACAGGAATGCCTTTCTAGTTGGGATATCCAGACTCAGACATTTTAATTCAATACAACAGACAACACCACAGAAAAAAAAAAAAAAAAACATCATTATGTTCATAACAGGTCCCTCTGGATCAAGTACACAAAACAACATAAACATCTATCTCTAGACCTCTAGTCACTGACAATGCCAAATTCTGCAATGGTAAGGCATAATGAACACCCTCAAAAAGTTGCATTAGGCAATAGGCATTTCTATGTCATAATAGCTCACACTGAAACCGCACTTGATTTTATCTCGAGTAGCCTAGATCAGATGCCAGTCTACTCGATTCAATGCCTCTCTATGCATAGCTCCGATCCATAGCTCCAACTCTACTGCTTATATGCTTCTGCCCTGCAGTGTTGCATAGCAGATTCATAGAAACAGTAGAGCTATGGACCAGAGCTACCAGAGATACATGATGGTGCCAGGCTTCAGATTTCCTTTGTTATTACCTTGATGAAATGGTCTGCGTTGTTGTCCTCCGTCATGATGGTTGTTCCACTGTTGACACGATTATCCTGTCACCCAGGGTGGTGGTAGTAGGCAAACGTAAACAAAGGCTTGTCCTTTGTACCAATAAAAGTTGATATTCGGCGATGTTGTTGAGATAGAGGGGTGGCCTCCGAGGTGCCGCGTGTGTGTGTGCTACTGGTGACAGATCACAGTCATCATCATCATCATGGGTGCCAACTGATATTGGGTCACCACCAACACCAAGCACTACCGTTCACTTCTTCGGGAACTTGAGCGGTCCCCCGCGACCCGGCAACGGATAAGCGGTTGAAGACGGATGGAGGATGGACTCAAGAGGCCACCCGGCCGGCTAGGTGTATCAGGCCAGCTCGGCTCACAGCCTCGGGTTCCGACTCGCTCTTCCAGTCGTCTTCTTGGGTTGACTGCTGTAGCGACCATGTAGAGTGGCACAGTCTCCCAGCGAGGTGAATAGGACAACACGTAGACGGTAGACACGTAGCCCCCACGGCCGGTACGTGTGGAGGACTAGCTCGCCACTTTTGGTGGGCACACGGAGGCTGGGACGGACAAGAATAGGGTATTTTTAGCCTTGCGCAATGGGTGCTGTAGTGTGGTGTATGTAGTCCCACTATTATAAACGTCGCGTTATGTGGCCGCAATATATACCGGCAGCAGGGGCTTCTCGGCTAACTTGTTATTAGCTTTTTTGCTAGCAATTATTCTGAGACTGCCTGCATTCGCGGATCCAGCAGCGCAGATTTAACAATTAACGCTATGCAGCAGCAGCAACGACGCCAACCGTGAGACATAAAAGCAGAAGGCCAAAGGTATCGTCTAATAAAACGTGTCGTCAGCGATAGCGACGTTAATCAAAGCCCTCGGCAGGCACACCGTGTTCCAGAGGTTGGCTTGGCTTAGCACGGCAGAGCAGATAGAAGAAGAACCTTATACTAATGTATCATCGAGCCGAGGAGTCGAGAATAAAATGTGCCAAGGAGGCGTCAGTGAGCTCATTCACAGTCAACCCGGAAGTGCGGCTCGCACCAGGCTCTGCGCCAACCAGGCGGTCCCTATTTGTGACATCACTACTAAATCCTAGGCATATTTTTTGTTAGCGCATACTCGAGGACAGCACTCGAGATAGAATGAAGGCTCTGGACTGAATAAGTCACCATTCACCACCACCATTGTAGGCTAATTAATTGTATTAATCTATACAACCCTTTCCAAGGTACTGTGTCAATGCAGCAGCCAGCTACATTACAATACCTTTCGCCTCAAATGCAAGTCATAACATTGCCATGCAAGGCTGCCTGTTGCTGCCAACACTGGACTGTGAGGTTCACCCCCCCCCCCTAACCCTGATATACAGTAGATATAAGATCTGTGTCCTGGTGAATTTTGGGAGTTTGATACCAAATCCAGGAGAAACGACAATGCAGGAGACTGGAGTCCTGTAGGAGATGTCAAAATGCAGGGGACTCCTGCAAGACATGTGTTTGCAGCCCTGAGTTCTGAACATTACCTACTGCATTTGGTTTATTATAAGTTCCATTAATAGCCATCATTCAGTTGTACAGTGACATTTAGGAAAATTGTTTTATTGCGTAGTTTTAAACAGATACAGCACTTGGATAGAAATGTAGAACAAAACTCATTAGATTCAGAACACAACATTCCTCACATTCACACAAATATACCGAAACAACAGTAGGCCCATTCAATCCTCACCACACTGTACAATGCAAGCTTTAGTGAATGTGGTTTAGAAAGCAGCAATCACTGATAAATAGAAAAAGCTCCCAGAATGTAAATCAACCCACAATATATATATATATATATATTATATTTTTTTAACCTGCGGGCACATCTCCCAATGTCCAATTTTAAAGGTGTTTTAACATTGATACACTATTATACAATGGAGCATTTTATGTTAGACATTAGTAAGCACACAGTACATACGAATTAATCTCATGCCGTTAACGGTGCCCGCAAGGAATGATGCAAGCAAAGCAGAGGAAACATCCCAAATGAGGAGTGTTAAATAGATTACTTTGATTATAATCTGTCCCAATTATTCTTTCATCTGTGCAGATGTCCTGAGGTCTGATTTACAAACACGTTGCTTTTCAAATTCCCAAGTACATTAATATAAGAAGGTTTTGTATATCTTATGCCCCAAAACCAAATACAACCATGGAGGACTGCAATCTACTTTGGATGAATCTCCTTTCAGTCCTTGACTGCATTATCTTTATCTTGGTGCCCCATTTATATACAATCAAACCATCCCCCCCATCCTTAAATTACCCAGTCTAAATAGGGTAAAAAAAAATATATCCTACCCTAAAAATAAACCACACTGTTGGAATGCATGTCTCCAAATGATATTCCTCCTCCCACCATTATCACATCCACAACCCCAACCCCCATTTCCATCCCTCTGCCCACGGTGTGCCATTTGTGCTCTGGGGAAAGACATAATAAAAAATAATAAAATAAAATAAAGAAAAGGCACTAATTAAAGGCTTGTGAAATTCACATCAATGTGGGGTAGAGGCCTGACGACTGAGCAGATTACAGAGCTAAAATAGAAATCAAAATCCCAAACCAGATGAGAATTCCATTCTAGATTTGTAGCAAAACGACATGCTCCCGAGTTCCCCAAACTGAACGGATGACAGTGGTAACATTTCAACTTGACCAACTCAGTCTGAATCCTCATCATCGAGGTACTCCTCTGCGTTGCTGTGGGATCGGGTGATGTCTGAAACACACACACACACAAATGAAAACCTGACCCTGGGGGAGCAGATTATTTCATGAGACGCATGTACAGCTCATGAGAGCGTGTCCTAATCTCTAGTGAAGGATGCAAGGCTGCCACCTGCTGCTGGCTATAACTTACTGCTCCCTTGTTTCCTTTTGAGAAGTGAGGCACACTGGGCGTTGGTGGCCATCTCAAGAGCTAGCTTCTTCTCATTGTTCTTAATGTCTGTCCTTGCATCTGAAACACACATTTAAAAAGTGCATGTTGAAAGAGACAGAACACAGGGTTCTGTAAATGGTACATTCGCATTGGCGTACTAAAAATATAATGAAGCTGTGCAAAGATATGCTCACTCTTATTCAGCAACATCTCTACTATGTCAGAGTATCCCTTCCAGGCAGCAGCATGCAGAGCAGTGTCCCCAAGTTTATTCTGTAACACAACATATTTAACATAACCCATTATCACCATTACAATGAAAAATTTACCTCGGTGAAACTGGAATGTCACATAATTTATCCAAGTTGTGGAATATCAGGGAATTTAGTTGGTCTCATTTCCTAAATTCCCTAGCTATTCACCACCATGCTTTTTAGTCTCTGTATTCAGCAGGTCAACACTTTAGGTGTGACGCACACAGCTTGTTTACATTCCATTTGCAAAATGATAGATTGAGAGAAGACACAGTTTATACTTTTATGACTGTGGAAATAGCCACACTATTTTTGGATTTATTAAGGAAAGGAGGAGATCAGCGTCAATGTATATAGGCATGGTGAACTGGCAAACCCAGCAGCCCACAACACTGTATGGAAGGCTGCACTATTTTTTTTCTCACTCAAGGGTGGGCTTTAATTGTCTGTGCCGTAAAAAAGAAGCGAACAATTTACTTTTCTCACAAGGCAATCTTGTAACATTTCCATAAAATAATGGTATTCTTTTTAATGGCAGTAATCCAGTAACTTAAAAAAGTTACTTTTAAAGTAACATTACCCAACACTATGTATATGTCTGCACTCAAAAATGAAGCACTCAATCAATCAGTAGACCATTTTATCTGTGCAGTACATCTGCTTGACGGTTAATACCGTATAAATAGTAGAACCAGGATCTCCAGATGTAACCCTGGGATGCAGGCAGCCATGCTAGACTGTCAAGTGAGCTGATCATTTACAGATCTGCTGTAACCCAAGTCATAGCATGCATGTTTTATTAGGTTTCATCAAGAGTAAATATGTCCGCCTTGTCATTATTATCCATCAAAGATGTATGTACAAGTTCTTGGTATGAGGCACTGGTATTGTATTCACAGTCAACATACAGTAGCCTATCTAAAATCAGGGACGCCACGCACGACATGGTTAAAACACGATATGGAATTATATTAAACTGATGCTTTTTTTTCTAACCTGTTGGTTTAGCTCCACATTGGATTGGCCCAGTAACAGCTCCACCACATCTGTCACAGTAAAGAACAAGAAACAATTTACAGGCTTAATGTATTGGCATAAACATAATGTAAAAAAAAAAAAGAATGAAGAATGATGATGAATAGTCACAGTTACAAGTTCCTGTTTCCAAGTTGCGCTCACCTCATCTACACTTAATTTGCAATCTGTTAATAACAGCTTTATTCAATTAGTAATTTAGATATAATTAAACAACATCAGGGGTACTTGGTTTTGTGCTGGACATTAAAAACTCACAGTTACACCATACAGTATAATAGGTCTACTATTTACTATTTAATTGTGACCAAACTGACCATGCTGGGTATACCAGTATATTCTGATACTGAGATTAACTTGTCTTCCTCTATTACTTTGTCACAGTGGTTCATTACCTTTATGACCCCCATGGCAGGCCCAGTAAAGGGCAGTGTTTCCAGCCTTATCCAATCCATTGATTCCCACCTTGTTCTCTAAACACTCCCTTAGCCAACTGAGGTTGCCTGCAGAAAATACACACAAACGCACACACACACACACACGCACACGCACACGCACACACACACACACACACACACTATAAACATGAGTACACAGTAATAAAACAAAGAGACTTGTTAAAATGCAAATGTTGTGGTGCCTCTACAACTGAAACATGCAACTCACCTCGTTTGGCTGCCTCATGCATTGGGTTGTCAATGGACTCCGCCTGTTCAGCCACTGTCAATGAAATGACAATGAAAACATAAGAGTTTGCAAAGGCCCCAATATTATTCATTTATCAATTTGTAACTTGTACGAATATAACCAAATTGAGCCTTTTGACATGATACGTTTGAGTAAATTTAATATTGTAGATGTGGAAGTACAATCAAATTATACAAAACATATAAAAACCAGGCAGAGGTCTTTGGGGAGTTGTTAATGAAATCCTTGTGACCACGATGATGTTCAAAACGATTAACGGTTTGAAGTTATTAACGTCATCTACTCACCATAGTTGCTAGGGATTAGTCCCGTCCTTCCTCTGCATGTTCCCTTCCACCAGTTACTGTCACTCTAAGGAAGGCAGACAGACATTGAGATCCCATGGACTATACAGTGCTATCGTTTCTTACACACTGAATGAAAAATAAAGATTATGGGAACCAGCAACGCTGAAGCTGAAATATGCCTGCCATGGACAGTGGACACAATATGAAAAAAGGAAAGAAAGAGGAAAGAAGTGAAGAGAGGACTGAAGACCAACACACACAGGTGGTATATGGTGCACATCAAAGCATCCGCCACAATTATTTTGAATGGATCTAACTTACACAGGCACACGTTCACATTTCGCACTGCGCTCAGATGTGCCACTGTCCTATTTACAGGCTTTGCCGTAAGGTGAAAAGAGTTTTTAATTCTTTTTTTATTTTACTAAATCTGTACAAAGTTGGCCAAGCAGCAAAGCACCACATCCTGTTGGTGTTTGACGGGCGACACTTGACGCAATCGATACTGTGCTGCTATGCTGCGCTGCGCAACCTGTGTGTTGGGCTTAGAGACAGCAGAGAAATAAATAAATATGTAATAGCAATTAGACATAACATGAAGGGGAATGTTGAATTTATAAACCGTCGTATAATGGTGTCACATGCCAAAAAATGGAATCTACTGTACATGCATTGTGAGCTTGCAGATGTGTTATTCTCAGTGTGTGAGTGACACTGACATAGCATGGCTACAGTATAGCTAAATGATCTCTGATGGATGTCTGACTTACGGTGTCGGAGATGTACAAGATGTCTCCTTCTTCAAAGTACAGCTCGTCAGGCTGAGGAAACAAATCAAAAGTTTGGTCAACCAAAAAAAAATGGGAGTACTGCCAATGTTGCAAGGATTTGTGGGTCAATGTGTACATTTATGTATAGATTGGATTTCACCAATTGTATTACCATAACTCAAACAATCTAAAACATCAGTTGTTTTAAAAGAAAATCTAAATGAAAAACAAATTTTACCGTTCTAGGGTCGAAAGTGAACATGGCTCGAAACACCTTGACCTGACCTAGAATGAGTAAACATACATGTCAGTTGTGTAGGGGTACAACAGTTATTCTTAATTTAATTGAATGAATTTAATTGATAATAAACATAATTGATATATCTTTGGTAGGTCTGAGCAAAAATCATTCCTGACGTTCAATATAGCAAATAAATATGGATTGTGAATAGATTTGAGTGTGTGGAGCTTCCTTTATCCTTTTCTCCCCACAGATGACCACTCATTAGTGATAATTGACACCCATTCTAACTTAACTTAACCCAAACCATAAGCACTGCAACAGTGCAGTTCAGGCAGTAGTCCGACATCGTTTTCGCATGTCGGTCTAATGGCAGGTCTAATCTTAGTGCGCAAACTGTGCACATCCCACAGTACAGTTCACTGCCATGTTTTTGCGAGATTTATAATATTCAATGTTCCAAAGAGACTCTCAATACGTGACATTTCACAACCACATTGGAGTTTTAAAAGCAAACCTATTTCAACTAGAATGTAGGGGGAGCACAGCACAAGTATGGTCCATTGGACCCTGCACACATGCATGCATACATGTGTAGCAGGTGGCTACAGCCTCTGTCGTGATGGCCTCGAAAAACCAATATCTGCCCCCGGACCAGGGGGATGTCCCTTTGGTCTAGTGGTTAAGATGTTGGACTTTCATGCGGGAGACCCGGGTTCGAATCCCGGGCGTTACATTGGTGCCGTGACCCGGATCGGGTTTCCCCGTGGAAGGAGGTCAAAAGGGAGGTGAGTGTAGCAGGTGGCTACAGCCTCTGTCGTGATGGCCTCGAAAAACCAATATCTGCCCCCGGACCAGGGGGATGTCCCTTTGGTCTAGTGGTTAAGATGTTGGACTTTCATGCGGGAGACCCGTTACACATGCATGCATGCTGGATTTGACCATTTTGAAAAGTTGGCTATTTGGAAAAGCTTGTTTTCTGCACAAAAAATACTGTACATGACTGTTACTGTACTGCACTGCACTGCAGTGGTTTTCCACCTTTTCAGGCTGTGCCGCCCCCCCCCCATCCCCAACCACCACCAAATAACATTTGCACTGGGGAACCTGACAAGTACATGGAATGCAGGAGTTTCCACAGATAAATTTAGCATAAGGTTTATCTGTCTTGCAAGGCATTGCTCGTAGAGTAGACAGACTATTTTCACAGGATTTGCCTCTTTCTATTTCCCCAATGGTTGACCAGTTTTATAGTATAGTCTGTTATTTACTTTTGATGTAGTTATGGGCTTTTTCTTTTTTCGAGATATTAAGAATGTGACGGTGTAATGTCCCTGTGTATGTAAGGGTTCATGGGTCAAGCAAATGAATGTAATTAGTTCCAACTTGTCAGTCAGCCTAGTGCTGCTTGCTGTTTTTTTAATGAGCAGATTCAATAAAGCTATTGAATGTTGAACTGTTGGTCTAAAAATATGTATCTCACTAAATTTTTAAACTTCAATTTTGGCCTTACTTTTACCCACCCGTTCTTAAATGATTGCATCCAACCGACTCCCCCAGTGTTCCACAATGAAGAGACTGTTACTAAAGCGGCTAAGCCACTAGACAAGCCTGGCTCTGTTTAACACAGTCGGCCCAGAGAGGCTACTCGACAGGCCTAGTCCTGTCATTCTCAACGCACAGAGGCCTGTGCTGACTAGCCCAGCATTTTAAATGCTCAGGTTTTCTTTCCCTGCCCATCTACAGGACAAGCTGAATCCCAAGAGCCTGCAGTGTACGTTGTGTATTTGCATCGCATATATGGCTTCTGGATTTGACTTTGCATTAATATTTCAGGAAGCTTTCCAACAGCACTCTTTTTGGTCCCAAATATTGCTGTTTGACCTACCCACAACCCCAATTTGTCCACAATATTACTATCGGCCTGACTTTCTTGGCATTATTTCCACCAAGTCACCACCTTTTAGGATTCTAAAGTCTGAATCTTCAGGGGGAAAAAAAACTTGTTGAATATTAGACAGGGAAAAAACTAAACATGTTCAATCCTGGTGCCTTATTCTACAGCCTTGGACCAATAAAGTCTTTGTGCCTTTAGGCTCCATTTTTTCCAGAATACAACAGACGAATACGTACATTTGTATAGCTCAGTCTAAAAAGGGTGTTAATGTATCAGTAAATGTATTCAAATTCAAACCAAGATATCATGTGTACTGTCCATATGTTTAAGTGTGTACAAGACTTTGATATAGAATTCTAATCACTCATCACAACAGGTAGCATTTTTCAAAGTGGGCTGCTGCTAAAAATAGCATGATTTTGGGTGATAAACAAGTATTAAAAAGAAATGTGATCGTTTACACTCGTTACATTGGCTGTGCATCTCTGAAATATCTCAATAAGCAAGAAAGCGCAGCGTTCCTGTTTGAACAATAGCATTCTTTTTTATAATGAGAGTTGCAATACCCTCCATTGAAATATAGTAGTAACTATAGTTCAATCTGCAAAAGCTACTGTCAAGAAATTCTGTGCTTTTGTGTTTTTTGAAGCACTTAGCAATTTGAACCTTGTTCAAATTGCAAAAAATGTTGGACAGTTAATAAAATGATAATAATAATATATCACAGCACAGGTTTACTTAGCACAAAGTAGCTCATAACATGTCCATGTGTCCCTGAGCAAGACACTCAACCCCAAATTGCTCCCATGTGCTGTTTGTGCCTTGCATGGTTTCCGCTGCCATCAGTGTATGAATGTGTGTGTGTGTGTGTGTGTGTGTGTGTGTGTGTGTGTGTGTGTGTGTGTGTGTGTGTGTGTGTGTGTGTGTGTGTGTGTGTGTACTGTGTGAATGGGCGAATGTGATGCACAATCTATGTAAAGCACCTATGTGAAAGGTGCTATATAAATGCACCATTTACCATTTTATTTTACCATTTACCCTGGCTGCAGCTGCAATGTTGGTGAGATTAATGTTGTTTAATACAAGCAGATCGGAAATTCTCATCTGAATTGGATCAATATGTGCAACAGTCAATGGAGAGTGCAACTCTAGATTCATTGCAATGGTCCAAGATGTGCATGGACATCCACAAACTGCAACTGGTGGTGGACCCAAAAAGTGACAGGGCTACAAAGCAGATAAAACAAAAACTCAGTTTTTGACTGATATCCATATTTGATATCGGCACATCTCCAGTTCCAAACTACGGTTCCTAAAAGTAAATTCTATTGAGTTTAGTTTCTTTGGTTGCATTCATTTGGAGTTCTTAATCCATTATCCAGTCGGCCAACTAACAAAGTGCCAAAAGATAGGGACAGTGTGTGCAGACTAGAGCACCAGACAGCACAATGTAATACTCTAAGACAGTGTAAATCAATATCACTTCAAAGGCCAGTGCGGCCAAAGCATTGTATTATTTGTCCACTCTGTTATTAATAAAGGGAGCTTTATAAACAGTGTGCGGATATCTGTCCTCTCTAGATTAAACCTGATATATTAAAAGGAATTGCGTTGGGCGATGGGAGATTAATTGGCAATCACATTGGTATCAGACAATTCTAGTTGTTCTTAGATTAATCGGCATTGGTTTGATTCATCAAACATGGCAATTAATTAATCTGTCTAAATAATCAGGTCTGTTTTACAGATAAACATGCCCAAACTAACAGCTTGAACAGTTAAATCTGACTTTCCTAAGCCTACAACGCAAATGCCCTGTTACATGTATCCTTTTTATTTTTTGATAGAATGGACAAAATTTCAATAGAGAATCATCATATCGACATCGGTAATATCATGGGTTATCCACTGATTGATATTGTTCAAGATTTCTCATCAGCACATCCATAGGTGCAAAATGCTTTTACTAAAGGTAAATTCTATTGAGTTTTGTGCTTTAGCTTTCATTTGCAGCTCTTAATCCGTTATCCAGCCAACTAACAAAGTGGCAAAAGATAGGCACGGTGTGTGCAGGAGGGCATCAGACAACAGAGAGCACCATGTAAATTCGCAACAAGTGTAAATCAATATCACTCATGGAGTCAGACCACAAGCCCCCCACCCCCCACCCCTCTCTCCCACTCCACCCTGCATCAGGCAGACCATCTGTCAAAAACACACTAGGGAAATGAATGAACATGCACCTGTTAACATCACCACTAGGTAAGAGAGTCGTTGCAATTAATGCTGATTTCTTAAATAACGATGAAAGGCCGAGTAAAAGAAGAAAACGTGCAAAACTGTGATAACAATTAACTTACATCGTGGCCAACTTCCATCGTGGCCATATAATTCAAAATATGGTGAAGAATCTGTCGAGGTAATTTACTTTCTAATATAGATCGAGAAGGGGTGGGTAGTGGACTGGACTGGTACAAGACTAGTATGGATAATGCACATCAGCTCCCAGGAAGAACGAAATGCTGCGACTGCAAACAATAGATTAATCAGCACTTTTAGTTTTAGAATGTTTCTTTCTCCATCGACCTACAGTTTCTCTGCATGGATGATGGTTAATAAGGGGGAAGTGGGTCGGAGAGGAGGCCTTTGGTTTAAACGAGTGGACTTCTCGTTGCTTGATAATAAACAACATTATTGCATTTATGAACTGCATAGTGAACTAAAGTGGCTAACGAGATGGCTTCTGTATAATATCTATTAATACAGAGTGATCAAACCCGGACAGACGATCGATTCGATTGACAAAAGTTCGCACGGACAGCGCCACGCACCCTCCCTATCCATCAGCTCTCATATTTGGCTGCCAAGGTGTGCTGCGTTCCTCGCACCGCCGCCGCACTCTGACATGTAAGGACACAGAACTCATTGTAAAAAAACAAACAAACAAACAAACCAGCTTGGAAATCCTTTCCCAAAGTACGGTAATTCCATCCTTACCTGGTTTGGCCGGCTTCGGGGGAGGTTTGGACATGACGTGAGTCGCAAAATGCAAGTTATTCTACAGAGAAAACGTCGCTCCGCCAAGAAGACTCTCCCTGTCCCAATGAGGAAGTTAGTACTCACAACAGAGGCGACGCGGAAAGGTGTGGTACGCATGCGCAAGACAGAGGGGAAACTGTCAACCATCACAATGATCACAACTGTATAGAGCTGAGCAGTCCCGTCCCCTCGTAACGTCGCCCATGTTCCAGAAATGAACTCCCCATTCATTTTTTTGTCATAGACATTTCAAAAAGTCTATGTGAAAAATGAATGGGAAATCAATTTCTGGAACAGGGGCGACGTCACGAGGGGGAGGGACTGCTCAGCTCTTTCTATTCTATTCTATTCTATTCTATTCTATTCTATTCTATTCTATTCTATTCTATTCTATTCTATTCAAACATTCGACTGTAATCTGTGTTCCAAACAATAATAAAAATAATTTACTCATTAGGAATTAAGTAATAACGCCTACACGTGTGTGTGCGGGGGGGGGGGGGGGGGGGGGGGTGTTGGGTTGAACTGTGAACCCACCAACTCGAATGTTCAAAGTTTATAGCGTTATAACGATTTACCATATTATGGGGGCGGGCACTCAGTGACGTGACGTGTTGCATCACATTAGTAATCTTAGCGAATCACGAGAAACTAGTAGCGGAACAGCGGATAACAGTTGCAAGTTGCAACTTCATAGCTCCTTGTAGTAGTAAACTGGTAACGTGAGGTTAGTAAACTAGTGTTGTTTAAAAAAAATACCTGTTAATCAACGTCATTTAGACTCATTCTTCTGAATCTGTCACCCTGCTACTGTATCTCTTCACAGAGAAGCCACTTAAAAGCTGATCAATGAAGACGTTGGTTGTTGGCATTGGGGGGTAAGCAAGCATGCAAGCATCAAAGCATAGTCACTTTAAAGTTCATTTTTGAACCATATTAGCATAGGATTTGAAATAATATAGGCAAAGAGGCAACATCCCGTGCATGTAGTGGGCACTGGGCACCGACCACGTTCATGCTTTTGGCTATAATGAAACTGTATGTATATTTGTACGTTTTGATGAAATGAAAATGGTGGGCCCTATTGTAATCAAGTGGTCATTCACTCACAGTTAACAGTCGTGTATTGAGTTGAAATATAGTCAAATTCTGCAAACTGTTAATACATGTTTCAATCAATCGAGCAATCAGTCAATCGATCATTCACTCAATGCTCTTAGCAACCAGGACAGGCTCAGGTAGTGGTTATAAGCACAATCCCAAATGGGGGTAGCTGTACCCCATGTGCAAAAAAATGCAACATGGTTTTCTCGCACAGTAAACAAACCTAATACCTGATCTACAAGATCATAATGCCTCACAGTGCGGGGCATTGTGAACGTGGCTTCGCAATGCCTTTTATATATTATAATTTAGTCATAAATGCAATGCGGCTACCTACAATTATTGTCCGGGACCAGGGTGGGAACCACCAGTTAATATTACAATCGATCTGTGGGTCACTGCCTGAAAGGTTTGGGAAGGTTTGAGCTTTAGTTAGTAGGATGATAATCTCAACTTTCTGGTGAGTGTAGCTTGCAGTTACCCTACTCTTGGTGTGCTTTACTAAACAAAGATATGAACCATAAAAAATCATGTCTGTATGATGCCTCTTTTCACCGATTACGACATAATGTTTGTGTTAGCGACAAAACAAACATCATTGTCGTCATACCTGTACATAGGAGGGGGTAGTGCCCCTCAAAAACAGGCATATAATTAACAGGTTGACTTTCCTGTGTGGTCTGTTTAGGATGACTAATGGAGGCAAGTCGACCCTGGCAAGAGGTCTACACCAGCAGATACCCAACAGCTTCATCATTGCACAAGACGCATTCTTCAAGGTAGCAGACCATACAGTTTGGAACTTTACTGTAGTGATCTCAAATGGTTCGACCTTGACAATGATGCGAAAGTGAGCTCATGACCATTGTGGATTCTCTCATCTTTAGGATGATTCTGTGGTTCCCGTGGACAGCAACGGCTTTAAGCAATATGACAGTAGGGTTGCTTTATCTGTCTGTATTATGACATTCAGTCAGTAAACAATATGCGATAATCACAATTTGATTGTGCAATGCAACAAGGCTATTATATCATGATTCACAATTTCTTCCCAATTCTATAATTCAATCCATCTAGAAATGCATCAAGTTTGTGTGTGTAATCCATTTAACTAAAAAACAAAAAAGGATATACATATAAAAGGCTAACATCTGGGTGGGGTATTCATTTTCAACTTGCATCGTTCCAAGATTTTCTTAAGCGCCCTCAAAAATGTGCACAAAACCGGCAAAGTTTTATTTGCAGCACTTTGTGTGGGTTCACACTTACATGTGCAGGGGGTCCTTCAAGTTACATTGCCCCAGGGCTCAGAGGTGCTATTGTCAACACTACATTCATCTGGTTAAACATATGATATCATGACATCTTACTGCATTAAATGGGACAATTCTCACAAACACCACAGTTAATTACGGTATATTTGAATTGTTATCTGATTAGCACTTGATGCCCTTCACATGGACAAGATGATGACTGAAGTAAAGGCATGGTTGAGAGACCCTGCGTCATTCCAGGCACAGCAAGGTCTGACAGAAAAAGAGGACACAGCTACATCAGCGGAAGAGAAGGTGTTCCTGCTCATAGTGGAGGGCTTCCTTATTTTTAACTTCAGGTAAATCAAGGAGTGTTTTCTGTGTAAACATACAGATCTACATCTCTTTGTGAACTACAGTAGCACTATATATAATTCGTAGGGATGTCTGATATTGACTTTTTTACCTATATCCCAATATTGTCTAACTCTTCATTTCCAATACTGATATCAAGCAATATCAACCGATACCGATTTTGCAGGCTTTTGTGGTGGAAAGAATAAATTAATTATTAATATTAAATTCAGTGATTCAGTGATTTGGGTGATTTTGAAAAAAACAACAACACATATTCATATATCTCTGTTGCAGATTTGTTCAACAAAAATAGTAATATTTTATATATACCGATCCATCCTTAATAATTATTACATCATAATAATCATAATAAGTATAACATCTTGGAAAATGTATTTTTAATTATTATAACGTAATATTGTAATTATTTTGCATTTTAATTGACAGACCTTTAAATGAAGTCATGGACAAAAGATATTTCATGGAAATCCCATATGATGTCTGCAAGGAGAGAAGAAGGTGGGCATGATTTTAATAACTTTATTGAAATGCCTTTACTGTAATATTCAACCAAGATTTAAGAAAGAAGAACAATACAATAAATCAACAAGAGAAACTGCTCCTCAGATGGAATATGAAGAATAGGAAAGATCAGTATTGATCATGATTATAGACAATTTGTACCAATTTGAGTGATGTTTTATAAAGTAGAAGTAAAACCAATAGATGTCACTGTGGTGGCATGTACTGTATTCTATTCTGAACTGTGTGCCGCTGCCATTGGGCCAAAATTGCCAGTGATTAGGTGAGTGTTCACAGATGGACTGACATGGTGCAAATTGAGGAAATAATTTACAGTACATAACGCACATAATGCAATACGTAATGACAAGGAAAACAAAGTCTAAATCAATCAATGTGTTTGCTCAGCCCCCTTTTCTGTTTGTCAGTTCAAGGGTCTACACACCGCCAGATCCCCCAGGCTACTTTGACGGACACGTGTGGCCAATGTACCTGAAAAACCGTCAGGAGATGGACGAGATGGTGTCTGGCATCGGTGAGTAGAGATATTTGTAGCAGATATCCCTCTCGGAGGAATCTAATGATCACAATGGTATTTGTATTAATGTGATTGATTGTGGCATGGAAGATTATGATTGTAAAGATGATGATGATGAACACCAACATCAGTGATGATAATTAGTTTCAATGATGATGAATATAAAAATCAGCCAGTGACATTTTTATCTCCTGTAGTTTTACTGGATGGCCTCAAGTCAAAGAAGATGTTGATGGCCTCTGTGTTTGAAGATGTTACCACGGAAATAAAAAGGATGACAGGGTAGTTTGCGGGTTGCACAGGTGGGTCATTGTTTACCCAATTAGGACGGGAACCCCTTGTGATGTTTTTACCGCTTGCCTCTTTCCTGCTGGAAATTCCCCCAGTGAGGGGTGGGAGGGGCTAGAAAGAAGTGAGCAGGTGCAGTTCACAAAACGTGCGCTCACGGCTCATGAGACACAAATATTACTGTCAAGAACAGAAGTGCAACACGAGGATAAAGGAAATATTAAAGGTCCAATTTCCAATTCATGGCAACTACTACTCTATGTACCTTGTTGGTGTTGAAACTTTGAATTTCTCTATTATAAACTTTCCTGACAGCCTATAAGTATAATTGTAATGTAATTTCTAAGATTGCTACTAGTTCCGTAATCCTTTATTATCTGCTTGCTCAACAATCTTGTTATATGTTGAGTAACTACTAGTAACAAGCTTGGTGTTATATTTTGGTTATATTTGTTGTCATTAGAAGGGTAACTACTAATATTAAGTAGATAGCCATAAAGGTATTGTGAATGGACATCTGGGAACAGAAGAGATGTTTGTTCCATCCACTGAGCTACTTTGTATGCTATATACTATATATTGTTTACATTCTCGTTTTTTTTTTTATTATTATTAGTGTGTGTCTTATTATTTTGAACTTTGACTCCTGAATCTTTGGCAGATGCAGCTCAGAACGTGCACACATTCATATATTGCTGCTATTTATTATTAATAAAAGAAAAACATTTAACAGTGCTTTATATAAAAATGAAGAAATAATACAAAATACATATTAAATATTACTGTTAAATAAAAACATTGAGAATTAAAATCAAACTAAAATAAAAGAAGTTAAATCTAATATTTTGACCAATGATGTATTTGTGTTATATTGATACACTGCAATGTTGGGATTTTTCATTTATGTATGTCCTGCATCGATAGCAATCTAGTCCTGTATATGTGGTACACTTTTAATTGTCCTCTGTAGGGGCTGGCTGCCATGGGCAGCAATGCAGCGAGTCAGAATACTGTGCACTTTGACCAGTAGTACAACATACTACTGGTCAAATCCCTACAAACCATTTAAAGAGAAAGACCACCTATTGTCTTACCACCTTAACATCTGGTAACCAACTCATTCTATTCCCACAGTGATATGAACCCAAAAGAACCTGAAGATGTTCATTCTCTCAACTCTAGTTCTTTGAGTGTTAGAGTGTCCTCCATGCAGCTTTCTGTTGCATTGGTATTATGCCCTATAATATGCTGGGTGTTGGCATATTAATTGAAGTTTTCATGCACATTTATATATCGTAGTAGTTGCCCTTCGTGTTACAACTTGTACTGTAAGTCTGACCCAAACCCTTAGATCTCTATATCGTTAGCTGACCACTTCTGACGTTCCACATGTTGCCTACACCACCCACACTACTACTGTCCATTCGACAAGCCTGAAAATTGAGGCGCGGTGCTACCTGGGCCCTCATCAATCCCTGTACACTCAAGACATTGACCCTGCTGCAACCTTTAGATAGGAAGTTGACCTGTTCTGACATTCCATGTTGATCTGACCTCATCAAACCCTGTGCACTCAAAACACGCTCCATATATGGACAGCATGGCTTTCAGTTCATATGTTGATCAGACGCCTCCATGCCAAACTGCTAGGCCAGCAGTCTGCCGTCACCCAGGCAATAGCATGGACGAGACCTCATTTCTTACCCTCAGCAAGTCTTACTGCTACTATAGCCTAGTATAGCCAGCAGCCACTATAAACTATAGTTTAAAACTGTGTTTTTGCACTGAACAGTGCTGCAGGAATGTGTACTGTCCACAGTATCACATTACACACACACACAACATCAATGACTGTTGCGCAAACTTTTGCAAAAGACAGGGTGACAGGCAGTTTCTCAGTATCATACCAAAAGTACAGGAGATCAGTCAGTGGAATATTAACATTTGCTACATTGCTTACTGCTGACTACATTGGACAGTACATGCTTGCCAGCATGTTTTTTCCCCACTTCCCTTTACACATTTCACACTAGACAGCTTCCTTTAAAAACACGTCCTACTTGCCTTAATAGCCGTCTACAGGTCTCATAAATACGAACAGTAGTCATGGACAAGGCAGTGTTTGTGTCATTGGGTTTACTTTATTTTAGTGGCAGTATGGCAGTGCCTGTGAACAGCAACAGGGAGATGAATATTAACGACAGACCAATCATTGGTAAGTTGCTCATTTTTGTGTGAATGATTTTGTGGAGGTAATGTTGAGGTAACAAAAACTAATTTGTGTAAACTAATGTAAAGCAAAGTGAGTCTGTTCTGTTGGTTAATAGCTTATACATTCTACTTTAATATGTGGTTGCTTTGTTGAATAAATGTGATATCCTCTGCTTGTATTATACAGGTATTTTGACTCAGATTGTGGTAGATGACGTTATGAAACCATTTGGGAGCACCTACATTTCTGCCTCCTATGTCAAATATATTGAATCAGGGGGAAGCAGAGTTATGCCAATCAAGTAAGTTTGCCTGTCTTGAATTTATATTGGTTGTTACAACAAGGCTATTACTAAGGCAACTTGCATATCTACTGCATTGAGAGCATTGAGCACGAGCTGCTGGTGTGGAACAACCGGTCTCTATAACTACAGATTGTAATACTTGATAGTCTAATATAACCTTCATTCATTCTGCTGTGTTATTTCTCCGACAGATTGACTCATAGCATTGCCGAGTATGAAAAGATCTTCAAGTCAATTAATGGGTGAGGAATTGAGGATCTTCTCCCTGCCTATAGCATCAGCTATCTTTAATACATGTAGCTTGCTTACATAAGTGACATGCCAACTGAATGTTATTCTGTTGATTTATTAGGCTACTGCATATACAGTAGTATACTTCCTTATTTAAATGAATGTCCTACATGATCATATTACACTATCCCTCAAAAATAGCATCTGTATAAACTTGGGCAAAGCGACACATTTCAAGCTACTTTTGCTGTTTTTTCATTCTGAAAGGGTTTTATAAGGTTTCTTAAATATATGATTTGTGCCTAGCCTGCTTCTGGTTGGTGGGGCATCGGACATAGAGACATCAGACTTTGCCAGGGTGGCAGGGATCTTCTATAAGATGGCCGTGAAGGTAAATAAAATATCCCAATCTTTAACTGCCTGAAAATCTAGCTCTGTTGGTGTCTCTATTTTTATGATCACATTTTATATAAAGAAAACAGACAACCAAGCAGACCAACTAAAACAGCATAAATATGGAAGATCTGGAAATGAAGGGGCAAGGAAAGGTTAAATTAAAGTTAATACCGGTAGTCCTCAAAAGTCATAAAACATACAACTAGGCATGTACATTCTAAAACATAAATGCATGCATACATACTGTACCTATGTACACAGAAGGGAAAGAATGCAATCAACAAGCATGCTCTGAACCTATAAATGCAAAGAGAAAAATAAGTAAAATATGGTAATTCGATAATGATAAAATAAGTATGGAATGACATTTATATCTCTCAACCTTTATTCTGTCTGGACAGCATAAAATCAATGAACTTTTCGCATGGTTTCATTTACCTGAACTGAACCTGAACTTGGTGCTATTATGTTTATTTCAGGCCAATGATGCTGGAGACTTCTTCCCTATCTGGGGAACATGTCTGGGTCTTCAGTTACTGACTGTGCTAGTGAGTGGTGAAAATCTGCTCACAAAAACTGAAGCTGAGAACATAGCACTGCCCCTCAACCTCACTTCAGGTACGATGCCATGTACATTCCATCCCTTTCATGACATAGTTGTTGCTATTTATACTGTAAATGGGTGCAATTCTGAAAGCTGTGGTGTAGCCAGGTATGGTGTAAGTCTTCTCATTGGCTGCAGCAGCAAATCAGCTCTGGGGCTCTGTAGTAGGCAAAGCCCTGGGCCTGAGCTTACCAATAATTACCCAGAATAATAATCTGCAATTCAAGGTGAAATCACCTGAACCCCCCAATTAAAATGTTACTGTACTGCCCTGCTTTGTTCATCATGAGTTGAAGCTCTTGATGTCTGGTTTTAATTATTATGGATAATTATTTGGTAGCCCAGGCCCAGGCTGGGTAGGCTTTTGCCTAGGCCGCAGACCTGATTTGCTGCAGCAATGAGCACGGATGATTTGCTGCATGCAGCCAATGACCATACTTGGCAAGGCGATTCAGAATTGCACCCATTATGTATACAATTTTTAGTTGTTTTGATTTTGTGTTAAAATGGCGAGTCCCCTGGGGTTATCTGGTCCCCACCTTTTTCTGAAGTATGTTTTGGGTCAAATGGTTTGCAGCAAAAATATAAATGGGCCATTTTTACCATAAATGTCCATTTGAGTCTTCACTTTTTGAATTGTCTGTAAAACTGCATATGCAAAATTATACCACATGGTGTCAGTAGTGGCTTTATTCTAGAACTTGAGGGGAACTGTTGACTGAACATTGACCACTTGTGTTTTTCCTTAGCCTCATACTCTATTTCCTTCCTAATAATTAAACTTGCAATGACATTTTTATGTGCTGTACAAAAATCCCCAAATCCACCTTCCATCTATGATCTATCCCTCTAGATGCCTATTCCAGTAGAATGTTTGAAGACTTTCCTAGGGAAGTCATGAAAGCCTTGTCTCAGGAACCTCTCACCGGTAATTTTCACCACTATGGAGTCACCAAACAGGTATATTCTTATGTCAACCACTGCATATTTCACTTCCACTGTTATGTCTTATTTATCGCCTATTTGTGATCAAGTAGCATACAGTAAATACAAGTATTACGTAGCCTTGGGAAGTTTGGGAACCAATGGCTCCTGAATCTAAGCTATAGTGTAGGTCAGGTCTTAGCATGAGGCAGGGAAGCACTGGGTGCCATTTTCTTTTAAAATCTTTGGTATGACTCAGCCCAGCCTGAGTCATACCAAGGTCGAACACGCCACAATGCCAATGAGTTATACATAGTCTACAAATGCAATAATTAGCATAAATGGACACTAATGGAGTTATTCGAACATGTCTCTCAGACGAACAAGTGCAAGTCATGCAGTTAATTAATGTATTGTATACATGTAATATCCTTTCCATATAGAACTTACAAGAAAATGATAAGTTGCAAAATTTCTTGATGCTCCTCCTTGCAGACCTTCCATGAAAATGAGAAGTTGCGAAATTTCTTCTCCGTCCTGTCGACCAACATTGCTGAGAATGGAGTTACTTTTGTCTCAACTATGGAAGGTCACCAAGATGTTTTAGCACTGTATTGTTTCACACAAATGTATACTTCTAAATATCGGTTTTATAAAATGTCTCTGACTCACAATGTGTAACTCAAATGGAGTATTTTACTGTGTGCTTTCCTCTTCCAGGTAAGAATTATCCATTCTATGGTGTACAGTGGCACCCAGAGGTGAACCGTTTCCAGTGGAATCCCAGAAGTCACTATCCTCATTCCAAAAACGCTGTTCGTGTAGCCTCTCTCCTCGCTGAGTTTTTTGTTAACGAAGGTAAGGTCAAAATTGCAGGCCAACTTATATATATATAACCTTATATAATGGTGTTCGGATAGCTCAGTGGGGGAAAAAACACCAGAGGTCGTAGGTCAAAATCCAGCGTAGTGCATCCGGCTTTGTCAAGCGTCAGAATGGGCCTGTGTTCAGGCTGGGTGGGGAGGGTCATAAATGTCACTGCATGTAATCCTATGGCTGGGGCAGCACCTCTCAGGAGGTGTCCATGGCTCCATGTCCTTCGTAGGGGGGCTCCTCAGAGTCCTCACTGGTAATTGAGTCACATGAATGCTTGCGGGGAGCTACAGTACAGTATGTCTGGATGGGAGGAATCATTTGACATTATTACACTTCCCCTTACTTGCATTACTTCCATGTTCACTCTTTGTAGGTCGGAGAAGTTTGCATCATTTTGATACGCCTGAGGAAGAGGCTGCTTCACTGATTTACAACTACACTCCTATGTTCGCTGGGAACTTCACAGCATATGAACAAATATATTTTTTCTGAGATGTTAAATTTTAATTTTGTGCACTCTATATATAAGGGAATTATCCACTCTGCTTGTTTTAATCATAACCAGTGTTGGGCAGTAACTAATTAAATATTACATATTACTGTAATATTATTAACTTTTCCAGCAAAAGTAAAGTAAAGATACTCTGCCAAGTACTGTAATATGTTACTCTGCCTCATTACTTATTACTTTTGAGATTGATGTAGCTTGTGAAAATAGAACAGATTTACAAGCTATCAACAGATAACAACAGATGTGCAGTAGTTTATAGATCCTAATTCTGCACACAGGAAATATACTACAAGGTATCGCAAGTTGTCACTAAACAGATTGTGTTGTACTTCTCTATTGCGGGTTGGAGGGGGGACTTGGTAAAGTAATATTGTTATATGTAATATATTATTCATTGATTCAAGTAATACGTAAAGAAATATTATTACTTTTTCTAAAGGGTCATAAGTAAACTAAAGATATTGCTCTCCTATATTGCCCAACACTGATCATAACAGAGCTTAAGTTAAACTATACTTTGTACTGAATAAAAAAGTGAAAACCAGTTTCTGCACCACAGGTCTTACCTGTATTTTAGTCAGTCATTTCAAATAGTTTTGCATTTTGGTCAGGGGATATTAATAAAATATTTTTCTTCACTGATGTGTTTACAAAAAAGGTGTATACATAACATATCCCACATTGGTCATTGGTTCATCAACAAATAATATATGGCAATGTTCTAAATGTCATTATACTTTAAGTGGCATGACATGTCAAAATAGGCGTTTTCCATGATTCATATTAGTGTTGCACAAAACCGATCATACGTTGTAATTTGTCCATACCCACTTACCCGAATGTGCTGACTTCATGACATTTGTGATGACAGCTATATGGCCGTTTTTAGCCCAAGGAGTGTTTTTTTATTCCTTGTTTTTTTTTTTTTTCTCTCTTTTTAAAAACTAGCATTAAAACTAATGCTTTGTGCTTTAGTGCAGCACTTAAAATTTCCCCTAGGATGGTTCAGTAGAATGGACATGTCTGGACATAAGTGAAACAGGACATAAGTTAGACCATGGCATATAGTGTTCACAAATGTATTATGTTACATTTGTGAAGAAAATTCTTGGTATTAAGAATCAATCTTCTATAATATTCCCTGACTTAATTAATAGTAGGCCTATACTTTTTTTAGAATATGAATGTGTAGGCCTAATACTAGATTAAATAATATGTTGAAAGAAACAACAAGATCCCCTGGAGGTGAAGGAATATTCATTATGTGAGTTGACAGAGTTATAGCAACCTATTGCAGCAAGAAGACAGTTAGCCAGTATTAACTCTATCAAAATGGGCACAGGCAGCATCCACTGTAGTCCATGATCCATCCATTCAACACTAAGTGAGCTAGCGCTGAGGATTGGTCTCATCGGGTGTCAATAGGGGGCGGGAGCAGGAAAATCGAGCCAGTGTTCCAGTTTTCAACACAGATGCAACGGTAGGAGCTCAGTGTTCTTGCCGTCTAATAATAATAGCAGTCAACTGTGCGCAGCGTTCCCTATTTTAATTTTAGACTGAGCGTACGTGTCAGCATGCAATAGATGTAACATAGTCCATTCTTCTTTGACGTTTACCTTTTAGCTTTCGATTAAAAATCGTACCCTTATTAAGGCCTACGGTATAGGCTATTGAGCTTCTGCCTTCTTCGTCGTTACAATCGGAGAGAATTAACGTCATTATTACAGAGCCCTTCCTTGGTCTAAAACCAGTCGGATTGCCCATCTCTGCTGGCGCCTGCAGCCACCCACCAGCTTGTTGACAAACACGACTCGGATCCTACCAAGGACTCTCTACGGTGCATTGATGCACCCGTTTCAGTGGTGCAACGGTGAGCATCATTTTATTGTGCTGTTTAAGTCATAGGCCCCTCCTGTCATATTTGACAAATTACACATTAGCATGTGGGGGGTCATTTTCAGTTACACAGTTATTGGTGTTCTAATTCTAAAGTAGAAAATGGCTAATTCGTGTTAAATTCGTGTTAAAAGGCCACGTAACTATTAGCCTACATACGCTGCATTTCATCATAATTTAGATTTTAGAAAACTACTTTTAAAATTATGAAAATGAATACAGTAGCCCTGTTTGCTGTATACAGGGCCGGATCTAGGCATGGGCAACGCCCCCCAAATTCCCTGACTGTCTCACCAAACATGATGGCATGCAAACAAATCCAAATTTTAAAGATATTCCAAATTAAAGTGATTATATTTAAGATGATTTGAAATACTACTAACTACAATTGTGGCACCACTAAACCATCACCATTTCATCATCCAAAACTTCGAAGCGTGTCTGTTGCAACTTCAACAACAACTGATGTTATTATTGATGCTTACTTGCCTAATATAAGTCCTATTCAATATATAAACATTGTGGGTCACAGAACTAAAGAATTTAATTCTGTGACCCACAGACACAAAATAGATAATTATATCTATTTTGTTTATGGTGACACGTACCACAGTGGCACCAAAATATTTTGATTGTAGCCTATATTGAATTTTCATTCCTGAACTTTAATTGGAACGTGTCTCCAGAAGAAAAAGAAAACAGGTGCTCTGTACCGTTTTCTTGTTATACTTTTGTTGTATGCTTTCATTCACAATCCGCAAAATCTGTTATTGCCAGAAAATTGCTGTTCAGTATGTAATAGGGTATGACCCAGTCGCCAGTGAAGATGATTGATTAGTGCTGCGCCTGTTTCCTCCGACTTGCCCAGTTGAGTGCAGCAGCCACGGCAAGTGACCTCAGTCAGTGGAGTGTTGATGGTGTCCAGACAAGAACAATTACTCCCTTTGTGCTGCTCAACTCTACTATTCTGACTGAGGGGAATGGTGCTGTGCACAGTTCACAGAGACACACGCGCGCGCACACACACGTCACACACACACACACACACACACACACACAGGTCTGCATACAGAAACACAAGAATTGCAGAATTAAAAATATAATATTTCAGTAAAATGCAAGCCCAGCATATAAGCTGTGTGTGGGGTGCACCTCACAGCGATGAAGACGGGGTGCATGTCACTGTGACACATCTATTGCCGTGTCACGCCTAGCCTATATGATGGGGAGGTTTGTCACTGTCAACCTACTTTTGGCATGAAAAGCAGCAGCTGCGGTGGTGTTACTTTCCCTTGTGAACTGCTGAATATTTGATAGTAAGTTTTGCCTGGAGTGCGAGCAACAGAAGCAGACGAAGCTTTGTGTGTGTGAAGCGCTTAGAGTATATGGGCCAACAGCCCCAGCAGGCATCTCGAGGAGCTGTCTGACGCACAGCTATGTTCTGACACTTCCGAATGGAGTCAGGGTGACTGTGTCAAGTCCTAAAATGAGAACTTTACACATCCTGTCTTTCTGGTCTCGGTGCCATAGCAACATGGGTGCCTCCCGAGAGACCACCAATATAGGTCAGTGGTCTTACGGGGCTCCTCTCCATCTACTATGTAGCGTAGAGGTCTCCATTCTACAAAGATGGAGGCAGATGTGAGCATCCATCCATGTGCACAAACATACACACATACCACATGCACACACAAAGGCTTCATGCATCCCACATTTCAAGTCTGAGTCGAAGGGGCTAATTTATAATTTGTCGTAATACCACAGCCCTCACTCTCAAGATGTTAAATGTGGCACAAAAATGATTGATTTTCAACTGCATTCATTCATTGCTCAACAAACAAAGAACAGTTATGTTTGGCAATTTGAACAACCTGGTCACATCGCAAATATATTAGGCTTTATTCTGTGGATGCTTAATAGCGACCAGCTGTGAACTGACACACACACACACAGATATGCTATATGCTCTGTCCTTTGTCTTTGCCTCTGTCATCTCCATCTGTGTGAGTGTGAGACTGTGACGTCTATCTTTCTCTTTTCCTCTCTCTCCCATCTCCAGTTCTGATCCTCCGATATCTTATGTGTGAAGGTGACTAACTAGAAAATCATATACTGTATGTGAAGTGGGCCCCTCAATGTTAAATCAGCTATTTTTTTGAAACAAATAAAGAATTTTGGAAAATGTCTGGAGTACATGTTCTGAACATGTACAATACATCTTTATCAGACCTACATTTACCATTCAACTTCTTGCAAACTTATTACAAAATAAATATTCAAACATGTTAACATCATGTATACATACATTAGGTAAAACATTTTTTTAATTACTGCTTTTGGACTTCAAATGAGGCGCTTCTATTTATCATCACATTCATTGACATTATACAGTATGTGTGCATGCATTGTACGGAACACAAGAGCATCAACACATCTATTTGTCTCTGCCTGTCCGGGTATGTCCGGGTATTATATGGTATTTGTGTGCTTGTGTTGACCGTAATAGCTGAGAATTAGCCAGACGTGATGATGTCCCTGCTACCGGTGGCCACCCATGGAGCGAAGTCATTTAGCAGAACAAATCAAAGCCACTGCCCAGAGCTCAGTGCACTTCAGTAGAGGAGGAAGTCTGAGTGAATGGAGCGAAGGGCTCGGAGGATATTGATCCTTGACTTACAACAGGTGATACTCTGAGGTGATGAAGAAGTCAACACGTAGTCTCGGCACATTATTAGATCTAAAAGAGATGAATGGATGAACACACCCAGAGTGAAAGTACATTGGAAAACGTATAAAATCCTGTACTCGTATTTTACTGTTGCATCAGACTGTGGCGGATTCAGTGCGTGATTGATTTCCTTTGTAATTGACTTCCTTGAATTGGAATTCAGTCAATAATGTTACAGATTAAACATCTATCTGTCTGTTTGTCTGTATGTGTAATTATTTAATCATCTATCTACTGTTGTTAAGTTGTTGTACTGTACAGTATATGTCATATTAGACTATACACAACAAGCAGCCCATAAGGAATATCACTACATTGCCGCATCCACACCTCCACCTTTCTACCTCCGACCTTGAAGCTGTTCTGCCCAGAAATGTACAATACATCTCATGAAAAACCAACACACATGCACACAATAATTCAGTTCTTCAACAATATTTTTGCTATTATAGCAAAATAAATATGCTTTTATTATTCCATGTATAGAAGTTGAATAATGGTGTAGCCCACCTGTCCAATCTTTATACGCATACTACTTTGTGCAGCTTGTGAACAATGCCACCCACATCTTTGAGTGTCATTTTGTCAGTTGCTGGGTAATTATGGTCTATATTTATTTATTTTCTTGTGTTGAATGTAGCTATTGACCTGAGCAAAATGATTTTCCCTTGTGGGTAATAAAGGACATCTAACAAAGCAGTAGTCGCTGCTTGTGTGCATGTACTTCACATATACGGTAGATACAAAAGTGCTTTACAAAAACAATGTTGGTGTAACTAAAAGATTCACTTAGGGGCTAAAAGTATTTTTTTTACATGCATAGATTTTCAACTATGATCCAACTTCCACAGGCACAATCCTCAGGAGTTTCACTTCATCTATTTCGTCTGGCTTCAGCTGTCATTGGTCTACTTTTGAAGAGACATACATCAAAATATTTATTTAAACCGGAAACGTTGCTGAGGTTGCCTTCATTTCTTCTTACTACTAGCCTACTACTAAGGCAATGCAGAAGCCAGCCACCTGTATTCTGTAGACTATTGTATACAAACAACAATGTGCTACATTGAACAATAATGTTCCATTTCTTTACTTGCTGGCAGTTTCAGCTTTTTCCTTTAAGATTTTTCTTTTTGAGAAATGTGTTATTGTGGGGTATTTTCTTTGAGGGTGGAGTCTGTGGTTCTTTTAAGATTTTACATTGTATATCGTATCTCTGGAAACATTACAAACAATTAAATTTGCTTGCTCAAAGGCATGTGGCGTTCTTTAAATTTAATTAAGCTGTAGCTATTCACACATAAGCACCACCACCACTGTAGGGCATTTTAGGCCCTAAACAATACCCAATCTCATGTTTTCAAATGCTTTAGTGTCTGGGTCATTTTGACCGCAGTCCTTTTGTATTGCAATGGATTGGCTCTTTATAGGCTGTAAAGTAACACACACACACAAGAACATCAGTAGGAAGAAAAGACTGAATAGATTTTTCATCTGTGAACGTTCTTCACCTCGTCCTTCCACTTTAATGGATTTTGTGAGTGAAAGACTGGGAAACAAATGAGGCTATGTGGTCCACCATGAATTACAACTCAGTTGCCACAAATTCCTTCTAAATCAGTTCTCATTCTGACATATTTTCATGTCAAGGACCTTCAAACACGGTTCACATCAAAAGTATGTGCAGATTAAGTGGTTAAAGGAAGAAACAAGGAACATGCAGAACAGCTAAAACAGGCAATTACTCTGGTGTCTCCAGTTCAATACATTTTGTACATATACACAGTAGTATGTGTGGCTTTTTGTGTGCGTGAAGCTGCATGGTTTGGTTTCAGTTGGGGCTGGACACAGCTGCAACACTGACCCATCTCAGCACATCCCCAGGGACATAACCACTCAGTGCGTATGTGTGTGTTGTTTGTCTAGCCAGCTCAGTCTCGTATATAATATATTATGGATGTTTTTACGGCGTGTATGGCCTGATATGTATTTTTGCTGTGTCTGCGCAGGGTGCTTCTGTGGTCTGGGACTGGTCTACTCCAACAAGTCGTGCACCATGCCTCCCATCACCTTCCAGGACCTGCCCCTCAACATCTACATGGTCATCTTCGGCACCGGCATCTTCGTCTTCATCCTCAGCCTCATCTTTTGCTGCTACTTCATCAGGTGAGAGGAACAGGACGACTGTGTGTGTGTGTGTGTGTGTGTGTGTGTGTGTGTGTGTGTGTGTGTGTGTGTGTGTGTGTGTGTGTGTATGTGTGTGTGTGTGTGTGTGTGTGTGCGCGCGCGCACGTGTACATGCACACGCGTGTGAAAAATCATGTGGGGGAGGTGGACGACTATAACCTCTCCTCCGGTTGACAATGAACTCCCTGATGTGCTGAAGAGATGATTGTGTCCGAGGCACAGGATGTAAAGCTGCAGGAAGCAGCCTGAGTGTGTGTGTGTGTGTGTGTGTGTGTGTGTGTGTGTGTGTGTGTGTGTGTGTGTGTGTGTGTGTGTGTGTGTGTGTGTGTGTGTGTGTGTGCGCGCGTGCGTGTGTGTGCGTGCGTGTGTGTGCGCGCGCGTGCGCACGCATGGGCATGTGCATGCATGCATACATGCATGGGTTCATGTGTGTGCGTTTACAGACTTAAGTGCAGCAAAGGTTATGTTTCCAAACAGTGGTTTGGGATCCATATTCTGGATGAGACTATATCCAACATACAGTATATACTATATACAGGTATATATGTATAATAACCCTATTGGCCTGAATATAAGACTAATGGAAATATCATAAAATAGGGAGTCGTTTGATATTCAGGGCTATACTATTTGACATTCAATGTTTTTTTTTTCTGTAAATTATTCTTGAAAAATGGGGGTCGTCTTATATTCGGGACAATACAGTATATTGAGTGTGTGTGTGACTGCGTGCTTGCAGGCCTGCGTGCACATGTGTGTGTGCGGATGGAAGGGTGACAACACACCCTTGACAATAACAAAGAGCACAGCAACCCAGACTCCCAGAGACAGATATCAGAAAGCAAATGATGTCACAACCACAATACAGCTGGAATGCAGCTGGTATGCAGCTGAGGTTTTGTTCATTTTTTTTACATCTATGGTTCTCACTCACCCAGGTCCCACTGACTGCTATCAAGGTCCAATACCTCATTGTTGTTCTGTTACGTCCCCGTCTAGGGGGGAAAGGGATGCAAAACTGGGAGTGAAACCCATTTTTATTTAATAACTCGAGATATTTATAGAAACTTTAACCAGCACATAAAGTGCTCTCTAAGACTGGCCTCACATAACAAGACGTCTATGTAGACTCAAAACTAATACAGAGAACCAAACAGAGTGCATGTGTGGGTGGACAGCATTGCTGCAAATGCTGACAGAGACCACAGGTTTTCAGGCCTTAAAGTTTAAGTAGTCTATTTCCAAGAATAACGCGTGACTATCCTGGGCAACTTCCCTACTGTGCCACGTATGTCGGGAGCCAGGGTTGAGTTTTAACAGGCCATGGGTTAGTTGTAACCGGCCACGCATGTTAAGAGCGACATTGTTGTTGGACTAATACCCGTTGGACTGTATAACCAACGTATGCACCCTGTTTGGAATGCCACTCAAGGACAGTGCTGTAGCTGTGTGTTTCCAGTGAGCTAACATACACTGTAGCAGCACCCTGACTGTTTCCCTGAATGGAACAGAATCAAGCTCATTGCATTTTGGAAATCCCATAAACCAACCAACATGACCCCCCCCCCCCCCCCCCCACACACACACACACACACACAGCTTCACACTTGCAACATGGTCAAATCGCAAAAATAGCAAATGTACCAGTTCGCAACACTTAAAAAGAAGTTAAATATGCCTTGAAGCGATGTTAGGGTTCATGTGGTTAACCGAGACTCCATTTCAGTTTTTGCATAAGGCTAAATAGAGGCGCTGCATCTTATTACTGTAAGCCACGCACACACGCACACACACACACACACACACACACACACACACACACACACACACACACACACACACACACACACACACACACACACATACACACACGCACAGCATGCACAATCATACACACTCTTTTTCTCACACATGCACACGCAGACATACACACAATGACATGATCATATCTTACAGCAGACTGAGGGGGAAAATGCTTGAACGTGGAGGATGTTTCTAGTGTCAATATTACCTGGGCAACACTACCGAGAAATACAGTGAGCCTGGAAGGAACATAATTAAAACATCTCCTGGCAACCTGGACTTCATATTTTATTGCTGCGATGTTGTAGAGATAAGAAAAGACACCTCATGAATCACAGCACCTCATGAATCACAGCCTTAAAGAGTGCCATTATTTTTTTCTACCCTAAAACATGATTATCAGGTATTAATGTTATATGAAAAGTAAGATTTTTTTTCCGCAAAAAGTGTACAGTGTTTGTTAAACTGAATTTTTATGACTCCACCCAGCCAGTTCATTAAGTATGCCTGGTTTGCCTGGTGGGTGGTGATGGGTGGAGATCCTCCTGAACTGAAGCCACACCCACAGCTTTAGTTGCATGATAAAGGGGGAGGAGTTAGGGGAGGGGCTGAGCACATGATGTCACTATATTGAAGTTTTTTTCATTGGCATGTTTGACTGTAAAGGTTCAGCCCCCAGGAAGAAACCCTAAATACAAAGGGAAGACATCATTGCACATAAAAAACACACCAAGGGGTCTATTTACATACTGTCACCTCTTAAACATGTACAAAATTGGAAAAAACACAAAAATCACAGCACCCCCTCTTTGAAGTTGAAATTATTTCATTTTATGCATTTTCTATCAATCAAACACCCCACAAATCCTTGAATTCATTGAGATTTCTTTGTTTTTGTCGCATTCTTAAACCAATTAAATGACTGGTGAGTCATTGTAGGAGACACATAGACAGGCCTTACCATGTGTCTGATTCACTCCTGGGCAGGCATAGTTTTACTTAGGTTAGCTTTAGAGTTACGATTATGCATATAGTAATAACAAAATACGTCAATCATAGCGACTAATGGCCCATCACAGTCGGGATTTCCTAGAATTGCGGTGGGATTCATAATCACACACAGGAGATCAATTTATAGCCTCCCACCGGGGTCCTGGCCCAGCCTAGCGCTACGGGCACCTTGGTTGATGATAATAATCCTATTTCCAATTTGAGTCACAATCCCGATGACCCCCCTCATCAATAAAAAGGCACAAAAAAATGGATAGTCCACCGATCACTTGTTGGGTGAGCTAACAGAAAATGACCTTTGTGTAGGTGTGACAGAATAAAAGGTTCTTATATTTCTATGCCTTGTCCATGTTGTGTCCTGGAAAAATAAAGGTTTGGGTCAGGGTCAGACAAAGTAAGTCCGATGAAAAGCTGGATCTGTCCCAGTTAGTGTGAAGCACTTACATGTGAATCACGTCTGAGTGATGACTCACTTCCTTCGTCTCTATTGCCATGAATGCTTCAAGGTAGCGTCAAGAGTCATTGTATGATTGTGGCCCCTGTGATTCATCAAATGAATGCTGGTGAATGCCGAATCATGTGGGTCAAAATGAATTATATACTGTAGTGGAAGTATAGCAAATATCCAAGCTCACAATTCGTCATGATGTGACACTTTGTGAGCTTGTCGGGTCTGTACTCTGTAGGCTTGCTATTTTTGCTATTCCTCATAGAAATGAATCAGTGGGATGGATGTTTATTAACAACTTGTAGATTTACAGCATAATAGACCTGCGCAGTGATGTCACCAACCGTGTTCCACTAGTGGATTCCTCAATCATTTTCCTTATAGACTTTTCGAAATCGTTAATAAAAACACGATTGCGCTGCGGACAAAGCCAACTCGGGTCGTGACAAATCATGACAACAAACACAATATCGTCAATATCGTGTAGTTCAGGAAGTAATGTCGATGACATCAGAGACATTGGCCACACAGTGCACATATAAAAACCACCAGGAAGGAAGGTGTTCTAAATATTCTAAATGTCTGGAACACATACAGTATATGCTGTCTTTTACCTGTTAAATTAAGTTCTGTTAGGGCTTTTTTCATGGACCTCTGTTTTAGTAATCACTCTACAAAAGCTGAACAGAAATACCTCAACCCCCCAAAGCCCCTTACCCCCTTTCACCCATTATAGAACGTCTTCCAGGCCTGGGAAACCTCTCCTCATGTCAGACGTATATCCTCACATTGTTCCACGGAAGGCTGTTTGTAGCAATCAGCAAAAACAATAAACCAAGTGAGAGAAATAATAACAAATACATTGTCATTTCCGGATTCTCCGTACTTCAAGAGGTGACTCAGTTATTATTTTCTGGGGCATCTAAAGCTAAATTCTCCATCAATCTCAGGTGCTTTTTGTTTTGGCCGAACCAGCAGACAGTGACAGACAGTCTATGTTTACTTGTGTAAAAACACTCTGAAACATGGAGCCAAAAATAACTGAACAGACACAGCCTGCCAGGCTGATAAAGATCTCATATCCATTGTCGGAGATGGAGGGGGTGGTTCAGGGATTTTACTCATTAGTGTGTGTGTGTGTGTGTGTGTGTGTGTGTGTGTGTGTGTGTGTGTGTGTGTGTGTGTGTGTGTGTGTGTGTGTGTGTGTGTGTGTGTGTGTGTGTGTGTGTGTGTGTGTGTGTATGCATGCGTGTGTTTGTGGTGAACTTGCCCTTGACTGAGCATGCAGGTGTACATGCATATTGTATGTAGTTTGTAGGATATACACTTGACTGCTGTATGGATAGCTCACCATCATTCATTAGAAAAAAAAGCATACAGTACTAAGTACAAAGCATACAGTACTAAAACCTACACAGCCACAGGCCTGTAACTGCACCACACTTTATTCAATTAGAATGGTGTTGAATTAACTTAATTTACCTATTTATGTTTATCTGCAGTAAACTACGACACCAAGCACAGAGTGAGCGCTTTGGATACAGAGAGGTAAGCTACAGGAGTTTAATTCAATTAACAAATCTTTCCTCAGGCTTACAATAAATTGGGCATCTTTATAACATCATTTTGTGTTTCTCCTACAGGTGGTTTTAAAAGGGGATCCTAAGAAGCTGAATCTTCATGGGGTAAGAAGACTAATATTTGTGCAATGTAATATATGTTGCATCCCCTGGGGCTTTTTCTGTCTTCATTTTAGCATAACCTTTGACTGCGGTGGTTTTCAACCGGTGGTCTGTGGGCCACCAGTGGTCCTTGAGGGGGTTCCAGGTGGTCCCCAGCTAAATCTGGTTAACCAGATGTAACTCTTTGAGAGCGTCAGAATGAAACCAAATGGACCCTTGCAGGTCCATTTGGTTTCATTTTACACTCTCAAGAGTTAAAATATTACTCATCATCAGAATTAGCCCAAGTCTGCTCAATTAGAGAATGTAAAAGAATGGTCATTTTGATGGTGTACAAAAGCAAAAGAAATCTTTAGTTTTGGGTCTGTGGGGCTAAAATGTCATCAATTGGTGGTCCGTGGCTCACATGATGAATAAATAGTGGGCCCTGGTATGAAAAAGTTTGAAAACCGCTGGCCTATATACTGTTAATAAGCTGGCAATAAAGTATTCAATAAAACAGTCAATTACTTTCACCTGTTCCCTGTCTGTCCTTCACACAACAGCAGACATGTGCCGTATGCCTGGAAGACTTCAAAGTCAAAGACGAGTTGGGAGTGTTGCCATGCCAACATGCTTTTCACAGGAAGTGAGTACAGAACAGAGTTTTGTGAATGCTTTTGTCCAACGTTGTCAGTATTTTATGGATGATAGGGTGGTAATACCTACTGTAGTCCTAAACAAACCCAAAACAGAAAAGTGACTGACCACCGTGGTCCATTTCAGCTCTGATGGGGGCCTATTTTATTTGAATTCTTGACCGCCAAAACAAGTCAAAGAACAAGGGCTGTTCATGGGCAGAATTGCCAGAGCCTTCATTCAATGCCACTTTGAACCTTTCAGGAGAAGAAAGCGGGGAGGTAATTATCACGTCTCCCTTCATATGTTCCTATAATCAGCAGAAGTGAGGCCGCTCCTGAAAATAGCATCACAACGAACTCATGTTGTGTTCAAATAACCAATGCATATTGGGTTTAGTTAGTTTAGTTTGGTTTTCCCATACAAAAAGATTCTTAACTCATAGTAAAGTTACATGGTCTGGGGGAAAAAAGGGTCCAGTTCACAGTATGAAGCTGTTCCTTTTTGTCACACATTTTATGAAAGGGGTGCCTACCAAATATAAATTCTGCAAACTGTTCATAAATATTTCAGTCAATAAATCAAACCACACAAAATCTCACTGTCAGAGCAATGGAATGTGGAATGCGGTGCCACCATGCAATTTGGAAGGCTTACAACAAATACTTAATACTTATATTTTTAATTACTTTAGAATATATAATTATACGGTACAAATGAGCCAGTTCTGAGCCAGTTTCAGATCTTTTAAAGGAACGGCTCTAAGGGATCCAGCTCCCCTAAAGGAGCCCATCCCATCTCTAGACTGAAGCATATGCTTATCATGTCTACCCCTATGCTCTCGTCTCTCGTGCTCTGTTGCAGGTGCCTGGTGAAGTGGTTGGAGGTGCGCTGTGTCTGTCCCATGTGCAACAAGCCCATCGCTGGCCCTCCGGAGCAGCACCACAGCATAGGGACGCTACTTGACGAACTGGTGTAACCCCGTAGCTCCCCTTCCGGCCTGGGTGGGACGCCTCCCTGGCTGGCCAGAACTGAGCAGGCCAACAACCCCACGTTTGGTTATGTTGTGAAAGACACCCCCCCACCACCCCCTCAACCCGCTGCTGGCGAAACACCCTGCTGGAGTTGGGGTGGTAACCTAGTTACCGCCTGTGGAAGACTCTTGAGGGATGTGGTTGCCTAGCAACCAGCAGCCCTGAGATGGTGCGACGCGACACCTTGTGGTGTTTGAGGGATCGTGTTTTACAGCCACTCACTAGTCATCACCGTACCACTCTTCTTACAATGACACTAAGCCCAGCCCTCCATCCTCGGACCCTCACATCTCTACCTCGGGGCCCTGTTGTCTCTGACGACCACGAGGCTCCTGAGGTAAATGTTCCATACGGATGTCGAGGAGTGCGGAAGCATGGGATTGATTGCTCGGAGGCAAACTGGAGTGACAATGTGCGTCGTGCGTGTCTGCGTGGCTTGTGTGCGTGGCTTGTGTGTGTGTGTCCGTTTGCGCACATACACATGTTATAATGTTGGTATTGTATGAACAAAATGACAATACTGTATGGGATAATGTCAGATGTATAGGCAGTATTGGAAAATCTACCCCCTTGAAAAGTTTATATCACTGTTCATTTAGGCTATTAATAGCAAAATCAATAATTTAACAAAATATTGAGATGAGATTACATAGAAGCTATATATTATTAGCTTCTATGTAAACATGAATGAAATTGGGACAGATAAGTTGTCTGTTGAGGAAATGATCACAGAATACTATGATTGAGCAATCAGAATTGAGCATTCAACAAGCTGTGTAAAATGGATAACACAATAAATTGGTTACCTTCTTCTGTTACACATTGTAACAGTTAAGGTTTGATGCACCTATAATATTATGTGCACTGTGTGAACTTGCCAGGAACACAATAAGAACAGGTCATATCACAAGGGGGAAAACATCAGAGAGAATAATAATAATTCGACTGCTGACAGTTTGATTGGTTGCATCATGTGCCCGTCTGGGACACAACTGGTTATCTAAAGGAGTGTATAGTATCAAATTCAGTACTGGCCAACAGCCTCGAGTTTTTGGAGGATGTGGAAAAAAAACATGATAAATAACATTACATAACCTTAGTTAAAGTTACATTGGTTGAAGCTAAACATGGCTTCAGAAACTTCCAGCAGAAAATGAATGTTAAATGGAATAGTGCTGCTACATTTCTTACAAATCAAATGATTGATTTTGTATTGAAAAGTCCAACTAATATACCGTAGATATGGGAAGTCCATGCTGGTGCCCACCTCGATTGGATTATAGATGTTCCAGTTGATTTTGTCTCTGAGATCTGATGTTATTCAGACTTTTCTTTTCTTTTTTAAATCTCTTTGGGTTTAATGTTACATAGGTCCCAAAAGAAATATCATTTTGTGCATTTTGTTCTTGGTTGACATGTGTTGACTCAATTGTATATGTATTTGCACTCTGAATTCACAAGTGAGTTAAAAAAGGAGAAAAAAAAACTGCTGCCATTTTTGTCCAAAATATTTAGACCAAGGTGACCATACCGAGGTCTAGTGTTTTCAATTGTGGTAAATATTCTTAACTACTTCTAGTGTCTGAGGAAAGCAAATGGTAGCATAGCACTTTAATGTTGTTGTGTGAATTCATCTAAGAAACTAACTAAATACCACTTCTTTTTTTTACACAGCATTTTGTTGCATTTGATGCTGCTGATTCTGTTTTACATTCCTTGATTGTGGGTTTACAGGAACGTTTTAGATAAGCACTGCCAAAATTGAGCACAACCGTACCAAGCACATGATCCAGATAGGCACCTGCACTATAATTAAATGTCAGAATTAAAGGTGAGTCTGCGAACTTAATTCACATTGAACTATGTGCCAAAAAAGAAGAAAAAAGAAGAAAAAGAAAATGTTTTTGCAGGACAAGGGAAATGTTTCTCACATTCTGGCCACATTCCACATTTTGTAACTTGAAGGATGTAAATATGTTTGACTTCAAACAAAAATAAAATCCAGTTGTCTGTTTGCTCATTGTATTGTTTATTAATGATGCATCTGGCGCCATCATCTGGTAGAGTGCAGTAGTTTCCTATTCCTACACATTCTCACTGATGCAAGAGGTACATTACATTACATTGATAAGCTAATGAGAAAACGGTCCACTGTAAACAATAGGATTGACAGCATTGCAGAAGTCATTGTTGTTGTTTGTGTTGAGGTAGGGGAAGTGATTTCACTTTTGTCAGATATCACACATTTTTTTTCTGTTAAAATACTCTATTATAAGGTGTGCAGACCATATATGGTGTTTCCCCCTCCCCCACGTTAGCAGAGGAGCTAATAAAAGTTCCCCAGGTGGAGGTGAATTCTCCTCCAATCAGGATCGAGCAGCAGGTTCAACATAGTGTAGCTACTCTTGGGTGCCCCTAGTGCACCAGGCTGGCACTACACCATTGAATTTCAAATCACTTCCCTACCTTTAAATACTAATAATAATCAATTCAATTCAAATTTATTAAAGTGTCAAATGACAACAAGTTGACTCAAGACACTTTACATAGATAAAGATCCACCCAGAGCATACACCCCACACAGTGACTAAATCAGCATTCTGTAGAGTGCTCGTTGAGCACAAGTAGGCCATTACTTTACTGGTACACTACTCAACTCATGCATGAGTGGACTC
>CM076974.1:35455030-35460030 GCA_039105355.1 Benthosema pterotum
ACCATTTCCTGTGAAGACCCAAGGGGGGTCTTCTGGTTTCATAGTGCACCAATGAGAGTCTAGCTAAGCAACCCCTCACGGGGTGCTTCTCCTCTCATACCAAGGGGTGGTCAGTCTCACACCATCTGACAAAATGTGAACAGCTAAAGAAAGGCCTGGACTCACCACTGGTATGTAGTTGAGCATCCAACATGTGTTAATATATGGGAATGTAATATTGTGTTTGTATTACTGTGTAGTAATGGAATGTTTTATGTTCTGTTTTTTCCCATTTCTCCCAACTAACCATTTGTAGTATAAAAACCTTGCGTCAGCTTGCGATAGGCAGCTTGCGATAGCTTGCGTTGCTTGCTTGTGTATCTGTCTGTTGAGTAACCCACAGTAACTGACCCTTGGGGAAGTAATGAACCCTCATTTGCCAGTTACTAGTGATGTGAAGGCGGGAGGGAGATTATTGGAGTCCAACCGCTGAGTAACCTAACATGACCAAATGTATAGGAGTAGTGATTAACTATTACCCTAAAATAGGACAAAACCAGTGGAGGTTAAGCCTTAAAGCAGTGCTTATTAGGTTCCTATGTGTGTAAAGGGGGATAGTGATCAATGTGTGAATGTATGTTTGTTTGTGTATTTCTAATGAAATAATAAAACCTACAAAGACACAGTCTTGTATATTTGGCATTAATAGAAGGCATTAGATACCGCAGAGTATTTTTACATGTGTAAGTCCGGCTCATTCTTGGTCCGTCTGGAACCGAGACGGCACAACATCGCCGAATCCAGAACAGTAACTGTTTCTGGCTGGTGTGAATCTATACTGCATGTTGGGTGTAGGGAACAGTATGTGTATGTGGCTCTTGGCCACTCAATAATCCTATGGGGAATTTGCTATTTCCTTTGGTTCGAGCTAGAGGTTTTGGGCTTTATACTAGACCTCAGTTCCAAATGTTGATTTTCAATTTAACAGTATGTTTCTGTGTGTTGTGTTGTGTTGTTAGGTTCGTTGTGATTGTTGTGACAGGATTGTTGACTGTATTGGTTCATGATTGGCATGGTGCCAAATAATGTTATGTAGACCTTGGGCTCGATTTTGGTTAGCCCTTATACGCAATTAACGCACTTAACATTGGGAAGTGGCGTTCCCACACTAAAAGTTTGATAATTTCGTTACTATGCCATCTCCCTTAAACACCTCCTATACCCGTTACATTATGCATAGGTGTGGTTTGGGCGTTTTTAGCTTTCATTCAATCCGTGTTGGTCTTGCCATTCCCTTTAATTCATCCCATATCTATTTCCCCAACCCAGTCTCCCTTATCCCTACTGCTATGCCTGACCCTCCTAAGCAACGCATCCTGGCTGCGGGCTTAGGACAGACAAATGCATGAGTAGCCTATTCTCAAAGATTATAGCTCTCATTTTCAAACAATTATAGCTCGGTCAATCTCAATCATTTCTTACCATTCAACATGTTATGTTGAAAAAACAATGTTTTTTGCTGTATGTGGCGTGCATTTATCCCAAGTCTGTGAAATGTTATAAAGTAAATTGCAAAAAAAGTCGGGAATTCGCTGCAAAAAAGACATCTTTTTGATCATTCATTTCTCCGTCAATTCTCTTCTCTTCTCTCTTCTCTTCTTTTCCCACTCTCTCAGATGCTGTATATATAAATATGTGGGTAGGTCTTCTCTACGATGCGAGATCGAGCAAAATGTAACTGTCGGGGATTCAGTGGACCGTTTCCACCGAATTCCCGACAGTTACATTTTGTAAAATGGTCCAGAATTGACCGAGAAATGAATGATCAAAAAGACGTCTTTTTTGCCGAAAAATCCCGACTTTTTTGCAATTTACAGCATTGCGTCACAAGTTAATTAATGTATTTAATTATATTTTATAGGCCTACTGTACATTACCTAAGCACAAGGAAGTGACCGACAGCAGGCAATCTACAGCTGTTTATAGGACAATCCATAAATAAGGAGATGAATTGAATTGGCGCCTTTCCACGTGGAGTCGTGGACATCTCCAAGGCGCACAGAGCCCGCACCGTGCGCACGTGGCTCTGCCTTCTCACATGGGTTAGCGGGTGCTTTGAAATCGCGTTATCTAGTTCCCAAATCTATTTGACAAAATTAGCAACTTAAGGGACTGCGTGACAAACACGCCTATGACCACACCTCCAGTCACAAATAACAGTGTCGGCATAAAGAATAGTGGCTAAGGGAAGAGGAAAGGTGACGAAAATACCAATAAGGGAATTCGCTCCGGGTTTCGGGTAACGTTAGGGACATCGTGTGGAGCGAGAATTGGGCCCCTTGTGTCTATTAAGGCTTACTTTTTCATTCTTTCTATCTTTCTTTCTCTCTGTATAAATTTGTCTTGATTGGACTTGTTTCTGTAGCATTAAAAAAATTGAAATCTATGGACTTTAAAGGTAATAGAGACAACTTTAGTGTGTACAAACACTGTTTGTAAACAGATTTGTTTAAAAACAGAATCTAACTCCATCTCACCTCCACTCGGTCTCTATTGGCTCATTATGAATCTGCTAGAGACTGCTGTGCTGTGTTTGGCTAAAACACTTCCTCACCCCACACAACCCCCCTCCTCCTCACCAATTAGCACCATATTTCCTCATTTTTATTTTCTTGATTTGTTGACTACAACAAAGTTCTGGACTGTCTGTGGGACAAAGCAATTGTCTGTCTGCAATCAAGAAACAGCTGCAGCATCAAAGTACAACGTAGGGGCAACATAGAGTGGAAAAAGGCAAAAAAATATACTGTAGCCACTAGCTATATATCTATTTGATTTTTGACTAAAAAGTTTGATTTATACCTCTGAAATCATAATCTAAAGATTGTAAATCGAGTCCATTTGTTTATGGCTGTGGTTTTCAACCAGTGGTCCCGGGACCACCAGTGGTCCTTGAGAGGATTCCAGGTGGTCCCCAGCTAAATGATGACAGTTGGTAACCCAGTGGACCTTTATAGATCTGTAACTCTCTCCTAAAATGTGGACAAAAACTTAGTTAGTCCTTAGTTAGTTTTGTGTCCGAGAGACTGAACCCACATCAAATGGTGGTCCGTGGCTAAAATGCTGAATAAATTCGGCCCTGGTATAAAAAAAGGTTGAAAACCACTGGTTTAGGGCACCATGTGGCCAATATAAATACAATGTGCACACCTGGGCAGGGTTAAGTCCTGGCCCGGCCCCAGCAGGCCTTTTGTTCTGGTTCTGGAGAAGCGTGGGTTCGACCGACTCAACACTGTTGGAACTGCACTCCATGTGGGGTTTGTGTGTGGAGTGGATGGATTGCAGTGCACCAGGTCCGGCTGCAGAATGGAATGACTAAGGTGGCCCTCAATTCTTTGTGACGGGGCCCGCTAAAGTGTTTTTATTTTTTTATTCATGTAGCCCCACACATTTTTATAGAAAAGAAAAACACTTCTGCTTTTTTTTCTGGACAGCGGTCACCAGGTGGATGTATCCTAGCCTCATTAAACAGTTCTGTGGTGCTGACTGGCTGGCTGTTGTATGATAACGGCACACTGACTGGCAGTGGGCAGGTGATTGGATAGATGGAAGCTCTCTGCAATGAGTAAGATCGTACTTATATGCTATATTACTGAGGGGGGGATCTGTGTTTCATACTGTTATTCAGTCATATATCCATTACAGGTGTAATATTCCAAATATATATTTTCATAGTTTTGTAACTTTACATAGTAGAACATAAACTGAGGGGACACATCTTGAAGGGGGGGGGGGGGGGGGGGGGGGGCAACAAAACATGCACATCAACGTTTTTTGACGTGTGTCACATATACAGTACACATTTTGGAATTGTGAAATGGAACAATTGCACCATGAGTAGAGTATATTTTGATGCTGCAACTTTTGGAATAAAATTAAATTAATTATTAAATTAATTACTTTTGGAAGTAAATTCTGAATAAACGTGACATCTACTACTTAAAGGGATTTCCACCCATTTTCATCATATTACTTTAATTAATATAACTTAAAAATGTTGTGTGGACAAAATAAAAAGTTCTCCCATTCTGTGTTTCCTAGAAATGAAGGTCTGAAAAAAAGAAAAAAAAAAAAAAAACATCAAGTTGTTTTTCTTGTTTCCTCTCAGGAAAAAAAAATAGGTGAATTCTCCTTTAAGTAAGAATTACCTTTAATTCTCCTTTAAGTAAGAGTACCTTTTCCACTACTGTGTGCAGGTGATGTTTCCTATATGGTAATTATGGTTGCTAGGTGACAAGGACACTACAATGAGCTACACGTGGCAGTTATCTGTAAAACTAGGGCACGCGAGATAAACCCCATGCATCGGAGGGTACAATGCCCACTGGCAGACTAAACTACCATACAGCAACATTTTCCCATTGACAACATCGTCTTAATCCATCATCCTTGGCGCGGTGGAACGTGGTATTGATATTACAATGTACTGTAGAAATAAAGAAGTCAAATCCGGAAGTTATGATTGACTTTGAGTAAAAGAACAAAATTATTGACACCAAAAATGCACTTAAAGTACAACATTAGAACGTACTCATTATGCAGGATGTCTCGTCAAGCTTTTTAGTTTTTCTCATGACCGGCCGATTCCGGTTAAAGGGGAATACCACCCATACCACCCATTTTCTGAGAGCGTACAAATGCAACCAAATAAACCCTAACGGGTTCATTTGGTTCCATTTGTACGCTCTCAGAAAAAAGAAGCGTCTAAAGAAATCCATTAACATGGTGAAAATACATCTTGATGATGTCATCAAGATGTTTCACCATGTTAGTGATTTTCTTCAGACCTCCATTTCTTGGGAACACAGAATGGGGAAACTTTTTTTTTATCATGTCCACATACTAATGACATATCAGAATGTTGAAAATGGGAGGACTTCCCCTTTAAGTTAAATTGATTTACAAGCTCACAATGTGTTGCACACATTGTGTGCATTGCAACTCATTGCACGCGTGTGCAT
>CM076974.1:35465030-35483989 GCA_039105355.1 Benthosema pterotum
TGAGGGCACTTAAGAACTTGTTTGTGATCCTGACCGGTGCCGTCTAGTTCTCCCAACCTTTAAAGGGACACTTCACCACGTTTCCACCTATCTAATTGGTCATCACTAATGTTTATGATAAAACAGCACAATTTATTTTTGCTGTTCATAGCAGGGCTGTAGGCAGTTCAAAAACCCATCGACTGGTGACATCATATCATAAATTGGGAGTCTCTCTCTCTGTCTCTCTGTGGCTCTCTCTCGCTCTCTCTCGCTCTCCACAGTCCACAAGTCCACAACACTGTGGTGATATAGCAGCGTTAACCACAAAATAAATGTTTCTTTAGTTTAAAATCTTCAAATGCTTCGTGCTGATAAGAAGAAACTGAAAACAATATTGGAAGTCACTTTGAAATGGACGAAGCGGTCTAAACTAGTACCTCAGACAGGTGTGTGTGTGTGTGTGTGTGTGTGTGTGTGTGTGTGTGTGTGGTGTGTGTGTGTGTGTGTGTGTGTGTGTGTGTTGTGTGTGTGTGTGTGTGTGTGTTTGTGCATATTGTGTGTGTTTGCTGTGTGCACGGCTTTCACATGCTGCACACGTGCATGTCTATCTCAAGTGCAACTGTATGCCGTGTGTGTGTCTGTGTGTGTGTGTGTGGTGTGTGTGTGTGTGTGTGTGTGTGTGTGTGTGTGTGTGTGTGTGTGTGTTGTGTGTGTGTGGTGTGTGTGGTGTGTGTGTGTGTGTGTGTGTGTGTGTGTGGCATGCATCTCATGTAGAGGCTCTTCTCACAATTGTCAGCCAGCGGAGGCAAGAAGGCAAGCAGGCTGGCTAGCAGCTGTGGCTTTAAGTCACACACACACACACACACACACACACACACACACACACACACACACACACACACACACACACACACACACACACACACACACACACACACACACACACACACACACAAGCTGTTGTGTGTGTTGCTTAACGACTGGGTCGCTCCAGAGCACATCTGCACTCTGCATTATCATTAGCTCCTCTCCCGCATCCCCAGGATCGCTGACAAAGTGAACAATACCGACAATAACCCCCATCAGCTGGGCCATATGGCGCCATCCATAGACCACAGCCACCCCCCCCCCTTGGGTGGCTGTTGGGGGGGGGGGGGGGGTATAGGTGGGTGGGGAGGGGAGGGGAGGGAGGCGCAATTCTACCAGCATCTGTTTGGCACAACGCACACTCGCGCCATTTTTTCAAGATGAAGCCGCCGCTGTACTCTGCCCACCACCACCACCACCACCGGTGAAGAAAGTTTGTATGCGTTGCAACCTCCTCAGCGCTTGACACTAACACTTGCCCGTTTGCCCGGGGCAAGTAAAAAAAAATGGTGGGGGCAAGTGAAGACTGCTACCTGGTTGCCCGATCGGGCAAGACCTCTGTGTCTTTCCCTGCTTTCTAGCTATCCACAATTCCAGGCTGGATTTTGGTAACAAAACGGGCAAATTAACATACACATCAAAACCTAATCTTCTACATCTCTAGTTGTGTAGACTTGGGATAATTAAGATGGTGAATTTTAACTCTTGAGAGTGTAAAAATGAAACCAAATGGACCCGCAAGGGTCCATTTGGTTCATTTTTACGTTCTCAAGAGTTACATCTGGTTAACCAACTTAACTGGGGACCACCTGGAACCCTCTCAGGGACCACTTGTTGAAAACCCCTGGTTTAAAGCACCCAAGCAGGAAGTAAACTTAAATGCAAAATTTACAATATATTTTTGGGAGGCAGGTGACCATGACCTGAGGGCAAGTAGAACCTGACTTTCACTTGCCCGATGGGCAAGTGTCTCAGAGACCTTAGTGTCAACCCCTGGGTCCTCATTGCCGTCGTCATCTCCAGTCCTGTGTTACTTTTGCCCTGCAGCTGCCCGTTTCATCACACTGCAGGAGGTAGAGCAGGTCGACCAATGATCCAAGAGTTGGCGGTTTGAATCCTCCTGTCTACATGTCGAAGTGTCCTTTGGCAAGACACTGAACCCCGCCTTGCCTCCAGTGGTTGCCACCACTGGTGTGTGAATGTGGGAAGTGAGGACGCTGGTGTTGACTGTTCACTGCTTCACTTCCCAATGTACGTTGTATGAACCAATGGACCATTGTAAGCGCTTTGAGTATACGCGTTGTGCAGTCTGACTCAGAGAGTTTTCTGTTTTCAATGATAAAATGCTGTTGGTTTAGTGGTGAGACTGTAGTGTTTCAAACCATTTTAAATATAAACACTTGAATTTGAAATATCTTTGACTTAAATTTGGGTCGTTTTGCATGCTATCATGTTCGGTGGGGCAGTCAGGGCATTTAGGGGGGCATTGCCCCCCATCCATGCCCATGCCTAGATCTGGCCCTGCGCTTTACTCTCTCTCTCTCTCTCTCTCTCTCTCTGTCTAACTCCCTCCACTAGCACTCCATCCATCCTTGGACAGTTGAATGTATTGCCAGGTACACTCCTGTCTGTCGGCTGCGCCATCATGTAATTGCCACCACCTTAATCCTCCATCCTAATGGGCTGGGAGGGAGGAGGAGAAAAGGTGTGCCTGCGTGTGTGCGTGTGCACGCACACACGTGGTTGTTCGGCCCAGATGGCACAACAAGGTGCGCTGTGCTCCTCTTCGTCTACTGCCTCCACCAAATCATACTCACTTCCTCTGGCCCTCTATCCTATGGTCTCTCCTCCCCCTCTCTCTCTCTGTCTCTCTCTCTCTCTCTCCCCTCTTTTTTTCTCTCCTTTCTTCCTTTCCCTCCTGGTCTTTGAACCCAGCTGGCGGAGGTGTTTTTTCAGGGATCAGCAGCAGAATTCCTCACTGCTGTTCTAATTATCTTTCAACTCCAAAGCCCAACTGTATATCATTCTTTTATATCCACACACATGCACCCACGCACGCACGCACGCACGCACACACACACACACACACACACACACACACTCCCTGGCTCTGTGGTTCTCTCTGATGGATCACAGACAGAGTCTTCATAGTCGCTCCTCAGTGTTCAGAGAAACAAGGTAGTTGAGAACGTTGTGTCACCTTGAGACTCGTCTGTATGGGTGCGCTTGTCTGTTTATGTTGATGCGCGGTGTGTGTGTGTGTGTGTGTGTGTGGCGCGCGCAGTTTGCGTCCGCTTGCAGGTTGTCTATTGTTGTCGCTGCACTTGCAACACAAGGTATGCTGCAACAGATCCACTTTTAAGATGTTTGCCTCTATACGTGCTTCATTTGACTATGAACCGACATGGTTAAACACATGTAAATGCATGCACGATTACAAAATTATGGTAAACAACACTCGTGACGACAAGTTATCTGAACTCAAACATCTTGAAATTGCTCGAGGTGTTATAATGATCAGTCAAAAAATTGTGACGTGTTTTCATTTTACAATATGAAACGAAGACAAAACGGTTGACACATATACGTAAATATGAGTCGATTCATCGTTTCAACCACACAGTTAGATCAGCGTTATTTGTCTCTTTGTAAGTGTGTCTGGGAGCGCGCAGACGTACACGTGTACCAGGGCTGGATTTAGCCAGCCTAGGGTGGGCTGGTAGAATGGCAAGGGGGGCAAATCCAAAGTTTTTCATATGAGCCAGTGGTTTTCAATCTTTTGACACCAGGTCCCCACTATTTATTTGGTATTTGAGCCACGGACCACCATTTAATGACATTTTAGCCCCACCACAGACATCAAAACTAAAGATTTCTTTTGCTTTTGTCCACTATACCAGGCTAGATTTGGAAAACTAAACAGGCAAACATACAGTAGATGAAAATGACCATTAATCTTTTACACTCTCTAGTTATGTAGACTTGGGCTAATTCAGATGATGACTATGTTAACTCTTAAGAGTGTAAACGTGAAACCAAATGGACCCGCAAGGGTCCATTCGGTTTCATTTTTACGCTCTCAAAGAGTTACATCTGGTTATCCAACTTTCAATCATTTAGCCTGGGGACCACTTGGAACTCTCTCAAGGACCACTGGTGGTCCCCGGACCACTGGTTGAAAACCACTGATATTACCTTTCATTGGGTGAGCAGGATGCACGTTTGGGTGGGCTCTGCCCCCCCCCCTGCCCCCCTCTAGATCCGGCCCTGACGTGTATACTCTCTCAGAGTCAAAGGAGAACAGTGTAGAGTTGGCTGTTTATCGAGCAGCAGATAAAAGCCGACAGCGAGACGTACAGTATTATAGGCAGGACGGCGTAGGAGGAGACGGTTCAGTCTCAATCCATTTATCCTGTTTGAAGGGTCCTTGAGCGACCGATGAGCCCAAACTAAATCTACTGCGGCTGCCGCTCATTATAAATGGTTGGAAACGAGAACGTCAGCGAAAAATCCCTGAAATATGAATGTGTTACAGTATGGGAAGCTGATGAACGACAACAGGAACTGGGCCACCTCGTTGGCTGAATCTGAAACTATAGTCAAACATACTGTATATTATGTGCACTGAGATGCACATGTTCTGCCCTGTCTGAAGTGACAGTCAGTGTGACTGACCCCCCTGTCCCCTTCCCCCTTTAATACGCAGGCATGCAAATCCTTTTCGTAAAACATGTGTGCGTATGGACTAGGGCTACAACGATTAATCATAATGGAATCAATTATTCAATTAGCTGTCAACTGTCAATTTTAGTAATAGATTAATTGTTTCGTCAAATCACTGAAGTTTTTACCCCCGTTTCCCATCTCCACCAGAGCTGTTGTGTGGACATGATCAAAAAAGTTATCCGATTCTATTTAGTACCATGTTAATGTTTTATATCAGACCTCCATTTCTAGAAAACAGAATGGGGGGAACCTTTTTTATCATGTCCACACAACATCTCTAAGGTGTATTAATTAATGACAGTAAAATGTTGAAAATTGGTGGAATTTGTAACTCCTAACACTGGAAAAACTATGGTTAAGTGGGAAAACGCGTAAAAACGTCAGTGATTAGTTGACGAACCGATTAATTGATAGTTCAGATTTTTTTAAGTTAAGTTGTATGAAATACTTGCCATTAATATAGTGGCATCAACTATGGCAATTGATGTCCAGAGTCCGGTGGTGGGAGTTCTGCTCTGGTTTTGGTGAAATATGTAATAGTTCCGGTCATTTTGTGGAGGTCACTGGGGGCCACGCAGTAAAAGTAATTGAATCCAAAAAACAAACATAATTGATACAACTCAATGCAGTGCAACGTTTGTGTTCTTTTGCTCTCTTCTGCATACCAGCAGAAGCAGCAGAAACACACACCAGTAAATCAAGCCTTCGAGTCTTTCCCAGTTGTCATTGTCTCCATAAGAGAGTGTGTGTGTGTGTGTGTGTGTGTGTGTGGTGTGTGTGTGTGTGTGTGTGTGTGTGTGTGTGTGTGTGGTGTGTGTGTGTGTGTGTGTGTGTGTGTGTGTGTGTGTGTGTGGTGTGTGTGTGTGGTGTGTGTGTCTCCTTGTAGGGTGTCTGTTGTGAATCTTACATTCCCATGATACAGCTATGCATACCAATCCCTAAACCGCAGCACAAACAGGTGTGTGTATGCATGTGTGTGTGTGTGTGTGCATGTGCATACGTGCGTGCAGTAATCATTGTTCCCACTAAAGGGTTAGTTTACAGGTAATTAATTGATTGTTTTGAGACCCATGATCAGAGTTGTGGTCTGGTTGGGTAAATATTACCTACTCTTATGGCACTGTCCTCCTTGAAAAGTTGCGACATTGAGGGGTCAGAAAACTGAGCTCTTTTGTGAGCTGTTGCAGCCTGAAAGAGGAACAAAAGAGGGATGTTTCCAATTTTTTTCCTGAGAGTGTTTAAATGGATTTTTTTCCCGAGAATGTATGAATGGAACCAGAAAAAAGGTCCTAAAAGAAGAAAAATCATTAACATGATGAAATACAACTTGATGGTAGAGCTGCCACTGGACCCATGAAGTGAACAGAGTTTGCTGCGACAGCGTAACTCTGTCTATACTCAGGTGCGAGTATTATTTGGGCCGAGCCGTGTGTGTGTGTGTTGTGTGTGTGTGTGTGTGTTGTGTGTGTGTGTGTTGTGTGTGTGTGTGTGTGTGTTGTGTGTGTGTGTGTGTGTGTGTGTGTGTTGTGTGTGTGTGTGTGTGTGTGTGTGTTTTTGCGTACGTACGTACACGTGTGCGCACGCGTGACTGCTGCGCGTGTGAGCGACACTGCAAGCCACCAAACCTATTCTTCAACCCCACCCTTGCCCAAACAGAGCGAGGATCGAGCGCCTCCTGGCAAATATTTAAAGTCAAAACAGTCCAGGCCCCATAAAGAGCTGGGGTGGTGGTGGTGGTGGTGGTGTGGTGGAGGGTAGGAGGGAGGGGTGGTGGGCTACATCTGTCGGGGGGGGAGGAGGGGGGGGGAGGGGGTGAAGAGAGAGAGGAGGAATGGGAGGGGAGAGGCAGCAGCTGCCGAAACGAGTCTGGACACTGTTGACGCCAACACCTGTCTGTGCTGGAGACACACACACACACACAGCAAATGTCCACCCCGCCAGCCGCGGCACGCGCTCACTCACTCACACACACACATGCGCAGATTATACTTTTAGGTTATATTTGTATGTTCAAAGAGTTGAATGTTATTGTGTACATAATACTACACACACGTATTTTGGTTTGGTTTGGCTTATGGCACGGTAGTGTGAAATATGAGGCGTCCCTGACTATCTCGCTATCTGTCCATCGTGTGTTGTGTGTGTGTGTGTGTGTGGTGTGTGTGTGTGGTGGTGGTGTGTGTTGTTGTGTGTGTGTGGTGTGTGTGTGGTGTGTGTGTGTGTGTGTGTGTGTGGTGTGTGTGTGTACACACACGCGCCTCCAAGTGTAATATCATGCTATTATCAATTTTATGTAGCAATAGAATTCATTATTTCTCAATGGCAGAAACACACACAACACACACACACACACCACACACACACACACACACACACACACACACACACACACACACACACACACACAACACACACACACACACACAACAGATGCACACACAGATGCACACACACACACACCTAGCCCAGTGTAGTCTTCTATACTCTATACCACACCCCTCTCCTCTGGCTGACCCCCATCTGCTGCTTCCCTGGGGAGTGTGTGTTGTGTGTGTGTGTGTGTGTGTGTGTGTGTGTGTGTGTGTTGTTTGTTTTTGGTATAAAGTGAGGACACACACGTGCTTTCCACCTGCAGAGTGAGGACCGTTTGGGAAGTGAGGACATTTTGCTGGTCCTCACTTTTTTGGGGGATAGTGAGGACTGACTTCATATTTAACCCACAGAGTGAGGACCTTTGGAAAGTGAGGACCGGGCTCCACAGCGCCCCCCTACAGCGCTGTGGTCGGTCGGTCGACCGGTCCTCACTTTCCTTTATGCTTATTGCTAAGCATAATGGAGCTATGTTGTGCCAGGATGCATAACCAAAAATGGAATAAATGGTTTGTACTTGACATTCACAATTCTTCATGGCCTTGAACATGCTGAATATAACTTCCAATAATAATTACAGATTAAGTTATAAGGTTAAAGGTTTCTTCTTTGTTACTTCTCACATGCAGGTATATAAGAGCACAATTTTTCATTCAACATTGTACTATGTCATTAATATACCTTTTGAGTTCTTATAATAACATCATATTGAGTCACTACCCTTTCTAAAGTAATGCAAGGAAAGTAACGGACCCCAAGTCTGATGAACTGTCACCCCATGTACCAGTTGCAAGCGATTTTCAGTAGTCCTTTCTTCCGGTCGATTTTTTATATGGCAGTCTATGGGAATTCCGGGGGAGCTTCAAGTTCAAGATCGGTATGATACTGTGGCTGGTTATGTGCCTTGTCAGCTGTTTAATCGCTGAAGTATGGAGCTTAAACTGCAAGGTCCTCACCTACAGCCAGGACCAGCTCCTGTCACTCAGGCAACCAGCCAGACCAGGAGACTCTGACTTCGACTTGCTGGATAAGTATCCAGAATTTAAAAATACCGGAACACGAAAATGGACTAAATTCAAGAAAAGAGGATCGAGAGGCGGAGTGAGAGAACGGCTAAGGAGACGAGGCAGCAGACCCCCCTTGCCGGTAATAACTCTTTCCAATGTTTTGCTCGTTGACCAACAAGAAAGAAGAAATACGCGCTATGCGTCCACTTTCCCGTGCAGCGAATCAACCCGTGCTGCTTATTGGGGACTTTAACTCTTGTGACTTGTCCGATCACCTCCCCAACCTACATCAGTATGTAGACTGTCCGACGTGCTTGGCACGCACTTTGGATAAGTGCTACGGCAACATACCCGATGCCTATAAAGCCACCTGCAAGCCTGCCCTGGGGAAGTCAGACCACAAGGTCGTACATCTTCTTCCACGTTACAGGGCTCGGCTGAAACGGAAAAGACAGTAAAAAAGGAGATTGTGACTTGGACAGAGGACTGTAAGGAGGAAATGCGATGCGAGCTGGAGACAGATAGAATACAAGGATAAAGTGGAGCATCACTACTTTTCAGGAAATGCCAAGAAAGCATGGGAAGGTTTAAAGGTGATGATGGCCAGGGACTCTAAGCAAAAGCGCACCCCCCTGTCACACCCCTCTCCATCCTTTGCTAATGACTTAAACATCTTTTTTAGTCGCTTTGATAATAACGACTTCAGTACAGAGCGTGATAATGTGTGTAGGTCCATTCCTGAATATGTCCCTATTACACTTAATGAACATGAGATTGTAACTAGCCTGTCCTGTATCAAGCCCAACTCTGCTCCTGGGCCTGATGGCCTGAGAGGCAGAGTTCTTAAAAAAAAAACATTTATGTACTTAAAGGTATTCTTTTGGAGCTTTTTCAGTACCTGCTTGATTCTTTAACTATGCCCAACGGATGGAAAATGTCTTGCATTGTACCTCTTCCCAAAAAGCCTGGAGCCACTGAACTGAAAGACTTCAGGCTCATTGCCCTTACCTTTATTCTGGGGAAATGTTTTGAGAGAGTATATAGCTTGACTAATAACAGAGTCTGTTTCTAATTGTTTTGATCATCTACAATTTGCTTATAAAAGTCAGAGGGGAACTGATGATGCAACTGTCAGCCAGGGTCCTGTTTATTGATTTTACTTCTGCTTTTAATAGCATGCAGATACACACTCTCCTGCAGAGACTCATTGATATAGGGGTTAATGGTGGTATCATCCACCTAGTCAGAGACTTCCTCTCTAACCGTCCTCAACAGGTCCGTGTCAATGACACCCGCTCTGACATCACTGTGCTTAACACAGGTGCTCCGCAGGGGACAATACTATCACCTTTACTTTTCTCCCTGTACACTAATGAATTCAAATTAGATCAGAAGTTTAGTCTCTTTAAGTATGCTGATGATATGGCTTTGGTTGCCATGCTAAAAAAGGGAGAAATAGTGCGGGAAGAAGCATTCAGAGGACACGTGTCTTCTCTCCAAAACTGGTGCGACGTAAGCTCCTTAGATATTAATATAACAAAAACAAAGGAACTGGTTATTTATCAAAAGGACCCTGTGCAGCCCTTTAAGATGAAGGGACAAAATGTAGAGATAGTTAACAAAATACTTAGGATCTATTGTTGACAGCAACCTTGACTTCAATGATAACACAGATAATATTTTTAAATCCTGTAACCAACGTCTCCACTTGTTGCACAGGCTCAACTCCTTCAGAGTGAGCAAATACATTATGGAGACTGTTTACAAGAACCTCATAGAGGGAATCATGACCTTTAACATAGCTATGTGGTATGGTAACCTCAGCAATGACACCTCTCATCCACTCCACAGGGAGTTCGAATTACTCCCCTCAGGTAGACGTTATAGAACACCAAAGTTTAACCGTAGCCGTAATATTTTTAAAAAATATTTTATTCCAAAGGCTTGGTGCAGTATTATGCCTTGTTGTGCTCTTCTCTGCCTGTTAAGATGTTTTGTGTGTAAATGTTTGTTGCTTGTTGTTGATCTTGTTGTCGTTTTTAATGTTTTTTGTACATGAGACTAAAGACAAATTTCCACTTGTGGACAATAAATAAACTAACTAACTAACATGTGTGAACCAGATTCTGATGAAGAAGTACAACAAATTCATAACTGCCTACATGTAGTCGCAAAGGTCCCCCTGACAGCTGAGTCCCCAGCTTACAGATATTAGTTGTAATTTGGACACCTAGGCCTATTGGTATCCATTACATCAAGCACATTATTACCATCACAGCACACATTATACTATCATCGGGATACTTGTTTATTTGTCATTATTTATTCTAATGATATATTGTAATGATAATTTATTTATTCCTTCATCTGACTATAAATATAAACACTTAGCCTATGTTGGCTATATAGCTGCCCATCCTGTCACAAACTACAAGGTTCCTTCACAATTTCCCTCCGCTCCACAAGGAGACACAAGTTCAGTAGAACCCCCTTTGCATGGAACCTACAACCACCTCACTTCTTGTCACAGTCTACATACAGGCCTGGATCCCCAGGCCCAGTATTCTATTGTCTACAAACAATTCACAGCCAGCAGAGCCTGCTGTGTTTCCTACAAACTGATGATGATGCCATGCGTCTTTGAACATTGATCTATGTAAGTCCAAATGCCCTGACTCTGATGTTTATGGATGGATGCATTTGATTGAGATGTGATTTGGTATATTATATTATGAAATTACTTTTACTTGGCTTGCTATTTATTATTTGAATGCTCTATTAGGTAATATATAGACTATATGCAAGTATTTAAATGCCATATTTATCTTCTACTTTAAGAGAATATTACAATCTGTTCCTTTTATAGAACCATGAAGAAGACAATAGGCAACGCACATCGACTGATGGGTGCTGGGTTAAAAGAATACTATTAAAATGGATGGAGCCCGCACACCAGATAAGGTACAAAAAGACTTTCTTTATTTGGATCGTCCAAATAAAGAAAGTCTTTTTGTACCTTATCTGGTGTGCGGGCTCCATCCAGCTTGCAGCAAAAAGCAGCAAGCTCATAAAGTTTATCCAAAATAGGAACCTTTGATTCCTAAAAGGTACCATAAGTCATTTGGGCGATTTGGAAAATCCTACTGGATGTAGCAGCTTTCTGGACTGAAGTGGTGGGGGGGCTGCACAGGTGCAGTGATTAGAGGCAATTCTACTCCACTACATCTCATAGCCAAACATAGCCCCATTTACCCACTACAATTATATACTGTATATGGTATAGTAAGTGATTTGTGTGATTTGGGAAACCCTCCAGTCCTCCTGGTTACAAGATGTGCACATGCACATACTCTACAGTGGGGTGAAGTGCAACAGTGCCCACCTGGGGTACAGTATACACTGGAGCTGTGTGTAAAGTTGGTCTGACCTCTTCAATAGCTTGTTTCATTTATGCTCCGAGTTGAACTGTCAGCTAGACTGCACCCATCCCCCACTCCACTCTACTGTAGCATTCTGTAGCAGCTTTACAAAATGCTACAGTAGAGTGGAGTGGGGGATGGGGGGGGGCTGCGCAGGTGCATTGATTACAGGCAATTCTACTGCACTATCTCAGAGCCAAACATTGTATTAGGCTCATTTCCCACTACAGTTATATAAAAGGTATAGTTAGTGATTTGTGTGATTTGGGAAATCCTTCAGTCCTCCTGGTATGTGCACATGCTCATACTTTACAGTGAATGAAGTGCAACAGTGCACACCTTATAATGGAGCATTTTAACAGAAAATGTTTTGGACCACTACTATACCTTTAAATCCTTAATGGTTTACTTTGGAGATATGACTTAAGCATTAACCACTTCGATCCTGTGCATTTCGGCCACACTGGCTACTTAACTGTAAATCAACTGATTTGGCAGTGTACCAAGTACAAAAAAAACAATCAAACAAAAAAAAAAAACTTTTGGTCATCTTATGGTCTACTCAGTCTCTTATAACTTATAAACAGTCTGGGGTGAAACACTTCTTTAACAGAGCCCAGAACGGCGCCAAGACCAGTTATTTTCTTTTGTTTGTGAAGGCTTTCAGTTCAGCTCTCACATCACCACAAGCTGAAAATAGCTGATCTAAAAGCTCACAGCGCGACGCAGACACAATGTGCTGTGAGCTTGCAGAGCTGCTCTATTTTCAGCATGAACACGCAGTAGGACAGGGGTCTCAAACTCATTTAACATAAGTCAAGTAGTTCCAATTTGATCCGTTCAGTGAATAGAGTGGACTAGTTGCTGCAGGAGAGAGCACCAGCCAGGAAGCACCAGGAAAGCAAGGGTTGCTGCTTTCCAGAAAGGCATACTTTTCAATATGCACTAATATATAATAATGCACATATGATCGTTGTAAAAATGTACATCATGGTTTTCTTCATAAGAATACAAAAAGAAAGTTCCACAGGTTTTACAAGGTCCAAGGTGTGAGATACTGTTCCAAATTCCAAACTGTTCTGCTCTGCCCTTCATAGAGTAGAGTGCAGGGTCGTTAATTAGGCTGTGTTGCTACATTAACGACCCAACCGTGGCAGTATGGGGGAAGGGCAGCAGTTGAACTGAGCTTACAGAAACTACAGCAGTGAATTGTTCTGACAGGTGAAAGAAAAAAATCTGAGTATCCTATTATTGCATCATACTGATTTTTGCCTCACACAAACATCTATTCTAATCACATAATATAAGTGTATTTAAACTGGCTAAAATAAATATTGATAGAAAATGTTTTGGATGTGATATAGTAGTGATTCTTGTAGCTTGGAGTCACCTCTTAAGAATTCAAGAGGGTGCCCACTGATTATGCCTCGGGCATTTTTAATTATTAACCCCTTAATGTCATATATATATATATATATATATATATATATATATATATATATATATATATATAATATATATATATAATATATATATATATATATATATATATATATATATATATATATAAATCCATACAAAATAGAGTTGTATGGTATTTAATGCAAGGGCAGTTAAGGCTCAAGGCCTACTGTTTTGGCCAGAGCCTGTGCCAGAGTGTTTGTGACCTGGAAGCAGGTGGTGCTCAGTCCTACAAAGGTGACATCGATAATACTGAATTATAAAGTGGCTGAAAGCAACAACCAAGCCTTCAGTGCGTCCAGGTCCTTTAGACGAGCTATTCACAAATCCACTACATACAGTGGCTGCTGAAAATATACTGACTTGGAGGACCAATCTGCTCATTAAATCACAGTTTTTCCCACGTGCCATATACATACATATATTTATTGTGGATTTGAAAGTTTGAGTGTTGCAATGATTATGAGTCGGGCTGTGTGCAATAATAGAACGTATTAGGCCTATACTGGGCCTTTAATTATTATTTAATTATTTAATTATTTGCATGATTTGAGTTTTGTTTGCCATGATTACTTTATTTTGCTTTATTTACATAAGTTACTTCCTTTGATTTGGAGTGGTTGATTTGCAGTGTTTGTTTAGTTTTGAGGACTCAGTAAATCTATTACTATTGTTTGCCTATACATCCGCCCTAGAGCATCATGATATATATTGATATGACTTAATATAACCCCCGCTTCCCTTCTGTATTTTTAAAGTAGTCTTTCTAATTGTGAATAAACTTTACACTTTTGATACATCAGCCGCTGGTTCTATTCATACGGAGCCCGTACCTACAGTAACAGTATATGGTTCATGCTATGGTTAATGTATTTATAGGATCTCTCACTCCTATATGTGATAGTGGGGTTGTTAAGTCATAATTGACCCAGTGTTTCACTGTCAACAATTAACCAGGAACTGTTGGATGCAGTACAGTGCTTGTGGGCAAAGTAAAAAAAAAAAAAAAAATCACACGTAACCATGCATTCATCTCTGGTCCTATGTCAAAGAAGCAGTCTTATGGGTGGTCCGGTAGGCTATAGGAAACAGGTGGTGAATAAATCTTTAGCAGTCTGCTTATCTTCACCATACTGGTATTCTGTGTGGTTTGCCAAGGTTAACTCACTGGGTTTTTCAAGAGGTTCCCTGCCTTCAATTGTGATGGCATACCCTATTTTTGTGGCCTGGTCAATGCCCGGCCATCACCCACTCCTGCTTCCAAAATCTTGTTAGCCGAATGTAGTATTACGCAAGTATAGGGCAGTGCCCGATTAGCTGGGCTGTTGCATGCTGGTTATTTCGTTTGGGGCTACACATGCATTGACAGACAGGTCCTCAGCGATAGAACAGAGCTGAAACGGTCACCAAGTACTGAAGTGCAAAACTACCTCCCCAACCTTCCCTCAGCAGCATTCAGCAGCCGATGGAGTTAGGGACAAAGGAACATAAAGCAATTCTTATGAATGAGGGGGCTTGCAGGCGCCCAGACGGTAACAGTATGTACTATGTACATATAGAGGGTGAGCTCTATCAGCTTGAATGGACTTAACTTTAGGAACACCTGCTTATTATAGATGTGGTCTAGACTGTTCATTTGGTGCCAAACTCACAAGGGAGTTCTTATCCTTGACGCTAAGATTACCAAACCAGCAGATAATCAAGAAAGTAATAATAGACTCAACATAAGCACCATAGAGCAGTTTCATGATAGTTTTATCCACATTGAACTTAGCCAGTTTCCTCAAACAATGTAGGTGCTGTCAACCTTTTTTGTACAACATGCCAGTGTTGAGGTCAAATTACAATTTCTCATTGATGATTGTGCCAAGGTACTTGTAGCTGGGAACAAGCTCAGTTTGTCTGTTAACAACAGTGCTTTGGCAGCATATAAGGAGGAATAACAATACCGAGATCTCCATATATTGGCATAAATGTGACAAAGACAGATTAGATCTCAAATATCTGCATACCACAGGGTTGAAACGTATATGGGTTGGCTGTGGTCCTTCAGTGCATGTAACAATGTGATGTTGATGTTCTATCAGTCTGTAATGGCTAGCTCGCTGTTCTTTGCAAATGCACAGGGGGTTACATACATACATATATATACATCTATTATGTTATCTGATGATATCTTGCTTGCAAAGTAATTGGTGTCATTAGTAGTGACATGGTACAGACTCCTACAAAGACTAGTGCTAGGATGAAGACATGGATAATATACATAATACATAGATAATAGATAGCTCTATATATAGCATTTGGCTGCACCTTCATGACAGAACTTGCTTTCCTGACCAACCTGTTATTGTTGATTATGTCTTGGGCAATGTATGTGTGTGTTTGTTTTTGGGGCATAGTGAGGACCGGCGTGGGTTTTTAACCGACAAAGAGAGGACATTTGTATGTATGTATGTATGTACTGTATGTATGTAACTCCCGGTGCATTTGCAAAGAAGAGAGAGCTAGCCATTACACACTGATAGAACATCAGCATCACATTGTTACATACACTGACGGACCACAGCCAACTCAAAGGACAATCTACTCAGGCCCTTAGTTTAGAGGGCATCAGAATTGTTAGTCTAGTCCGATGCAATGCTCCCATAGTGTCGGTCTGTACACCCTTCTTACTTGCATGTGCTCCTTGTTTAGCCATTTAAAGGCCACAAAAAAACACCCTGATCATCCAATCCTACACATACTGAAAATACATATGAAAACTATGTGATGATTAACACTGATAAAACTGAGGAGATCATTGTCGATCCGAGGTCAGATTGTAATTAATATCCATGACCGTAACATCAAACAGGTCTCCTCCTATAAATATGAGGAGATTGATCAAGATGTGAGATGGCACATACATGTATCCTGTAACAAGTAGTGACATGGTACTGACTCCTACAAAGACTAGTGCTAGGATGAAGACATGGATAATATACATAATACTAGGCACATTTGTCACTATATTTAGCTTTTTTTCAGACCAAGCGCCAAAATTAGTGAAAATCTTCTGGTGGAAAATCTGGTGCTTTTGAGTTGGAGCGAAATTGGTTGACAGTCACCAGAGACAAAACCCTTGTTTTTCACCATTTTTACTTCTATGATGATGAGTCCTCCTTCCTTCCTAGAAAGGACCATTGGTAACCAAATGGACCCCTTATAGACCTGTAACTCTTGAGAGCGTAAAATGAAACCAAATGGACCCTACCAAATGGACCCTTACGGTCCATTTGGTTTCATTTTACGCTCTCAAGAGTTAAATTATATTATATCTGAATTACCTAATTTTCAAGAATCGACACATTTAGAAGATGTAGAAGAAATGCTATTCTGACAAACATTTTACCACTTATTTCACCTAAATTAGTCTGAGGGACTAAAATCAACATCAAATGGTGGTCCTTGGCTAAAATGAGGAATAAATAATGGGTCCTGATATGAAAATGGTTGAAACCCACTACTCTAGTGCATTTGGATTTCGGCAGTTGGCAACACTTGGCTTGGATCATCCCTGGGAGCTCCCTGGGGGAACGAGGAAGAGGCCTAACAAGTTGTTGTTGTACGCAATAAAAGGAAATGAAACCATCTCTAGATTCTCTACATCTGTGTCTTTCCACCTCTGGAACGTGCATGTATATTAGTGTTTACATTTATCTGGCTCCATCACAATAGATGCTGATTCTGGAAGGACATGTGAGGGTATAGTGACTTGTAGTAAATTCAACATTTGGCTCTGAAGACGCAAGTAAAAAGTGCTCCAACTTCTCTTGTATTATAATTGTTATATTCAATTTGTCCCACTGCTGAGCATAGGGCCCTTATACAAATAACTGGCTTACACACTAAACCCACAGATGGCTCCATGCCAAAGGTACTTTATGGTAGGTTGAATCTGCTTATACAGTGTATCTACACAAGAGGGGGGAAAGCAGGCAGCGCAAGTTCAAATTAAATGTTTTTATTCATGTTGAACAAAAGACATGGCTTACAGGTCTATAGATGCAGTAATTTGTTACATAATTACATTTTATCTAAATATTTTCATTATTAACGCTAGTTCAGATAAGCAACACACCAACATAACTGTTAAGAATCTACAGGTTGTGGCCGGTCCTCACTATGCCCCAAAAACAAACAGGAGTGTGTGTGTGTGTGTGTGTGTGTGTGTCCTCACTTTCCTGTTAAAAATATTTTTAAAAAAAGAGGTTTTCAGCTAATCTAAGTGAGTATTTGGGATAAGGGTACCCCCCAAGTGTCCAGAATGACCCTTGGTATTTTCGTAAATCAATCAGAAGTGGTGGTCCTCAGTTTATATGGATTTTGGGAGGACCTCACTTTATACCAAAAACAAGGATGTGTGTGTGTGGTGTGTGTGTGTGTGTGTGTGTGTGTGTTGTGTGTGTGTGTGTGTGTGTGTGTGTGTGTGTGTGTGTGATGGTAGTGGGAGGTCAGGGGGGTGGGTCAAGCAGGCGTTGGCCCCGGCAGCCCTCGTCCAACAGCTGCTGGCTTCTCATGCTGTGGTCCCTCCTGGCTGGCTGTGGCAGGGCAGAGGGGTAGAGAGAGGCCAGCAGCTGGATGGAACAAGGCAAAAGGCTAAGGCCAGCAGAGAGAGAGAGATGAGGGGACCCACCCGTTGGAGGAGGATGGTGGACGCATGGGGGATCCCAAGAGGTTCTGGCCAATTTTGGGACAGAGTCAACCTGGGCAATTTTGAGGCTTGAGCCCCTTGGCTTGATGAAGGCCAGACATATACTCTGGGGCTTTTGAGGATATGACTAGAGAGGGAAGCAAGAGCAGAAGGCCAGGCACGAGACTCAGTGTTTACAGCACCAGTTTCCAGTCTCTTTCCCCCTTCCGTCTGGCCGCACCATTTCATTCTTGTCACTACCCCTCTGATCAATCATCGAGAAGCCACGACGGTTTTACATAACGTCACGACTGTTGCACAACATTCGCAACTGTTTTGCATAACTGTCCGACCATTTTCGCGTTTTACAGTCGTGGCAGTCCGGCGACTGTATTAGCCAGGGAACAAACTACGACACAGGTGAGAGGAGTCACACAGGAATCAGCGCTGGGGCAAACGACACGATAATTCAAATGAACAATACTAGAGTAGGAAAACATGTCAAATCCTGACACAATGCATATTATACCATTTTTGTGTTGTTTTTCAATTCCATACAGGTACATTAATTCTTTTGGTTGGTCCTTGACATGAAAATGACATGAAAAAGCCTGCAAACCTTTTTATTGTACAAGGATGTGAGGGTACCGTAAGGTAGCGTGGGCAGTCCGTGGGGAGGCTCTATAGGCTTGGTGTCATGTGTGTTGGGGCGGACAGTATGTTGGGTGAAGAGAAAGGGGGGGGGGGGGGGGCTGACATGTGAGGAGGGTTGTAGGGTGAGACAGCTGTTAACAGCCCTCAGCAGTCACACAACAACAGCACAGCATTCACACATCTGCTGCACCCAGCCCTGTTTTCACTGGCTGCCAGGCCATGCTTCAGGGCGGGGGTGTAGGGGTGGAGGAAATAGGAGGAGGGAAGAGCTTTGTGTGTGTGTCCAGGGGAGATGTAACATTTCCCAATTGTGGGGGGGGGGGAGAGAGAAAAATGGTATCGGTCGGGCCCACTCCACTTTCATTTACAGGTACAGGACTTTACTACTATAAAATCAGTTGTGGTTGAAGCTGCAACAGGTACGCAGCATGCATAAAGAGCTAAAGGTCTGACTCAGAGAGTTTCTGTTTTCAATGATGAAAGACTGTTGGTTTAGTGGTGCCACAAACTGTAGTTATAGTTAGTACCAGTAGTATAGTGTTTCAAAACATTTAATAATAATATAAGCATTTTAATTTGAAACATCTTGGCTTGTTTCGGATGCCATCGTGTTTGGTGGGGGGGGACTGTGCATTTAGGGGGGACATTGACCATTGGACCCCCCCCCCCATGCCCATGCCTAGATCCGCCCCTGGTGTGTGTCACACAGAGAGAGAGTGAATGGAGGTTGGGGTGGGTGAGCAGTGAGCAAAATCAACTTTATTGTCTGTCACAGAGGAGAGAGACACATGACACCCT
>CM076974.1:35484489-35661989 GCA_039105355.1 Benthosema pterotum
GAAAAATGGCAAAAAACGCAAGGCTATAGCCTTACGTCTTGAACAGCATTCCGTTTTCCGTTGTGTTTTGAGGATTTTTGAAAAATGTCGAAATTTCGAAAAAACGCAAGGCTATAGCCTTGCTGTTTTTCAACGTTTTGAGGATTTTTGAAGATTTCCGAAAAATGACGAAACCTGGCAAAACCGCATGGCTATAGCCTCACGGTCTCTTACAGCACGCCGTTTTTCATCGTTTTGAGATTTTTTGAGGATTAAAAAGAAAAAAAAAAGAAAAAAAAACGCAAGACTATAGCCTTAACGTTTTTCATCGTTTCGAGTATTATTGAAGATGGCAAAAATACAAGGCTATAGCCTTACGATCTTCCACAGCATGCAGTTTTTCATCGTTTTGAGAATTCTTGAGGATTTGACAAATGTGGCAATTTCGGGGAAAAAACAATGCAAGGCTATAGCCTTACGGTCTTGTACAGCATGCCGTTTTTCATCGTTTTTAGGATTTGAGGACTTTTGAAAAAAGTCAAAATTTCGGGGAAAAAAAAGAAAAAAGAAAAATTCAAGGCTATAGCCTTACCGTTTTTCATCGTTGTTTTTTACAGTCTTGCACAGCATGCCGTTTTTCATAATTTTCGAAAAATGTTGAAATCTCGGAAAAAAAGACAGGCTGGGCAACGTACTGTAGTATGCCCAAAGCCCATTTTATTCTATGAAAAGGCAACACAATTTGCAGAAAATAAAAATAAATCATGTAAATACAACACATTGAGCAGGGCACCGCAGGGAATTGAACCCCGTTCCGGTAAACCAGAAGTACCACAACCGGTGCCTTAGTCTTTGCTTACATGTTCCTTTACATGTACATTTGTTTAAATGTAAATCTTACATTTCATCAGTAAAGTAAGTTCTACAATTTATATTGTAGTCAATACTCATATAACATTAAAAGTAACTGTAAAATTTACTATAGTTGTTTTTTTTTTATAATGTTCTTTGTTGTTTTAATAATCCTTAAAAATGATGAAAGACGACCAACTATACTACGGTATGTGCTCTGAAACTACATGTACTATGGGCATTGGGCAATGTACTATGCAAGATTTACGAAAAATGAAGAAATCAAAGAAAAACAACAGGCTATAGTACATGGTCTCGGACAACCTGCTATAGTATGCCGTTCTTCATCGCTTCTAAGGAGTTTTGAAAAATGTATATAGTATGTCGAAAATTGTCGTTTGAAGATTTTCGAAAAGTGATGAAATTGAAGAAAAACAACTAAATTGTGCCACATTGAAAAAAAAAAAACCCAAGGGGACTTCCACGACTCCACCGTGAATGTGTGTACACACACAACCATATTTTTTAACGACTGATTTATTTAACTACTAGCCTACCTTAGCAAAAGTATTACACTTTTCAAAATGCTTCCTTTATATGACAAATTCAATGTGCATATGGTCTTTCTAACATGTATCATAGTATCATACTTTAACCAAATCAAAATACAGATGGCACTTCTTTGACTGACCCCTCCACCATGTTCATTTCATCAAGACAGATGTACAAATATTCAGTTCTGTAAGGCCAGAAGCAGCAAATTATAGTGGAGGTAAAAGGGGAAAGAAATATAGGACATACCTTCTGTGCTCCCTCGGGAGCTTCAATTTAAGCACATTTGTCGGTCCATTCGTTATTAAACTAGCGATTTTCAGAATCAACTTTTCTTCTTTCAGTTTTGATAGCGACATGGTTAAACACACCACAATAGTTGGAGTGATCCGGGCAAGCTGTGACGTTTGTTTACATTTGATCCGATTCTCCCATGGGGAGCATAATAGTAGAAGAGTAGAAGAGTAGCGACTGAGGGGGCAGAAAACAGCGCTTGCACTGTTGTTCATGCAGCCTGGAACTGTGACATACTGGAGTTGGAAATGTATTGTTTTTGACGAAGGTGGCACAAATAAAAAGTTTTCTAGGCATGTGTGCAACATGTTGCAAATGTGTGCAACATGTTGCAAATGTGTGCGACTGTTTAAAGTATTATACATTGCGAGGACCAGGAACCATCAACCAAGACACGGGGTCAGATACAGTCTTAAGCTCACACGAGCGTTTATTACTTTTCACAGGATACAGGATATATTTCTCACTTTCAAGGTAAGTATTCTAGTTCAGCAGGTAAGACAATTTGTGTGTGTTCGCTTACCCGGGCCCTGCATGCAGTCCTGCTTGGTGAGAGTCAAAGGAGGATCTGCCTGTGAGGCTGGCTCTTTCATACTGAGGCTTGTGTAGAGGCAAGCTGGCAGCACATCAGCTTGATTGCATAGGTGAACTGGAAAGTACCGCCCATCTTGAATGAAGCCCAGCCTCCTACGCTGCACTCTGTCACTCTCACCAAGGAGGTGCCTACCTGGTGCTGGGTCCCGGAGCGAGACGCCACAACATTAGTGACTTTAAGTCACAGTAAGTCACACTATGTTGTACTATTACTAGCTCCGACGGAACCCCACTCTCTGCTCCGTCCCTCCGCTCCGAGATGGGGTTCCTCTGCATACCTAGTCTGAATCGCTCGGGCGAGGCAATGGCGCTATATAGATGGCGCCATTGCAAAAATCACAGAGCTGTGTGACAGAATTCGCGTATTAAAACACTTTCCCGAAATCATCGGTTGGATTTTATGCGGCCGAAAAAAAATAAACACAAGAGAGCTCCGGACAGGCGCGTTGGTTGTTCCACAGGACCTATGGTGAGTACATGCGACTTGCATTGGTACCGACCGGCCGCCTTGCCCGAGCGATTTCGGGGGATATTGCTGAGGAACCCCATCTCGGAGCGGAGGGATGGAGCAGAGAGTGGGGTTCCGTCGGAGCTATACTATTACTATAAAACGATCAAAAACAAAGGGATTTGAGATCATTACTGCTGTTACCCCGCATGACAGCGGGGTAACACTGAGAACGGTGCCTGTGATCAGTGATGTGTGTAACGTTAGGAGGGCGTTCGGACGTTGCCATGTTAAGTCGATGGTGAAAATTGAATGCACTATTAATTGAATCATTCTTTAACAATTGGTTATTTTCAGAAAAGGGCTTTGTCAGTCTCTTCCTATTGTTATGTTCAATGAGCCTGTGAAAACTCAGACCGATTGCTGCAGTCAGTAAGGACTCAGATTCGGTTTCAGACATTCATTCAAACAGACAGACAGACATTTCGTTAGTTATAGTATGGATTATGTGCCCATTTCTGTCTTTATTGATAGATTGAAAGTAGGGCGACATAAAATAGGGAGAGATTTTGGGTTTGCCGGAATCAGGAATCAAACCCACAATGCACTGCCAGGCATTCCAGTCTCAGGGCCCAGTATCAGGGCACAGAATGGCCTAGCGGACTGCAAGGCCATCCTGTGCCCTGATGCCTCTATCTATAGTAGATCTGTGTTCTGAGATTTGAGGAGGGTTCGTTCATAGAATGACGAGGGCAGTCGCACTTTAGTAATGCTTCAATTTATTTTGTATTACCGGTGGGACCGCAAGACTACACATTGGTGTAGCACAAGGTAGAGCCCTGCATTGAGAATGGGATATAGTGGGTCCCAGCCAGGGGACACAATGCAAATCTCACAGGCATGATCAGTTACTAAGTGAGGAAAATAATTATTTGATCCCCTGATGATTTGTAAGTTTTCATGATTAGAAAGAAATGAGCACTCTGTCATTTTCATGGTGCTTTTATTTAAACAAATAGAGACAGAATATGAACAAAAATGTCCATAAGAAAATAATATTTAAAGGTTATAAATTAATTTGCGTTAGAGCTCGTGAAATAAGTATTTGATCCCTAAGCACAACCTGACTTAATACTTGGTGGAAAAACCCTTGTTGGCAAGCACGGAAGTCAGACGTTTCTTGTAGTTGGTCACCAAGTTTGCGCACATCTCAGGAGGGATTTTGCCCACTCCTGTTTAGATATCCTCCCCAAAACCTCAAGGTTTCGAGGTTGTTTGCTTGCCAACTCAAAGCTCAAGCTCCCTCCATAGATTTTCTTTAGGATTTAAGGTCTGGAGACTGGCTAGGCCACTCTATGAGCTTAATGTGCTTCTGCAAGACCCATCTTTAGTGCTCTGGCTGAGGGAAGGAGGTTCTTGTCCATGATGTTGCAGTGCATGTCTCCATTCATCGGCCACACAATGCGGTGAAGTTGCCCTGTACCCTTAGCAGAGGAACAGCCCCAAAGCATAATGTTTCCACCTCCATGCCTGACGATGGGGATGGTGTTGTTAATGATTTGAAGGCAGCTGGGACCAGAGTCACCAAAAAAAACATTGGTAACATAGTACACACCATAACGGATTGAAATCCTGCAGTACCCAATCATGTCCCTCTGCTCAAGAAGGCGCATAGAGGCCCGTCTAAAGTTCACCAATGAACACCTAAATGATTCAGACCAGGCTGCGGGGAAGGTGATGTGGTCAGAAGAGACCAAAATTCAACTCTTTGGCATCCATTTGACTTGTCGTGTTTGGAGGGAGTGAAATGCTGAATACAAACCCAACAACACCATCCCCACCGTCAAGCATGGAGGTGGAGACATTATGCTTTGGGGCTGTTTCTCTGCTAAGGGTACAGGGCAACTTCACCGCACTGTGTGACGGATGGATGTGGCCATGTACCGCAGGATCTTGGACAAGACCTCCTTCCCTCAGCCAGAGCACTGAAGATGGGTCGTGGTTGGGTCTTCCAGCATGGCAACAACCTAAAACATATGGCCAAGGCAACAAAGGAGTGGCTCACAAAGAAGCACATTAAGCTCATGGAGTGGCCTAGCCAGTCTCCAGACCTTAATCCTATAGAAAATCTATGGAGGGAGCTTGAGCTTCGAGTTGGCAAGCAACAGCCTCGAAACCTTCAGGATTTGGAGAGAAGATCTAACCAGGAGTGGGCCAAAATCCCTCCTGAGATGTGCGCAAACTTGGTGACCAACTACAAGAAACTTCTGACTTCCGTGCTTGCCAACAAGGGTTTTTCCACCAAGTACTAAGTCAGGTTGTGCTTAGGGATCAAATACTTATTTCACGAGCTCCAACACAAATTAATTTATAACCTTTAAATATTATTTTCTTATGGACATTTTTGTTCATATTCTGTCTCTATTTGTTTAAATAAAAGTACCATAAAAATGACAGAATGCTCATTTCTTTCTAATCATGAAAACTTACAAAATCATCAGGGGATCAAATAATTATTTTCCTCACAGGCATGATCAGTTATTAAGTTGTTATGGCAGGATCATGCCGTCAAAAATAACCTGCCAGTCTTGGTATTTAGCATTAGCAATAACAAGAAGTATTAATTCAATGCAGTGTTCTCACAGCATTCTGTATATGTATGTGTAAATTTTACACACTACAGTTTCTCTGAATCCACAGTTTATGGCTATTCTCTGTGCTCTGTGGTGAGTCATTTGCATTTGGTTGCCACAAGACACAATGCAAATCTCAAGGGAGCAGGCAGTTTAAACTTTGCTGTAGGCAGTCAAAAATACACACTGCAGGAGCGGGTGGTAATGGTCACAAATCGTGCGGGAGTGGGATTAAGAAAACAGAAACAAGGGGCTCTAGCATGAAGTCCAGATTGAGGTCTCAAGGGACATGTTGGACCATACTGTAAGCAAGCGAACATAAGTAGCATCTTCTCTTCTCAGTACATTTTACCTCAATTACTACAATAATTGAATACTACAATTTATCATGCGATTTTGTAACCCATTCTCTTCACCCAGTGCCAATTTCCTTAATTTTGGGTGCTACTTTCCCTCTGGACAGACTGAGTTCTAGTTAGGTGGAAATTCAGAAAAAAACGCATTCTATGAGGACGCTAGAGGACTTTGCTAAACCCCACCCTTAGGGGTTGGGTATAGGCAATGTTGTAAATATTGTATGCCTTGTGATGATTAGGTCCAGTATTTAGTTCAGTGTCCAAGGGTCTAAAGAATGGATCATGAGTTGTGTTCATTCTACCATTGGAAATGAATAGACAACAACATTCTTCCGGTCTTATTGTACCTGCCCCCCTTCATCTGAGACAGGAAGCAAAGCAAGTTGGCCCATCTAGATCCTGTTGTGCCGGTCATTTTGGAAGTAGTTCTCAATTCGGAAAAGTGTGGGCACCCCTGGTCTAATTCCTTATCCCTAAACGTCTTAATCCATATGCATAAACGTCTTACTCTTTATGAGCGTAAAGACCTTATGATTAAACATCTTACTCCTTATCGCTATAATCCCACCGCTATATGAGCATAGCAGTTGAATGTGCCCATATGGGGCATATGGAGATCCCTTATGACACACTGATGTAATAAATTAGTTTGTAACTACAATTAGGTACTCTTGACACCCGATACAATGATAACAGAACTACAAATAACTAGGTGAAGCATGCTTTCCTGTTACTGACTTGCATCCAGTATAGAGATACAAGCGATGGTATGTAGAATCCTATTTTACATGTTATACGAGGGAGTTACAGGTAGCAGATATGTCACTGGGGTCATCAAAAGGGCATCTGATATCACAGCTGTTTTATTTAAAGTGCTGTCTAGATTTATTTTCCCCTGGAAAGGTGGAGGCAGTCTCAGCTGCCACAGTACAGATATTTGCTGCAGACTGTAGGGGAGGCTTGAGCTCTCCCCGTAATAGATTTTAGGTAGTGAGAAATCAAAACCATTTGTCAACATCAACAGCTGTGCTGGCAGTGAAAGCGCACTACCTCCTGACTCACTGGATTTGAGTTATTTCCTCCTTCAAGGGAGGAGATAAAAAAAAATGAAAACAGACCTTTTTACTCCTCTGATATCCCTTTGTTCACTATAACCCCCCCCCCCCCCCCTTCTAACTCCTCCTCATCATTCATTTAAGACTAATCACTCTTCTCTGCTAAATAAAAGCATATAGTGAGAAGACAGACATGGTGAAAATATACTTTTCTTCCCTCCGCTGCTGTAGTATTCAAACTCTTACTGTACTGTATGTCACTGTTTTTCCTTAAGTGTAATGATTCTGTGCTTCTATTTAAGAAGTGCAGCATGAAGTATGAATTGTCAATTGCCAAAGCAAAGTTTACAAATTAAGGTACAAATGGACAGTGTGTAGAAAATAAAAACAGCACCCGACACCATCATAATTGCACCTTTTGTCTTGCCCATTAACTTTTTGAACAGCAAAACAAACATAAGATAATTTCGATAAACAACTTACTAAACTAACTTACTATCGCGTGTGGATCCCACGGCACCCTGCTCCCCCAGGACAAAATCATTTCAGGTTAGGCCAGGCTAGTGCTTCTCTAAACCCTACCCTTTGACGTGGGGTTTAGTTACTGCCCGGATGACAATTCAAATACTTTAGCAACTGTTATGCAGGTCAAGCCTTCCAACTTTAACGTGCCTATTGCACAAGGCCAGATTGGGGAGGGACTTAGTGAAGGGCTAATTCCTTTACCATGGGCAGACGTTGTCTCTCTGCAGACTATGACCTTGCCCTCATAGGTCTCTTTCATTGTCGCAATGTGATGCACAGCATCAGCACAGATGAAAGCATGACACACCTGCCACCCGTTGCCCTTCAGAAACACACTTGTGCGCACGCACACGCGCACACACACACACACACACACACACCATTCTACTCATTGTGGAAATCAAAGGTAGTCTTCCAGCTTTTGCTGTATTGACAGCTGGCCAGCAGGTAGGAAATACCACTCAATAAACCATCTCGGTCCAGAACAGAAATCCAATTTTGCTCAAGTCTTACCAGCCTTTCAATCCATCAGCCAGAGTCCAGAACCACACAAAAACAAGCTAGCAGATCATATACTGTACCAGTAGGATGAGAGACAACAACATCCTCAACCAACGACCTGGGGCCTATTTCACAAAAGGTGGATTAGGGAAAAAGCCAGGATTTAACCGATATCCCGGTTTATTATATCCTGGATTAATGTTCATTCGGTTTCATGAAAACTGGTTAATCTTGCCATATTAACTTGACCAATTAACCTGGATATGTTGAGGCTTGATTTGGTTTCATGAAAGCAATGCCACATTAGTTCCCATGGAAACTAATTCTATGGATTTAGCCTGCTCCGGACCAGGCTAACATTCAGGTTTAACCTAATCCCGATGTCTTTACTGGGCATTAGACAGTCAATCTGATTACAAACCAATGAGCTGTAACACTTATTCAATTATGGGTTTATGTTGCCTTATTTATCAGTCTGCAGTCATATTGCAGATCAATAAATAACACCATATTGGTCATTAAAGAAAAAAAAAAAGTCCTATATTCCAAAGAACTATACAGTACATACAGTACAGTACAATACAGTGTGGTACAGTATGGCACAGTGCAGTATGGCACAGTACAGTATGATGCAGTACAATACAGTGAAGTACAGTGTGGCACATTACAGTATCGTACAGTACAGTATGATACAGTACAGTACCACCTTGTGCTTTCCTGTACTGCATCATGCAGTACTGTACCACAATGCTCTGTACTGTACTCTATGCACTGTACTGTATCATACTGTATTGCACCACAATGCACTGTATTGTATTCTATGCTCTGTAGTCTGTACTGTATCATACCGTACTGTACTGTATTATACTGTAATGTACTCAATGTACTGCGAGTACAGTACTGTGTCATACAATACTACATATTGTACTATGTCATAAAGTTCATAAAGTTACTGGTATAAATAATTGCATTGAAAATAAATAAAAATTATTACTTTTAAGGATTCCATTTAAAAATATGAGGATTTTTATTCAGGATTTCAGTTCAAATATAGCAAAAATAGACACTCTACAAGCTCTATTTTTGGCAATGACAGTAATATGCATTGTGGTCCCTATTTTTTAAATGGAATCCTTAAAAGTAATAGTTTGTTTATTTCCAATGCAATTATTTATACCAGTAACTTTATGAACTTCATGACAGTACAGTATGATTATAGTACAGCGAGTACAGTTCAGTATAATACAGTACAGTATGGTACAGTACAGTATGATACAGTACAGTGCATATAGTACAGTACAGAGCATTGTGGTACAGTACAGTATGATGCAATACAGCAAAGCACAAGGTTGTACTGTATCATTGTACTGGTTGTACTGTATCATACTGTACTGTACGATACTGTGCCACACTGTACTGTACCATACTGTACTACACTGTATTGTACTGCATCACACTGTACTGTACCATACTGCACCACACTGTACTTATGTACTGTATAGTTCTTTGGAATATAGGACTTTTTTTTCTTTAATGGCCAATATGATGTTATTTATTGATCTGCAATATGACTGCAGACTTATAAATAAGGCATAAACCCATAATAATAAGTGTTAAAATAAATGTTAAAACTCATTGGTTTGTAATCAGATTGACTGTCTGATGCACAGTAAAGACATCAGGATTAGGTTAAACCTGACTGTTAGCCTGGTCCGGAGCAAGTCCATAGCATTAGTTTCCATGGTAACTAATGTGGCATGGCTTTCAAGAAACCAAATCAAGCCTCAACATATCCAGGTTAACTGGTCAAGTTAATCTGGCAAGATTAACCAGTTTTCATGAAACCGAATGATCGCTGATCTTACAGTACAGTATGGTACATACTGTACTGTACAGTTAAATCCTGGCTTATTCCCTAATCCACCTTTCGTGAAACAGGCCCCAAGTCTAACATCAGGACACCAACTGCACCTTAAATATACTGTGCCTAGTTCGTTAAAGTAGTTTAAATACATGTTTTCATTTCTTTTGCTAACATGGAACTAAAGGTTTTGATTTCCACAGACTAAAACTGACTAAAACCTGAGTTCCCGTCGACTAAAACTAGACTAAGACAGAAATGACAACATGTGACTAAGACTAATTAAGCATTTTGTCCAAATGACTAAAGCGTGACGAAAATGAATAGGCATTTCATCCAAAAGACTAAGACTGACTAAATCTAAAAAATGCCTGCCAAAAAACAACACTGACTGGAAGCTGTTGTTCAAAATGTAAGACAAGCATAACAATTTTAGTGCAATAATGATTTTGAAAGATAAGCATAATATATGTATTTAATGAGCAACATATGGGTTAACAAAAATGATCAGCACACAAACAGCCTTAAAATAGCCTCTTCCTCTATAGTGAATGTCCCCATCTGTATGGGACAGGATGTAGATTCCAGTTTCAAACTGGGGCGGATGTAACATTTCCCAATTGGGGGGAGGGGGGGGGGAGAAAATGGTATGGGGGCGACCCATACCATTTTCGGTTACAGGACTTATACAAGGCAAGTATAGCATCAATAATAACAATCAGTTGTTGCTGAAGTTGCAACAGGCACGCAGCATGCATAAAGCTAAAGGACGACTCAGAGAGTTTTCTGTTTTCAGTGATGAAATGCTGTTTGTTTATTGGTGCCACAACTGTAGTTAGTAGCAGTAGTAGTGTTGCAAATCATTTTAAATATAAGCACTTTAATTTGAAATATCTTGGGTTGTTTTGCATGCCATTGTGTTTAGGGGGGCACTCCCCCCCATGCCCATGCCTAGATCCGCCCCTGTTCCAGTTTGAAATGGGGTTCCGGGGGAGTAAGGGTACCAGAGGGTCAGGACACCTGCCTTAGGAACATATGGAACAAGCAGCTAGTGATGAGATGGGTTGTGACAGTCCAGAGGATCCCTGGAGATACACCTGTGTTGGGGGTCAGCCAATAGCTGAGGAGACATCTGTGGACCACCACAACCACAGGAAGATATCTCTGCCCCTTAACATCGGCTACTGACCTCGCCTCTCAACACCCAACCAGCCCATATGGGCTTGGTGATGTGATATTTTAACCGTTGGTATGTAGGTATAAGGGGCAAGTGAATGACAATAATAACTATATCCTAAAGCAGTGGTTTTCAACCTTTTTCATATCAGGGTAAACTAATTTATTCAGCATGTGAGCCACGGACCACCATTTGATGATATTTTAGCCCCACAGACACCAAAACTAAATATTTATTTTTCTTTTGTCCACAATTCCAGGCTGGATTTGGGTAACAAAACAGGCAAACATACAGATCAAAATTATTATTAATCTTCTACATTCTCTAGTTGTGTAGACTTGTGCTAATTCAGATGGTGAATATTTTAACTCTCGAGAGCGTAAATGTGAAACCAAATGGAGCGGCAAGGATCCATTTGGTTTCAATTTTACGCTCTCAAAGAGTTACATCTGGTAACCAACTTTCCATCATTTAGCCTGGGGACCACCAGGAATCCTCTCAGGGACCACTGGTGGTCCCCGGACCACCTGTTGAAAACCCCTGTCCTAAAGTAATCATGACAAAGCCTCACCTTGAGAACTGGATAAATTCAATAAAACTTCAAGCAGTTCACCTGCATGTTATTAAACTGTACGATCAGCAGCAAAACATTCAAATAATAGTCCAAATGTATTATAATCATTATATTTTTCATGAGCATATTATATGGAAGATTCTTGTGATTTTGAAAAACAAAGCTTTGATATTGTATATTCCAATCCGAAGAACAATATGTGACCTTCATAAATGTAATTACTGTAGGGTACATCAAATGATAGGCCTATTGGACAAACACCACCGAGATGATTGTTTTTGTTGCAGTTGGGCCCTGATGAAGACTATTTTGGGTGCCCTGATCGTCGCTTGATCGTCGCTTTTTATCTTTTCTTTTTATGTTATTTTTCATCTATGACTTTTGTTGTTCAACATTTATCTTCTTGAAAAGCTGACTGCCCTGAATATTTAGATCTCATTTAACAGTTAGTTTTGTAGTACAGCGCATTTCTGCCCCTCTAGATTTTTATCTAATGATTTTGTAACCCTTTCCTAATGATCATCCTGGCCTGGGTTCTACACACCCTCCACCAACCAGAGGGCAGCGGACTGGCCTCATGGCCACAGGGGCAGTTTCCCTGCAGGTTGGACATGGCACGTGGAAGGAACACGTTATTCCAACTAGTTCCTGTCCCCTCCATTGGGTGCCCCGGCTGGCCACGGGGATGCAGTTTAGAGTCCAGAATTAGTGCATGTTTTTGTGAGGGTATCTACCTTAGGGGACACGGGGAGAACATGCAAACTCCACATCCTCAGTCACATCCCATGTCTTTGTCAATGAGATGTGTGCTGTAAGGTTATACATTTTTGAAAAGGGAGGAGCTAATTTACGCACATCACATTTTGTATATTGTGCTTTTCTGATGGGATCAACTCAAAGCCTTTAGCAAGTTCTCAAAGCCTATAGTGATCTGGTATAGCTTGCTGATGTGGAAACTGTATCGCATGCGTCGACATTATAATTGGCCCGATGGCCCGAAACAGGTTTGAAAACACGTGCGGACCACCAGATGGCGCCCTATACTGGCCCGATGGGGCCAGTGGTAAAATGCCCTTGTTTGGCGCCCGCATTTGGTGTACAAACCACGGGTGCGCCCGCACCTTTGTCGCCATGACAACCTGTATTAGTCCCCTACAAACTAGGCGACAACGGCTCAGATGCGCGCTCTGATCCAAAAACTTGAGATTTGAGATAGTGCAGGCTGGTATACTTGAGATACTGCAGGCTGGCAACGATGCGTGTGGTTTGAAATGTTGATATTGGACTGGTAGATCCCGGAGGGGTTGGCTGCTGAAAAGTAGATCTTGGGTCAAAAAAGGTTGGGCACCCCTGATATACATATTGTATTATTATTTTTATTTCACAATATGTTGGTGTTGTTTTGTAATTGTTTAAGTTTTATTTATATTTTGTTTATTAGCACAAAAAATATTTTAGGCATTCTGCATTGTATATGGGTCAGCTTGCTGAACGGTCTACTGGTTTTGACCCCCATGAAAAGAGTGCTGTTAACTTGAATGCATTTAATGCATTAATAAATGGTGGTCTTTTTTGCAGACTATGGGGATCGATTACCTGGGCCAGTGGTTACAGTTGTGGGGCCAGTGATTCTTAAAAGCCACTGGCCCAAAGGGCCAGTGGAAAATTTCCCTTAATGTCTACCCCTGGTATCGCATGCATTCCTCATGTTTTAATTCATAGATCATAATGTATATTGTGTCTGTGTGGCTGGGTGGAGGAGTACCTTATGGGGAGCATTGCCTCCTCGTTGTTCTGCAATAGTTATCACTGTTGCTGTAAGTGTTCTCAACAATGCTCTCAACAGAGTATAGGTAGATAACATTGGTCACAAAAGAACAAATAAAAAGATTGGCCACTAGGTGGGGACGTTCGTCCAGTGAGACATTCTACCTCATTCATTCCAATGTCAAAAGCTGAGGAGTTACTTTCTGATCTACTGATCTACGGTCTACCGCATTAACTAGAAACCATATATGTAGGCCTACCTATCCTTATATTTGTTTTAAAGAAGAAGCCAAAAGATGGGGGGGCACCAACGTAATCTAAAAAGGTCAACCAAAGAACTAGACTTCTATACAGGATCTCCTCACTGGTCAACAAAAACACAATAAGTTCTAGTACAAGGTTAACTTCATGCCTGCACCTCTTGGTACCACAGCGCCTCAAAGGCCCTGAAACAAAGCTATATCCCTGTTACTTGGCCAAAATACCCATGTACCTGTAAAATACTTCCTTAATTACAACCAAATCCACTCCTTCAACACCCGAGGGAGTTCAACAAACTATGTGCCACCCAGATTCGGCATAAACAAGGAACTAAATTATTTCTAATCCTAGGCCACAAAAATGTGGAATACCATAACCCTACTAACCCCTTGACTCCTTCAAAACCACTGTCAAAGGGGACCTACAGATGGCTCCAATTCAAAGCTAGCCTCTGTAAAAAAAAACATCACACTGAGCAAAAGTGTCTAAAAAACTAGAACTAGTGGGTGGTGGAATCATCCCACTGAGCAATTGGATCTAAAGATCTGAAAAGGGTCTAAAAGTGAAAGTTTTTTAGGGGTCTAATCTTAGATTAGACATTGATTAGACATCCCTCAGTGGGATGATTCACCCACCAACCCACACTCCCTTTTCAACCCATGTATATTTCTCTATTCCTTTTTACTTCGACCATTTACTTCACCAGAACAGGGTGGCTACCATTGTGAACAAGTGTAAGCTTAAAGGGATATTTCACTTTCAAAATAACTTTGTCATTTTATGGTCTACTCAGTCTCATGTGAACACACCAGACAGTTTATAAGTTACTCCATTCAGTATTTAGATATTTGATGTTCATTTTAGCGCATGCCCCTCCTTCCTATACAAACCCATTATAACTTAAAACTCCATTTTAACCATAACAGATTGTTCGAAAACAACCCATCTTTTTTCTGGTGACTGATATTGTCCTCCTAACACGTGAGAGGACCGTGGAATTTCATTTACAGTTTTAATTTTTTTAAATATGGTTTTGTTCATTTGGGTGGGCATAATCAAATATGGAGGTGGCTATTTTCCAAAACTAGTTTTTGAATAATCTGTCATGGTTAAAAATGGAGTTTTAAGTTATAATGGGTTTGTATAGGAAGAGGGGCATGCGCTAAAATGAACATCAAATATCTAAATACTGAATGGAGTAACTTATAAACTGTCTGGTGTGTTCACATGAGGCTGAGTAGACCATAAATTGACCAAAGGTTTTTTTGAAAGGGGAATACCCCTTTAACTGGTTTCAATCATCAGTTGTGCTTTCTGGTTCTGTTCACACATGTAATATTACTCCTTCAAACAAGTAATATTAAATTATTCTATGTTAGACTTCTCAAACTCTGCCTTAACCCGACCAGGCCCGACCCGACATTTTAGGGTTGGGCTCGGGCCTAAAATGTATGCAGATCAGTAGGGCCGGGTCGGGCCTAGGGCTCCATGAAAAAAGCAATATATATTGAATTATTTTATTATGATAAAAATAACAATTCTGCTCTGTCTGTGTATTTACCTCTTATGAAGATGGTGCTGATTGGGATTTTCACTTTTACTCAGTGTAGAGTGCTCAAATTCTACCCAAACTTGTAGGACCGGGTCGGGCCTAAAAACTACGCTAATTGGTCGGGCCGGGCCGGACTTTGGGCCTGATCAGTTAGGGCACAGTTAGGGCCAATTTTCAGGCCCGTTGAGAACTCTATTCTATGTACAGCATTGTTTTCAGTGGGTGTCAGATACTGTGTGTAATGCATAACTCTGACCACAAGGTGGTAGTAGTATTGCTTAATTAGGCCTGCCAACATTGACATTCTTATCACTAGGCCTATAGATTTTCTAGGCGTTCATACAAATAATAATTAGCCTACTTAATTTATGAGATACGTCTTCCTTCACCTTGTCACAGACTACAAACAAATTATAATTAAAGGAGCATTCAGTGCTTTGCTAAAAACTGTCCCCCGCTAACAAGATGTGCACATGCACACACTCTGCAGTTGGGGGAAGTGCAACAGGCCAAAAGCACTCACCAAGCGCCACCGCTACTCGATCCTGATTCGAGGAAGGCCCCTCCAGTCTTGATCGGACGAAAGGCTATTCTTCAAAGTTCTACTGAGCCCAGGGGCTCAGTCACTGGGGACAGCGACACATTCTATAGAGAGGATTAGCCAAAAAAGGAAAAAATAACAATTGGCAATTTGAAAAAAGTTGCTTCCATAACTCAAATACATCTTATTTTGAACAGTTCATGTTCGCTCTGGTCTCTCGCTCCCTCTCTCCTTCTCGCATGTACAATCAAGGCACATAGAATGACTTTCTTCATAAATATCGGATCATTTTTTATATAAATACATCATAAAATTTGATGAATATGTTCATGTTTACATGTGTACATGTTTTGTTTACATAATGGAAACTGATCGGGTGATGATACAGTGGAGACCAGTGGAGATGGTACCAATTAAGCATATTTAGTCATGCAATACATGCTACTTACATGCCACCAGAGCCATAGGGTTAATGCAATGTAAATATGGTAAAATATAAGAAATGAATTTGTATAGGCTATGGTTTCTAAAGCTACATTTAGGCTGAGGCTGGAATACTAGCATATGCAGAATTACAGACCTGTAGCCTAAGGCTTCATTTGGTTACTATCAATTAGTTGGGGACCCCCTGGAACTGTTGGGAATATTACTTTACCTTATTAATATATTACTTATTAATTATTACCTTCATTTTAAAGCAATATATTATATTACAATATTGCTGTCTGAGCAAGTGTAATATATTAATATTACTATTACATATTACTTAAAAAAAAACTTTTTACAAAATATATAATTCAATATTTAGTGTCACTATTAATCAAATATTGTGTAGGCAAGTGGCATACCTACAATAAAGCAAGCGCACTTGGCTATCTGGCCAAATCCATATGAAATCAACTTGAAAAAACGTCACTCCTGAATAAATAATTTGATGACAAATGATAGAAAATAAGTAATTATTTAACTTCTGCAGTTGTCAAGATCATTTCACAAGAACATTTTCAATGAGACAGATTGACAGAAAGTAATATTGAAAGTAATGCAGTAATGCAGAAAGAAAAGTATAATATATTAGATTGTTTTTGTTAAGTAATATATTTATATTACAAGTTACTGCATTTTGGTAATATATTATGTAATATATTAAGTTACGTAGTGCACATGTCCCAACACTGTTGGGGACCCACTGGAACTCTCTCAAGGACCCCTCGGCCCCCATGCACAACAATGGTATAAATAACAACCTCTGTGTTCTTTGTGATTTATTTTGACTATGGATTCGGGGAAATGACGACGTTCAATGTTTACCGGTATGTTTTGTTTAGCCTACATAATGGAAACTGTTCTTTTGACGACATTTACTATAAACCTCCCCCAAAAAAGCAAACAAACACTTCTTAAACACTGTTAGTGTTTAAGAATAAAGCAGTTATAACGAACAATAATGCAGGGGAATTGGAATGTTTTGCCATGTATGCCACTACTGACGTTTGAAAACAGTATTTGGGGTTTGAGTTGACAGTTCATGAAGTTGAGTTTAGTGTCTTGCACCCAAAACTAAGAACGTTTTTGTCCACAATTGCGAAAGAGAACTGGCAAAACGTTGGTCAAAATAGCAATTATTTTCCATTTTCTAATTGTGTGGACTTGCGTAATTCAGACGTTTAAATATAACTTAACTCTTGAGAGTGTAAAATGAAACGAAATGGACCCCTAAGGGTCCATTTGGTTTCATTTTAACGCTCTCAAGAGTTACAGATCTATAAGGGTCCAAGTGTTGGGGGGACTGATCTACCTGCACGGCCTGTGTGATCTACTGGTAGATCACCATGTACCTTTTGGGCATCCCTGCTCTATATTATTGTCTCCACCAGGCCGGAGGAGACACATACTCCCTGGGTGCCAACGATGAATCTCTGAACCTAATTTCCCCCAACGGCATGTTATAGCGCCACCAGGCGGGCTATTTTGGCCATTTTTGGGCAAAAATCTGTGTGTTTGTCTGTCTGTTACCACCTAATCTCCCAAACCGTTAACCCGATCGATGCCACAATTTGCAGACACACTCCCTGGATGCCAACCATGAACCTCTGGCTCAACTTTTCCAGAGCGGCATTTTATAGCGCCACCAGGAGGCCGACTTTTGAAATTTTTGGAAAAATCTGTGTGTATGTCCGTCTGTTACCAGCTAATCTCCCAAACCGTTAACCCGATCGATGCCACAATTTGCGGACACACTCCCTGGATGCCAACCATGAACCTCTGGCCCAGATTTTCCCCAATGGCATGTTATAGCGCCACCAGGCGGCCTATTTTGGACATTTTTTGGCAAAAATATGTGTGTTTGTCTGTCTGTTACCACCTAATCTCCCAAACCGTTAACCCGATCGATGCCACAATTTGCAGACACACTCCCTGGATGCCAACCATGAACCTCTCGCTCAAATTTTCCACAGAGGCATTTTAGAGCGCCAACAGGAGGCCGATTTGTGCAATGTTTTATCAAAAATCTGTGTGTATGTCTGTCTGTTACGAGCTAATCTCCCAAACCGTTAACCCGATCGATGGCACAATTTGCACACACACTCCCTAGATGCCAACCATGAACCTCTGCCCCAACTTTTTGACCCACGGCATGTTATAGCGCCACCAGGAGGCCGATTTGTGCATCCTTTTGCAAAAATCTGTGTGTATGTCTGTCTGTTACCAGCTAATCTCCCAAACCATTAACCCGATCGACATCACAATTTGCACACACACTCCCTGGATGCCAACCATGAACCTCTGCCCCAAAGTTTCCACAACGGCGTGTTATAGCGCCATCAGGAGGCCAATTTTTGCCATCTTTTTGCAAAAATCTGTGAGCGTGTCCGACTGTTACCAGCTAATCTCACAAACCGTTAACCCGATCGATGCCACAATTTGCACACACACTCCCTGGATGCCACCCATGAACCTCTGCCCCAAATTTTCCACAACGGCATGTTATAGCGCCACCAGGAGGCTGATTTTGTAAAGATGATGAACACAGCAGGCAATTTACATAAAATCTTCAACACACTATAATACTAGGCTGAGATATAAATATTCCACTCTTTTCACAATGGCTTGTTATAGCGCCACCAACAGGTGAACATTTGCAAAACACATTTTTGGACAAAATGCCTGAAATCATCCAAATCCTAAAGTCATAATAATAAATGGTACCTTTTTTACATTGGCCTATTATAGCGCCACCAGGAGGCCACAACCTGTCCTGGCCTGGTGGAGACCTGTGCCCAGAAGGGCACTTTTCTAGTTGGTGAGTATTTCACGCAGCTTAAAAATCTGAACTATCCCTGTAAGGTTTGGTTTAGGCAGGGCTTGACACCAACACTTGCCCGCTTGTCCGGGGCAAGTAAAAAAAAAATGGTGGGGCAAGTGAAGACTGCTATCTGGTTGCCCGATCGGGCAAGTGTGCAACTTAGTGCACTATAACACAACACAAGATAAATTTGTCATTGCGCTCTGCCTCTGTGTCTTTCCCTGCGTTCTAGCTAACTCTACCTATCTCTCTCCCAGGTTCATTCAGTTCTAAACTATCATTTTGCGGGGTCAGGGACCACTGGGTCTGTGACCACTATGGGCTAATTAAGATGATGAATTTTAACTCTTGAGGGAGTAAAAATGAAACCCTTCGGGGTCCATTTGGTTTCATTTTTACGTTCTCAAGAGTTACATCTGGTTAACCAACTTAGCTGGGGACCACCTGGAACCCTCTCATGGACCACTGGTGGTCCCCGGACCGCCTGTTAAAAAACCCTGGTTTAAAGCACCCAAGTAGGAAGTAAACTTCAATGCAAAATTTACAAAATATTTTTGGGGGGCAAGTGATCATGACCTGAGGGCAAGTAGAACCTGACTTGCACTTGCCCATCGGGCAAGTGCCTCGGAGACCTTAGTGTCAACCCCTGGTTTAGGCATAGGTTTTACTGAGGTTATGTTTAGGGTTACCATGTATAAAGAGGCTTGGATAAGGGCACAATATAAATGCACCATTTACCACAAAAATATTTGACTAATGGAGTCAGAGTTCATTGTAGTCATACAATGAACTCTGACTCCATTAGTCTGTCTGCCGGTGTGTGCGCATGCCCATCTCTGTGGATGTATGTGTATGTGTTTGTCTGAGGGTTTATGACTTGACCAAATGATGAATCTTCCTTTTACAAACAGGCTCAAACAATACTGCTACTATAAGAAACTCAAATAAACAAAAAATTAACAAAAGCTTTAAACAAGATGTGTCCAGTGCACTCATGTTTCTGAAGGTTTTGCCCTGAGAAGTGCGCTTGGACCGTATGTAAATTATGTTATACGCAGAGAGGTATTTTTAGGGCATTAACTTGAGAAGTCAACTAGTCAGACAGTGTAGTCGAAGTTGTATCGACTAATCGTTTTATGGGGGGGGGGGGGGGGGGGTGTGATGCGCAGTGCTCATACAAGACTATACATCTAGGGCGAGGTGCATAATATCAAAACATGAAAATATTGGCACGCAGTGCAGCAAAACGTCACGGCCCAGCCATAAAAACACATAACATTAACAATGCACAGCGTCCCACACGTCAGAATGCAACGGAACAGACATACTAGGTCAAACATAGCAGGCACATCATCAGAATACAACCCATTTCCTTGATGTCCCATTTACACATATGCATGTATTTACATGTATTCTTCCTCCTTCTGCTTCTATCATCATCAAGCCGCTTTACTTTTCTGACCCATTCAGCAAATAAACAAGAATGTGCACTGACAGGAGAGTTATATGCATCCTGCCCATAATGCGAAACCAGAAACAAGACATCGCCCCAGTCGGTCCCCTGCTGGCATGCCGATTCTATATTTCTCCGATACTCTGCAATCCAATCTGATCAATGTAGGTATTGGTAGTTTGATATTCACTGTGCCAGCGGGAGACAGAGACGGACAGTCACTTTGGAGATAAAGTTTGCAAGATTCTGTATTTCTCTGACACTGTGCTGTTCGATCTGTGTTCGTATTGATAGTTTGATTTTGGAAGATCCACTGAACACAGCTGCAGTCAGATGGGTTGTTAATTAAGGCTGAGCTACAATACAGTTGCAAAAGTAAAGAATGACTGACCATCCGTCTGACCAACCAAACATCTAAGTCGAGAAACTTGAACACATTTAAGACTGGAAAGGGACACAGGCATAAGACTATGACAAGTTAACAGGGAACATGAGGCTCCCATGTATCTGTCCCAAGTTTGCCAGTGTCCAAAGATCTAGTACCTTTCAATGTGTATACGCATGGACTAGTGTCTACATATGCCTGTATAATAGATGGCAACGACTCATTGAATGCAAATGCCTAGATAATAGTATGGCACAGTAGGGAATTGAACCCCATCCCGGTAAACCAAGAGCTCCATGCCTGTGCCTTGTTTTTCAGTTTTATTTTTGTTTTATATTGAGTATATTACACTACAGAAAATAGAACTACCCTAATAAAGACTACTATATGTACTATCTGGTCCTTGCTCATGTAAACAGAGCTTCAGCATTTACACAGACCTTATGTTTCTCTCTATAGTCTTGAGGACAATCCTGAAGAGACTGCTAATAATTGCTGCCATTTGTTTAAAAAAAAAATCTTTAAATGCAATGCAATGTGACAACTTTCTTTACAAAAATTCTGTACCCCGTCCAAACCGTTTGCATTGTATTTGTGGCAATGCAAACTTTTTTTTCGGGCAAGGGGTGGATTTATTCATTCACTCTGGCGGTACATTACTTAGGGGTTAAAATGGCCTGTCTTGGTGTTAAAGCCGGCTCACCAACGACAAGGTGCAGGCCACGAGCCGGGACGCCCCACCCGTCCCCCCCACAACGGGGGAACAGGAGGGGTTGAGCACAGCGTACGTTAGGGGTGGAAGGTTATCGCAACGGTCTCGATATATTTTGATTTTAATTTAAATCGAGTACATTTATATTTAAATCATTGGGCTTTGTACCCCATCGTATTGCAATGGAAAGAATCTGTATCAAATCGCTACCAATACTACGTAGGTACTTGTGCACTGTATTTAGCAATTTTAAGACTAACACAAGATAATTAATTCAAAAATACAATTGATTAGCTGCTGATTCGGCTTCCATTAGAATAAGACAAATTTAAAATTAAAGAAACTCTTTGGACTATTTCGGACTACACACGTCAGACTAAAACACTTCAGACTAAAATACTCTTCTGAACTCAAATAGGTCATTAAAAATATTGAAGTCATACTTTTTGTTTTTGATATTATAAGCATTGTCAATAAATCAGTCTCCATGGTGCATATGCAACTATCATCAGATTGTATAGCTAGAGAGATGAATTACTGCTCTTTAGTTTAGTTACACTCAACACTGGAATAATGTTGAAAAAACATTCCATAACTCCATTAGTTGCCGTTTCAATTAATCGAATTGAAAGGACTTGAAAACTAATCTAATTATCGATTCATTTACGATTAATCAATTTATTTTTGCAGCTCTACATCTTCCCTGCACTATCCACATGTTTCACACCCATTTAATGTATCGCCAAATAGTTACTGTATTGATTTCAAATCATTGAATCATATCGCCATGACGAACCGATATCGTTCACGTATCGTCGCGAAACACATCAAATCACGGTCAATACGCATCGTTCCACCCCCAGAGTACACCATGCATACATAATATTACAGAACAGATATTACAACAGAATGAAACAATGAAATATTACAACAGAATGAAACATACCATTACAATCAACATGATACAATTTATAAAGACATGAGTGAGACTTGAGTGTCTTCATCGTCGGATGTCCAGGTCAATGCTGTGCAGTCACCCTCATCTCATAGCTGATCTTCTGCGAGGTCAGTCCATCCGGGATGGCAGGTCTTCCGAGTGCACGCGTAAGGAAATGGAATGAGTCTCTGTACAAGAGTACACAGACTATGGAAGGAAGTAAAAATACTCTAGTAACAGGCTGCGAATGCAACCGATTAAAGAAGAAAAGCCAGCTTGACGCTTCAATCTGAAGAAAGTGGAAAATGACTGAATGGAAACTGATTTAAATACCTACCTGATCACACAGAACAGAGGAGAAATGCTAGAAATTCATGCCGTTGATTGTACTTACCCGAGTGATAACTGCTTTGACTGAAACCCTAGTGAAAAAAAAGAACTGTACTTGGGATCCTTCTCAGTAAACCTGGACGGATCTCATGATTTGAGTTGAACTATAGCTACCTGTGATTTCAAGCGAACAACGATTCCCATGAAGACGACACCAGTGAAATGAACTTTAAATCAGCACATGCTGACGGCTGAACCGCGTTCAAGAAAGTTGCCTTTTGCAGAGGCATGATAGGATGTCCTAGCAAGCAAGACCCTTGTTGGCCTGCTCTTCCTGTGGCTGTTGGATAAAAGACAGGAACATACAATGGATTATAAAAACAATGTTAAAAGAAACAAAGAACACATGACAGTTGGACATAATTCAATAAAAAACAAAACAAAAAGAAAAACAATCAAAATCCATAAATCAATCCATTCATCCATCACATACATCCATACATACTGTACATGCATATTACATTAAAATGAAGCCTAATATAGTAAGACACCCTGAGAGTGAGAAGCAACGTCGCCCTGAGGGTGAATAGAGGGTGTACAAATTGAACTAAAACCAATTTGGTACACCCTCTGAGTGATCTCACCTTACACATCTGCGTAAGGCAAGGCCATCTGTCATGGTCGGCAGACTGCTGGGCGAGCGAATATGGCTCTTTTGTTATAGGGGTGGGGTCAGATCAAAATATGTAAAGAATTTTAGCCAAATATAAAAGCATGTCTTAAATTTACAAGGTATGGAATGTCATACCATGTCAGCTCCATCTATGGAGATCCACGGGTGGCAGCGGGGAGCAGCATCTTGAGTGTACAGGGCTTGATAGGTCTAGCCATATATGGAGTGTGTCTTGAGTTAGATGGTTTTGTGAGGTCATAACATATGGAATGTTACAATCGGTAAGCTTCATATATGTAGATATATGGGTGGCAGCAGGGACAGTGTCTCGAGTGCACAGGGTTCGATGAGGGCCCAGGTAGGGCCAGGACCTGACTTCCAGGCCTGTTGACAACTCCTACCAGGTGCGTAAAAAGGGATACATCACAGAAGGACAGGTGGGGAAGATGAACTTATGTAATGTCAGTACAGGTCAGCTTCACAAGGTTTGAGGTCAGGTAAGAGTTGCTGGCCGGCTCCATACGCAGAGCTACATAGCTCCATAGACAACCATCTATGGAGCATGTCACAAGGCATGGCAACTGATGACCATAGGGTGGTGTGACGTGTCACAAGCTATGACGGACAGACGGCCATATGGGTTACAGGATTTGCAGGTTTTCATAGTAATGTGACCTACGGTAGCAACAATAGGCAAACATGAGGGAAGGGAAGTTCAACTTGGACTTTACAACGCCCTCGTCTCAGGTAGCCCAACACATCGATGGTGGCCAATAAAAGGGAACAGGTGGTGATGATTGGCAGCCTGCTCAAGCATACACCGGACTGTATGCCAGGCCCCACTTCTTCATCTCTCTCTACGTCATCTTCAGAAAAGCCCTCCATCGCCGTCTGCAGTCATCTCGGTTATCCACACATCTGGTCAGCTCATTTCTCCTCTGTACCAGCATCTTTCTTTTAGTATGTCAACATACTGCAAGTAGGTGTGGGATGTCGTCTCAATCGATGCCTGTGTTGGTTCCAACAGTAAATGCTTTTTGGCTGGGTTCTTGGTGTTGGGAATAGTCAGCTAATCTCATCCTCCTAAATTCCATCTTCTCTAATACATTTAGCAATGCCTTGTACAGACACTTGTTGCTGCGCTCATCCTGGTTGATGTTCAGTCCCACACGTAGCATTCTGGTGTAGCAGCCATCCAGGGATTCCTGTAGGGCTTGTGTTAGTGTCCAGCATTCACAGCCATAGAGGAGAACAAACTCCACTGTTAGAAGAGAAAATGGTCTTGATATGCCGGGGGAGGTGGGTCTCTTCTTTTGTGCATTATTGAAGTCCAACTTCATACATACTCCACAATGCCGACGTCATAGGTTAGACAAGCCCTCCATCGCCATCTCCAGTCATCCATACATCTGGCAGTTCATTTGTCCTCTCTGCACCAGCATCTTTCTTTTACTATGTCCACATACTGTATGTAGGTGTGGGACGTCCTCTCAATCGATGCCTCTGTTGGTTCCAACAGTAAATGCTTTTTGCAGCATCTTTCTTTTAGTAGGTCTACAAAGGTAGGTTGATGCCTGTGTGTTGGTTCCCACAGTACAGGGCTTTTAGCTGAGAGTTCTTGGTGTCGGTGGCCAGCTAATCTCATCCTCCGTAATGCCATCTTCTGATACCGATGGCCATTTCTGTTACTAGCACCTATAATAAAAAGGCCCAAATCATCCCTGCTACTCCAGTGTCCTCCTTTCTGAACTTTTCCGAACAGACCCTTGTTCCTGCGCTTGTCCTGGTTGATGTTCAGTCCCACACGTGCATTCTGGTGTAGCAGCCATCCAGGTATTTCTGTGGGGCTTGTGTTAGTGTCCAACATTAATAGCCATAGAACGAACTCCACGGTCAGAAAAGAAACTGATCTTGATGCGCCGGGGGAGGTTGGGTTTCCAAATTGTGATTGGCAGTCTGCTCAAGCATACACTGTGCTGTATGCCAGTGTATGCTCTCTTTACGTCGACCCCAGACAAGCCTTCCATCACCGACTCTGGTCATCTCGGTTATCCATACATCTGGCCAGCTCATTCCTCTGCACCAGGATTTCTTTTCGTAGGTCTACAAAGGTAGATAGGAGACGTCCTCTCCATCGATGCCTGTGTGTTGGTTCCCACAGTGCAGACTTTTTGGCAGGGAGTTCTTGGTGTTGGTGGGAGTGGTCAGCTAGTCTCATCCTCCTTAATGCCATCTTCTGATACATTTGGTAACGACCGTTGTTGCTGTGCTTGTCCTGGTTGATGTTCAGTCCCACAGGTAGCATTCTCGTGTAGCAGCCATCCAGGGATTTCTGTAGGGCTTGTGTTAGTGTCCAGCATTCACAGCCATAGAGGAAAACGAACTCCACAGTCAGAAAAGAAACTGATCTTGATATGCTGGGGGAGCTTTCTGAAACTTGGGGTGTCTTTTTTGCATCATTGAAATCCAAGTTGATGCGGTGCCACAACACCCTCGTCACAGGGGGTGATTATGTGATTGGCAGTCTGCTCAACCGTACACTGTGCTGTATGCCAGTGTATGCTCTCTTTACGTCAACCTCAGACAAGCCCTCCATCGCCGTCTCCAGTCATCTCTGTTATCCATACATGTGGCCAGCTCATTTGTTCTCTCTGTACCAGCATCTTTCTTTTAGTATGTCTACGAAGGTAGGTGTGGGACATCCTCTCGATCGATGCCTGTGTGTTGGTTCCCACAATACATGTTTTTTGGCTGGGAGGTCTTGGTGTCAGTGGCCAGCAAACCTCTTCCTCCTCAGTGCCATCTTCTGATACATTCGGTAATGACCCATACAGACCCTTGTTGCTGTGCTTGTCCTGGTTGATGTTCAGTCCCACACCGAGCATTCTTGTGTAGCAGCCATCCAAGGAGTTTCTATAGGGCCCATGTTAGTGTCCAGCATTCACATCCATAGAGGAGAACGAACTCCACGGTCAGAAAAAAAAAATGTTATGTGATGTTAATATGCTGGGGAAGCATTCTGAAACTTGGGAATCTTCTTTTGTGTATCATTGAAGTCCAACTTGATATGGTGCCACAACACCTCGTCTCAGGTGGTGATTATGTGATTGGCAGTCTGCTCAAGCATACACTGTGCTGTATGCAATTACGTCGACCTTAGACAAGCCCCCCATCGCCGTCTCCAGTCATCTTGGTTATCCATGCATCTGTCCATTCAGTCCCACACATGCATTCTGGTGTAGTAGCGATCCAGGGATTTCTGTAGGGCTTGTGCTAGTGTCCAGCATTCACAACCATAGAGAACAAACTTCACAGTCAGAGAAGAAATTGATCTTGATGCGCCGGGGAGGTTGGGTTTCCACATGGTGATTGTGTGATTGCTCAAGCATACACTGCTGTATGCCAGTGTATGCTCTCTTCACGTCGATCCTAGACAAGCCCTCCATCGCCGTCTCTGGTCATCCATACGGTTATGGATAACCTCGTCACAGGCAGTGCTGTGATTGGCAGTCTGCTCAAGCATACACTTTGCTGTATGTGAGTGTATGCATCCCTTTACGTCGACCCCAGTCAAGCCCTCCATCGCCGTCTCCAGTCATCTCGGTTATCCATACATGTGGCCAGCTCATTTGTTCCCTCTGCACCCGCAACTTTCTTTTAGTATGTCTACGAAGGTTGGAGTGGAATGTCCTCTCAATTCATGCCTGTGTGTTGGTTCCCACAATACAGGGTTTTTGGCTGGGAGTTCTTGGTCAGTGGCCAGCAAACCTCTTCCTCCTCAGTGTCATCTTCTAATACATTCCCATACAGACCCTTGTTGCTGTGCTTGTCCTAGTTGATGTTCAGTCCCACATGTAGCTTTCCTGTGTAGCAGCCATCCAAGGAATTTCTATAGGACTCATGTTAGTGTCCAGCCATAGAGAACGAACTCCAAGGTCAGAAAAAAACTGATCTTAATATGCTGGGGGAGCATTCTGAAACTTGGGAGTCTTCTTTTGTGCATCATTGAAGTCCAACTTGATATGGTGCCACAACACCTCGTCTCAGGTGGTGATTATGTGATTGGCAGTCTGCTCAAGCATACACTGGTGTATGCAATTACGTCGACCTTAGACAAGCCCCCCATCGCCGTCTCCAGTCATCTCGGTTATTCATACATCTGTCCAGTCAGTCCCACACATGCATTCTGGTGTAGCAGCCATCCAGGGATTTCTGTAGGGCTTGTGTTAGTGTCCAGCATTCACAGCCAGAGGAGAACGAAGTCCACAGTCAGAAGAGAAACTGATCATGATGTGCCGGAGGAGGTTTCTGAAACTTGGGTGTCTTTTGTGCATCATTAAAGTCCAACTTGATATGGTGCCACAACACCTCGTCTCAGGTGGTGATTATGTGATTGGCAGTCTTCTCAAGCATACACTATGCTGTATGGCATTGTATGCCCTCTTCACGTCGATCTCAAACAAGCCCTCCATCGCTGATTCCAGTCATCTCAGTTATCCATACATGTGGCCATTCACTCCCACACGTGCATTCTGGTGTAGCAGCCATCCAGGGATTTCCGTAGGGCTTGTGTTAGTGTCCAGTATCGACAGACATAGAGGAGAACGAACTCAACGGTCAGAAGAGAAATTGATCTTGATGTGCCGGGGGAGGTTGAGTTTCCACATGGTGATTGTGTGATTGGCAGTCTGCTCAAGCATACACTGTGCTGTATGCCAGTATATGCTCTCTCTCCGATGTCGTCCTCAGACAAGCCCTCCATCGCAGTCTCCAGTCATCTGTTATCCATACATCTGGCCAGCTCATTTGTCCTTTCTGCACGAGCATCTTTCTTTTAGTACGTCTACAAAAGGTAGGTGTGGAATGTCCTCTTGATTGATGCCTGTGCCATCTTCTCGGACACATTTGAGAATTACTCGTACAGACCCTTGTTCCTGTGCTCATCCTGGTTGATGTTCAGTACCACATTCAGCATTCTGGTGTAACAGCCATCCAAGGAATTTCTGTAGGGTTTGTGTTAGTGTCAAGCATTCACATCCATAGAGGAGAACAAACTCCACAGTCAGAAAAGAAACTGATCTTGATGCGCCGGGGAGGTTGGGTTTCCACATGGTGATTATGTGATTGGCAGTCTGCTCAAGCATACGCTGTGCTGTATGTCAGCGTATGCTCCCAGTATGTCGATCCCAGACAAGCCCTCCATCGTCGTTGTCACCGAGATGTTATCCATACATCTGGCCAGCTAATTTGTCCTCTCTGCACCAGCATTTCTTTTCGCAGGCCTACAAAGGTAGTTGTGGGATGTCCTCTCAATTGATGCCAGTGTTTTTCACTTTCACTTTTTGGCTGGGAGTTCTTGGTGTCGGTGGCCAGCTAACCTCATCCTCCTTAATGCCTTCTTCTGATACATTTGGTAATGACCAATACTTGCCCTTGTTGCTGTACTCGTCCTGGTTGATGTTCAGTTCCACACGTGCATTCTGGTGTAGTAGCTTGTGTTAGTGTCCAGCATTCACATCCATAGAGGAGAACGAACTCCACAGTCAGAAAATAAACTGATCATGATGTGCAGGGAGAGGTTGGGTTTCCACATGGTGATTGTGATTGGCAGTCTGCTCAAGCATACACTGCACTGTATGGCATTGTATGCCCTCTTCACGTCGATCTCAAACAAGCCCTCCATCGCTGCTTCCAGTCATCTCAGTTATCCATACACGTGGCCATTCACTCCCACACGTGCATTCTGATGTAGCAGCCATCCAGGGATTTCTGTAGGGCTTGTGTTAGTGTCCAGTATCGACAGCCATAGAAGAGAACGAACTCCGCGGTCAGAAAAGAAATTGATCATGATGTGCCGGGGGAGGTTGGGTTTACACATGGTGATTATGTGATTGGCAGTCTGCTCAAGCATACACTGCTGTATGCCAGTGTATGCTCTCTCTCCACGTCGTCCTCAGACAAGCCATCCATCACCGTCTCCAGGCATCTGTTATCCATACATCTGGCCAGCCATTTGTCCTTTCTGCACCAGCATCTTTCTTTTAGTACGTCTACAAAGGTTGGTGTGGAATGTCCTCGATTGATGCCTGTGTGTTGGTTCCCAGAGTACAGGCTTTTTGCCTGGTAGTTCTTAGTGTTGGTGGCCAGCTAACCCCATCTTCCTTAATGCCATCTTCTCAGACACATTTAATAATGACTCGTACAGATCCTTGTTCCTGTGCTCGTCCTGGTTGATGTTCAGTACCACATGTAGTGTTCTGGTGTAGCAGCCATCCAAGGAATTTCTGTAGGGCTTGTGTTAGTGTCCAGTATCGACAGCCATAGAAGAGAACGAACTCCGTGGTCAGAAAAGAAATTGATCATGATGTGCCGGGGGAGGTTGGGTTTCCACATGGTGATCATGTGATTGGCAGTCTGCTCAAGCATACACTGTGCTGTATGTCAGTGTATGCTCTCTCTCCACGTCCTCCTCAGACAAGCCCTCCATCACCGTCTCCAGTCATCTCAGTTATCCACACATCTGGCCAGCCATTTGTCCTTTCTACACCAGCATCTTTCTTTAAGTACGTCTACATGGTTGGTGTTGGACGTCCTCTTGATTGATGCCTGTGTGTTGGTTTTTGGCAGACTTTTTGGCTGGTAGTTCTTGGTGTCTGCGTCAGTGGCCAGATAATCTCATCCTTCTTAATGCCATCTTCTGATACATTTGGTAATGACCAATACTTACCCTTGTTGCTGTGCTCGTCCTAGATGATGTTCAGTCCCACATGTATCATTCTGGTGTAGCAGCCATGCAAGGAATTTTTATAGGGCTCGTGTTAGTGTCCAGCATTCACAGCCATAGAGGAGAACGAACTCCACGGCCAGATATGCTGGCGAAGCTTTCTGAAACTTGGGCGTCATCTTTTAGGCATCATTGAAGTCCAACTTGATACGATGCCACAATACCCTCGTCAGAGGGTATTATGTGATTGGCGAACTCCACAGTCAGAAAATAAACTGATCATGATGTGCAGGGAGAGGTTGGGTTTCCACATGGTGATTATGTGATTGGCAGTCTGCTCAAGCATACACTGTGCTGTATGTCAGTGTATGCTCCCAGTATGTCGATCCCAGACAAGCCCTCCATCGCCGTCTCCAGTCATCTCTGTTATCCATACATCTGGCCAGCTAATTTGTCCTCTCTGCACCAGCATTTCTTTTCGTAGGTCTACAAAAGGTAGGTGTGGGGCGTCCTCTCCATTGATGCCTGTGTGCCATCTTCTCAGACACATTTGATAATGACTCGTACAGACCCTTGCTCCTGTGCTCATCCTGGTTGATGTTCAGTACCACATGTAGCATTCTCGTGTAACAGCCATCCAAGGAATTTCTGTAGGGTTCGTGTTAGCGTCCAGCATTCACATCCATAGAGGAGAACGAACTCCACAGTCAGAAAAGAAACCGATTATGATGTGCAGGGGGAGGTTGGGTTTCCACATGGTGAATATGTGATTGGCAGTCTGCTCAAGCATACACTGTGCCGTATGTCAGTGTATGCTCCCAGTATGTCGACCTCAGACAAGCCCTCCATCGCCATCTCCAGTCATCTCGGTTATCCATACATCTGGCCAGCTCATTTGTTCTCTCTGCACCAGCAGCTTTCTTTTTGTAGGTCTACAAAGGTAGGTGTGGAACATCCTCTCAATTGATGCCCATGTTGGTCCCCAACACTTTTTGGCTGGGAGTTCTTGTTGCCAATGGCCAGCTAACCTCATCCTCCTTAATGGCATCTTCTTGGATACATTTGGTAAACCCATTCTGGTGTAGCAGCAATCCAAGGAATTTCTGTAGGGCTCATGTTAGTGCCCAGCATTCACAGCCATAGATTGAACGAATTTGACGGTCAGATTTGCTGGCGGAGCTTACTGAAACTTGGGCGTCTTCTTTCGTGCATCATTGAAGTCCAACTTGATACGATGCCACAACACCCTCGTCACAGGTGATTAAGTGATCGGCAGTATGCTCAAGCGTACACTGTGATGTATGTCAGTGTATGCACTCTTTACGTCAGCCTCCTTCGCTGTCTCCAGTCATCTCGGTTATCCATACATTTGGCCAGCTCATTTGTCCTCTCCGCATCTTTTTTTCGTAGGTCTACAAAGGTAGGTGTTGGACATCCTCTCGATTGATGCCCGTGTGTTGGTTCCAACAGTACAGACTTTTTGGCTGGGAGTCCTTGATGTCGGTGGCCAGCAAACCTCATCCTTCTTAATGCCATCTTCTGATACATTTGGTAATGACCAATACTTACCCTTGTTCCTGAACTTGTCTTGGTTGATGTTCATTGATCTCCAAAATCTGCTGGGAAGACCACTGGATCCATACGCTGGTCATTCCTTTCACGACCTTGGTCGGTTTGAGCCCAGTTACTTTGATTCCTCAACGTCTTGAAGTTGTCAGGTGGATGTTCCAGTAAGATGTTATAATCAAGTCGTCTTGACATTTAGACCAAGACCAACCTTGGCACACCAACTCCACTCTTCGGAAATTGTTGTACTTCTACATTTTCAGGGTGCAGGCTGATGTCATCTACATGTCTGGACTACTGGGAATGCCTTCTTGGAGTTAGAGTGAGAAAAAGATCCTCGTCTCGTCCATGGATGGCCTTCCTCAGTGTATATAGGTTCTTGCTTTACTCCCTTCTGGCCTCCAGTCCTTTGCCACACTTGCCGGTCTCTCTCATCAGATGGAGTACATGTCCAGACAATCTCTTGCTTCTTCCAGAAATGTCCGACATCATCCTCAAGATGGAGCTGAGGCACCAGCTGAAGCAGTCTTCATCCACGTCTCACGTCTTGGGACCACTGACATGTAGAGGCATAGCTGTAGTGATTGCTTTAGAGGACCAAATGATGCAGAGCCGTTTGAACATTCCTACCAGCAAATCTGTTTTGTCGTCTTTCTCCAAGTCTCTTCCACATAGGTGAAGTAGGTGGAGAGGGACGTCTGGAGTTCTCTGGTGGCTGAAACAGTTGACCTGATGATTGAGAAGCAGTTTTAAGAGGTCTCCAGCTTTGGAGGTAATCCATCCGGCCTACCAGTCGAGCACCTTTGCCCTCTTCTTACTGTGCATTTCGTCCTGGCAAGCTCACAGGCTAGTCGATGTCCAGGTTCTGTAGGAATGCTGGTATAGTTTCCTCACATCAGTCACATCACTCAGTCTTCTTATTCCAAGTCTTCTTTCGTGTAACGCCAGAGGTCCAACTTCGTCTCGTGGAGCCATGCCAGCATCTCTGGTCCCAGGTCGAAGAGGCCGGCCTCCTAGGGTGGTCCGTGTAAGGGGCAGGTGTTGATGATGTGGTCGGTGGTCTGCTCAGGATCACCGCACTCACAAGCTGCACTGTCCGCCAATCCGCCACTTCTGCATCGATGCTTTAAAGTGCCCAACACCAGTTCTTAACCGGTTCAAGGTGGTCCATTGCCAGCGAGGTTGTCTCCTCCAATGGCGCTGTCTCCTGGTTCCCGGTTGTAATGATGTATGCAGGAAGGTCCGGCTGACTCGCACTCCTGCTTCCATGCTGCTGCCAACCAAGCTTCCCTGGAGATGTCCTCAGAGGTGGAGTTGAGCATCTCCTGGGCTGCCTTGTTGTAGGGCTGTCGGGATTTGAGTCTGCTTGGGAGTGCTGGAGTTATTGTGGTGTTGTGCAGGATGTGCCAGTCGTGGTTTTTCGCTTTCCTGGCCAGGGCAAGGGTGGCAGCGTCTCGTCGGAGGCCCGTAGGTGTTATGCCTGCAAGGATTGGCAGCATGGACACAGCATTCCAAGTAGCATGACTGTACGGTTCTTCATTGGCAAGCATCATCTGTTGACGTGTATTTTTCAACATGTAAGATCGGTCCTTTAGAGAAAGAGAGAAAAGAAAAGAAAAATGCTCATTATAACATTTGATGTAATACGATGTGTAAATTGTACACGGTTGTTAAAATAATATATACACATCTCGCTCCGTGTATGCATTTATATTATTTTATCAATAATGTACAATGTAGGCATTTCGCCCTTATTCCATATAGCAGAGGTAGTTACAGTACCTTCTCTTTGCGCAAGAATATTCCAAATTCGTGCTTTTCTTCAGGCGAGAAATGAAATGCGTCTTGAAGAAATGAAATCCGTCTTGGAGAAATGAAATGCGTCTTGAAGAAATGAAATGAGTCTTGAAGAAATGAAATTTGTCGAATTGTTTCATCATCATCCTGCCTATGTAGCCCTGCCTACCCGAATGAACAAACCATGATGATGAAACACATGCACGCACACACCAAACACACAACTACAAGGTCCTAATAATAATGTTTGTCAGCTGAAAAGACGCAGAAAAAGGGATTAGACAAAAAACTACGACATTTTGAACAACCTGTGGGGAAGAAACAGAGAAAAAAACTACCAACATTTCGGACAACCTGTGGGGAAGAAACAGACAAAAAAACTACCGACATTTCGGACAACCTGTGGGGAAGAAACAGACAAAAAAAACTACCGACATTTCGGACAAAAAACTACCGACATTTCGGACAACCTGTGGGGAAGAAACAGGCAAAAAAACTACCGACATTTCGGACAAAAAAACTACCGACATTTCGGACAACCTGTGGGGAAGAAACAAACAAAAAAACTACCGACATTTCGGACAAAAAACTACCGACATTTCGGACAACCTGTGGGGAAGAAACAGCAGAGGGAAAAATATATTTGGCAAAACATCATCACAACTTACACAGCAACTTAGGCCCATCAAAATTATTACATTATAATTGTAGAATTTGAGATAATTGCCACACTTTTGGGGATAGCAGTCATGATTGTTTCCAGGGTGGAAAATAGTGGAGGTCGCAGATCTACAAGCTCAAAACCTGGTTTGATGTCGTAGATCCAATACTTTCACTATCCATTTATTAGTCAACATTTTTTACACAGCAAAGTTCCTAATTGTGATGGGCCTAATGGCTTACCTGCTGCCATTGGGGAATCCGAAACTAGATAGGTGCCACTATTGTCGCCCGGACTCAACCCAAACTGACGAAACAGCAAACGTTTCAGGATCAGCTCCAGGATCAGCTACACAGGCAGTCGGGACATCAGCCAGGAGGGGTTATCGTCATCCAGTTCGGTGAGGACGCTGACTCCATGATTTGAAGATCGGGCATTCATCCATGAGGTCTTCAACAGCCTGTGGTTTTCCACATTCACAGACATCAGTAGTAGCAGACGCTCCAATCACATGCAGATAGGACTTGGGACTTGCTACTCCAGAGCGACGTCTGTTGAGGTTGACCCAGGCATTCCGTGGTAGGTCACACCCTGGCAGGTTGGTTGAGGGAGAGTTGATGAACTTCCTCCACGTAGATTTTGACTTGGACCATTGCTTGTCCCAACAGTCAGTCGTTTTGAGGAGTCTCCTAGCTTACTGGTACCTTAAGAAACAAAAACAAACAAAATATAAGAAAATAAAAAACAGGAAAGGTGAAATCCACAAACAACATACAACCTTGTTGCAAACAGGTTGTGACAACTTGCTCAGTGGCCGCGACCTGGTCTTCTGGTCGCGTTTGGTTATGGAACAGGCCCGACCAAATGCTTACTAGTCATAACTCTGAGAGCATAAAAATGAAACCAAATGGACCCTTGCGGGTCCATTTGGTTTCATTTTTACACTCTCAAGAGCTAAAATATTCATCATGTGAATTAGCCCAAATCTACGTAACTAGAGAATGTAGAAGATTAATGGTCATTTTGATCCGTATGTTTGACTGTTTTGTTTCCCCAAATCCAGCCTGGTATTGTGGACAAAATCAAAAGAAATCTTTTGCTTTTGAGAAAGAAGAAATCAAGAGTTTTGGGGTCTGTATGAGGCTAAAATGTCCTCAAATGGTGGTCCGTGGCCACCATTTGAATGCCAAATAGGTTGAAAACCACCCTGCCATTCTTCCAGCCCACCCTAGTAGGACTGGCTAAATCCGGCCCCGGTTTCTACTGCAGTCACATGTAATCCAGGTACGTACCACGTGGGGGGCTTTGGTCATGCGATTGCAGATAGCTTGTATGAACAGAGCATCGTCTCTCCGGTGGCACCCAGAGATCAGACCCTGAGTAGACACAAGCTATATACTGATGAGCCCATCCATCCACGGTCCATCCAAGGTCACGTGATTGAACTGTAAGACACACACACACACACCCACACCCACACACACACACACACCATCATTAGACTCTTTATCCACATTCAGGGGCGGATCTAGGCATGGGGGGGGGCAATGCCCCCCTAAATGCCCAGACTGCCCCACCAAACACGATGGCATGCAAAACAACCCAAGATATTTCAAATTAAAGTGCCTCTATTTAAAATGATTTGAAACACCACTACTGCTACAAACTAACTACAGTTGTGGCACCACTAAACCAACAGCATGACCAGGTTTGATGGCTACCTCAATACTCTACCAGTTGGAGTCACAAAACATTTGTGTTTGATGGCTGTGTTCTGCCACCCCCAAAATTTAAACCTAATCTGATTAAACCAGTGGTTTTCAACCATTGGTCCGGGGACCACCAGTGGTCATAGGGTTAATTATAATTAATTGCCCAATTACGTCCAAAATCATATACAAAAAAAGTTTACCTGTACTGGTACCATGTTTTTATACATTTTCAAGTATAAAAAAATAACAGTAGAAGTAGCTAGCTTAAAGCATATAATGAATTTTGCAGTTATTTGTAATATGCCCTGTAGAGCTTTTGTTCGTAAAGATAAAAAAAGGCAGACTAACAAAAAGATAAAGCCAGACAAAAAAAGCCATCTTTTTTCATGGCAATTTGAGACAATTTTCTGAGTAAAAAAACGGCAGGATACAACATATTTTGTTTCTTTTTTCATCTTAGAAATTATTTAATTGTCCCAAAAGATTGCATGTGTTGTCATGATTTGTCACAACCCGAGTTGGCTGTGTCTGCAACATAATCATCTTTATATGAATCATTTTCTTAAACTCTTGATAAAAATGAATGGGGAATCCATTTCTGGAACAGGGGCGACGTCACGAGGGGACAGGACTGCTCGGCTCTATAGCCGTCGTCACTTGTGTCAGCCAATAGGAGTCTCTGTTCAGCCGTAACATTGGGAGTCAATGGGAGTCAATGGGAGTGTCGCTACTCTCCCTAATTATAGTACTGTATGCATATGATGGACAAACCACTCTAGTCAATAGTTTTCCTAAGTGATAAAACATTGTTTTATAAAAGAAATGACACATTTTTCCACTGCATACTAGTGCATACAGCAGGCCTTGTTGGCAGATCTGGAAGGGATTTTGAAGGTCTGGTTCCAAAAATGAGACCGTATTTAATGTGTAAAATCCATGATGTGTAAAATCCATATACATTGTGATGAATGAGCCTGTCTGGAAAGTGTCCGGGAGAAGGCAAGGCTTACTGCAAGGTCTATTGTGACTGTAAAACTCTATTGTGACTGTGAGGTCTATAGAGCTGCGCAGTCCCGCCCTCTTGTGACGTTACCCTTGTTCCAGAAATGGATTCCCCATTCCTTTTCCTCATAGACCTTTCGAAAATGATCTATATGAAGACAAAGCAAACTCGGGTCTCAACAAAAAATGACAACACACACAATATTATCATACAATATCTAATTCGCAAGAAGAAAAAAAATGGCAAAACCAGTTTTTGTTTCGTTTTTCTCGGAAATTATTTGATTGTCCCAAAAGATTGTGTGGTAGGGCTGCAAACGAATATTTCATATTCAAAAGAATATTCAAATATTAAAATGTAAAGAATATTTGAATGTCAATTTAAGGTTTGAATTTAAAATAAATAGTAAAAATACTGTGCGAGTTCCCACAAGATACTGGCCTACATCAATTAAAACAAACTAACAAATTAATTAACATAATTATGAATCATGAAATTGCTCTCGCAAGACTCAAGAGAGCACCTGTCTAAGCAATACAGAACTGGAGCACATATGGTGTTTTAAAAGAAATACTTGAATGTGATTTTTGGCCAGTTCTTGCAGCACTACTGTGTGGGTTGTCATGATTTGTTGAGACCCGAGTGGGCTCTGTCCGCAGCGCAATCGTCAAAAAAAACACTTTGTCATTTTATGGTCTACTCAGTCTCGTGAACACGCCAGACAGTTTATAAGTTACTCCTTTCAGTATTTAGATATTTGATGTTCATTTTAGTGCATCCGCCTCCTTCCTATACAAACCCATTATAACTTAAACCTCCATTTTAACCATGACAGATTATTCGAAAACAACCTATCTTTTTTTCTGGTGACTGATATTGTCCTCCTAATACGTGAAAGGTCCGTGGAATTTCATTTACTGTTTTCATTTATTTTTAAAATATTGTTTTGGAAAATGTAGCAGGCTCCAAATTTGGGTATGCCCACCCAAATGAATAAAACAATATTTTAAAAATAAATTAAAACTGTAAATGAAATTCCACAGCCCTCTCATGTATTAGGAGGACAATATCAGTCACCAGAAAAAAGATTGGTCGTTTCCGAATAATCTGTCATGGTTAAAATGGAGTTTTAAGTTATAATGGGTTTGTATAGGAAGGAGGCAGGGCAGCTAAAATGAACATCAAATATCTAAATACTGAAATGAGTAACTTATAAACTGTCTGGTGTGTTCACATGAGACTGAGTATATTTTTTTTTTTTTTTTTGGAATACCCCTTTAAGTCTATGAGGAAAATGAATGGGGAATCCATTTCTGGAAGAAGGGCGGCGTAACAGTAGAGCTCAGCTCGATTGTGACCAACCTAAAGGGTGTTCGTTCGTACCTTTCAGCAGGGGGTCCCCGCCATGATGACAGGTGTATGCGCGGGCCGGGCTGGCGAGACCCATGGAAGGGGTCCTCTCCTTCCAGGCTTTGCCTGCGCCGAGTTGTATAGAGTCAGCCGAACTGACCCATCTCCCACAGGCAGGGTCACCCTATACACCTGTCCAGGCGGGGACAGAGGGACCTCTCCAACTCTCTATACCACTGCAGTTCTGAGGACGACTCCTGGAAAGGAGAGGAGGGGGAAAAAATCAATAAAGTGAGTGTGTGTGTGTGTGGGTGTGTGTCAAATATGTCAACGTTCCAAATAAAATACACTCTGCGCCCCCACCACACAAATAAAATGCACTTTGAGCCCTCCACCACACGAATAAAATGCACTCTGCGCCCCTCACCACACATAAAATGCACTCTGCGCCCCTCACCACACGAATAAAATGCACTCTGCGCCCCTCACCACACGAATAAAATGCACTCTGAACCCCTCACCATACAATTTGTGTGGTGAGGGGCTCAGACTTCAGAGTGCATTATATTTGAAATATAATGCACTCTGAACCCCTCACCACACAGATAAAATACACTCTGCACCACCACACAAATATTAATGCACACTGAGCCACCATACAGATAAAATACACTCGGAGCCCCCACGGCACAAATATAATGCACTCTGAGCGCCCACTGCACAGATAAAATGCACTCTGAGCGCCCACTGCACAGATAAAATGCACTCTGAGCCCCCACCACACAAATATAATGCACTCTGAGCCCCCACCACACAAATATAATGCACTCTGAGCCCCCACCACACAAATATAATGTACTCTGAGCCCCCACCACACAAATATAATGTAATCTGAGCCCCCATCACACAAATATAATGCACTCCGAGCCCCCACAACACAAATATAATGCACTCTGAGCCCCCACAACACAAATACTGTATAATGCATTCTGCGCCCAAACCACACAAATATAATGCACTCTGCGCCACCATATAGCACACTGCGCCACCGTATAGCACACTGCGCCACCGTATAGCACACACTCTGCGCCACCATACAAACATAATGCACTCTGAGCCCCCACACAGATAAAATACACTTTGAGCCCCCACACAGATAAAATACACTCTGAGCCCCCACACAGATAAAATACACTCTGAGCCCCCACACAGATAAAATACACTCTGAGCCCCCACACAGATAAAATACACTCTGAGCCCCCACCACACAAATATAATACACTCTGAGCCCCCACTGCACAGATAAAATACACTCTGAGCCCCCACCACACAAATATAATACACTCTGACCCCCCACTGCACAGATAAAATACACTCTGAGCTCAAACCACACAAATATGATGCACTCTGAACCCCCACCACACAAATATAATGCACTCTGAGCCCACACCACACAAATATAATGCACTCTGAGCCCACACCACACAAATATAATGCACTCTGAGCCCACACCACACAAATATAATACACTCTGAGCCCAAACCACACAAATATAATGCACTCTGAGCCCACACCACACAAATATAATGCACTCTGAGCCCACACCACACAAATATAATGCACTCTGAGCCACCACACAAATATAATGCACTCTGAGCCACCACACAAATATAATGCACTCTGAGCCACCACACAAATATAATGCACTCTGAGCCACCACACAAATATAATGCACTCCGAGCCACCACACAAATATAATGCACTCTGCGCCACCATATAGAACTCTGAGCCACCACACAAATGTAATGCACTCTGAGCTACCACACAGATAAAATACACTCTGAACCACCACACAAATATAATGCACTCTGAGCCACCACACAAATATAATGCACTCTGAGCCACCACACAAATATACCGGTAATGCACTCTGGGCCACTACACGGATACAATACACTCTGAGCCACCACACAAATAAAACACACTCCGCGCCCCCACCGATAAAATGCACTTATCTTTCACAGAGCTCCACTGCAAGGCAGAATTATAGGAGCAGTGGAGCTATGGACCAGAGCTAGATCCATCCCGTTACAAAATAAAAAATAATAATAATCTAGAGTTGCAAATTGTAGCAAACTGGGGAAATGGGCAAAACATTTCCTTATGGTTACTGTAGCCTATTGGTTAGAAGAACACTCAATAGACAATTATTTGTTTACAAACATTGGGACTGGATTCAAGGGTGACTGTTCCATGTAATGAATTCCCAACACATCTCCAAACATATTGTTTTGGGGAGCGTTCGTTTCAGTTCATTCTTCGTCGTGCAACAGTCTTGCGCATAGAGAACAGCTGATATACAAGCTCACATGGCGTCATGGACGTTACTGTTGTGAGCTTATACGTCTGCGTGCGCGATACCGTGACATGACGAAGCATAAATTATTTTGCGCACAGAGAACAGCTGATGAGTTGCAGGTGCGCGTGGGGTGCACAAACCGAAGCCATCTAGTAGAAGAGTTCCGACATTGAGGGGTCAGAAACTGAGCGCTCAAGCTGCTGTTCATGCAGCCTGAAAGAGGGTCAAGCTGGAGTTTAAAATGCATTGATTTCAACGAAGGCTGCGCAAAACATGTTAGCTGCTTCAAAGCAGTAGCAATTAGCAAACGAATCACTACAAAACGATCTACAGTAAAATAAAGCGACTTGTAGCCATTTGTTGTCCCCATTCTCAATAGAAGTCTGACTGTAGGAGCCGCCGTTATACTGGCCTCATGAAGGGAACGAAGTTTGCGCAACTCTGCCTATGGGCCCACTTGAAAATCATTAGTTCTGGGTGCAAGAGACTAAACTCAACATCAAATGGTGGTCCTCGGTGGCTAAAATGCAATTTAAATAGTGGTATGAAAAAGTATAAAGCAGTGGTTTTCAACCAGTGGTCCTTGAGAGTTCCAGGGCAGGTGATCCTCAGGCTAAATGAAAGTTGGTTAACCAGATGCAACTCTTTGAGAGCGTAAACATGGAACCAAATGGACCCTTGCAGGTCCATTTGGTTTCATGTTTACACTCTAAAGAGTTAAAGCATTCATCATGTGAATTAGCCAGTCTACACGACTAGAGAATGTAGAAGATTAATGGCCATTGTGATCGGTTACTGTATGTTTGACTGTTTTGTTTTCTCCTAAATCCAGTCAGGAATTGTGGACAGAAGCAAAATTAAATGACCCTTTAGTTTTGGTGTCTGCAGGGCTAAAATGTCATCAAATTTTGGTCCGTGACTCAAATTCTGAATAAATAGTGGGCCCTGGTATGAAAAAGGTTGAAAACCACTGGTATAAAGTGTTGATAAGTATCATCTCTACTCACCATTGTGCTTGTAGGGGGAGGCAGCCAGACCTGTAGGCCTACCTCCCCCCAACCTGGTTAGGATTATTATTACACATAGTAATCCAATGCCATGCCTGTACACAGGTATACACTGTATATCTAGCATCACACCCGTTATAGAGTGTAAATGTCTGTTAAGCTGCTGGAGAGGGTTTAATTTGGCATGAATTCAGGCAGCTACAGACTAGACTCGTCCACACGACAGACGGAACGAGATCAAACAGAGCTTCACGAGACTTCAGGACTTAAAGCTGCCGCTCTGCTCTGGGCAGCAGTGTTGCCAACTTGGCGCATTTGTCGCTATATTTAGCGCTTTTTCAGACCCCCCCTAGCGCCAAAATTAGTGAAAAACTCCTGGCGGAAAATCTAGTGCTTTTTTGCTGGTGAGTTGGGGGGAAATTGATTGACAGGCGCCAGAGATAAAACCCTCATTTTTCACCATTTCTCCTCCTATGACAGTGGTTTTCAACCAGTGGTCCCCAGGATAAATGATGGATAGTTGGTTAACCAGATGTAACTCTTTGAGAGCGTAAAAATGAAACCAAATGGACCCTTACGGGTCCATTTGGTTTCATTTTTACACTCTCAAGAGTTAAAATATTCATCATGTGAATTAGCCCAAGTCTACACAACTAGAGAATGTAGAAGATTAATGGTCATTTAATCGTCATATTCCCTTCCAGGCAAGCATCTAGCGCATTCTAGTGCATTTTGGAAGTGCCACTAGTGCATTTTGGTTTTGGGCAGTTGGCAACACTGCTCTGGGCAGGTTGGCTGCCCGCAGGTCCTAATGCCTCACCGGCTACCTGTCACAGTCACAAACATGAACTGCTACTGAGAACGGGGACTTTTAATGTATTGATTGATTGATTTTTTTTAATTAACAGTTTATAGATTGCGGGGCATTCATTGCACAATGAAGGATTTAATTTGGTTTAAATCCAGGACCCGTATCTGTAGGCCATTCTCTAAGAGGACACAAGGGGGCGCCGCCATCTTGGAAGAGTAGAGTGCAACGTAATGCGGGTTAGCGATACACAGCAGAATTTTTAGCACTTTTAATGGAAACGGAGAGGAAAAGATTAATTTAATCGGTGTTGAGTCTGTCCCTTATATAAGATACCTGCTACGTCCAGTGTTGTAGTGGGACTTTTAGACCCTAGCGGGTCCATCTGTTTCCATTTATACACTCTCAGAAAAAAATAAACTCATTAACATGGTAAAACACATCTTGATAATGTTGTATTTCACCATGCTAATGATTTTTTTCAGACCTCCATTTCTAGGAAACACAGAATGGGGGAACTTTCTTATCATCTCCACACAACATCTCTAAGTTATATATTTTTTTATACTTTTGCCCCAAAAATATTTCAGATACGAGAAGTGGTGGCCTGGTGGGACGCCGTCCCCCGCTACACCCCTGCCTAAGTCCTTCTGGCTGTACAGGCTTTGTAATCATAATCACATGATAGAACCAGTGCAGCAAACCATGGTCGCTCGCTACCATCATTGGCCTTACTCTGTTCGATCTGTTTCTATGAGGATACTGGCCCCTGCTGCCTTTTAGTTTGTTGCTGCAGCTAACTGCAGCAGATTAAATGTGCAACAATCATAGCTTAAGATAAACATACAGTAGCCTACAGTGTTTCAGTGGAGTTGGCATTGAAACATGTGAAAGCATTGTAACTGGCATATTTAACCTTTGGCTTTTTAAAAGCTATTAGATGGCCCAATCTGTTCTAATACAGGCTTTACAAACTACAGAACATGATGGTTTCGCAGCCCTGCTGTGACCTTTGTGTAACCTTTGTCAAAATGTTCTGCAGTGAATTCATCCATGGAATGCCAGCAGCAACTATTAAGTCTCTATCTTTAGTTTTAGCAAATTTTCCAACTTAAAGTCACTTGTATTACTGCATCAAACTGTAGATTTTTGATAGATTACTTTATTTAACCTGAAGCAAAAAATAAAAACGAATGAATGCATCTTTACTGTCCAGCACAAGTCTTCAACATTCCTGGCTGTAAATGTATCTAATGCAATAGGGGAATTTTATTTCAAGACATCTTGCCCCACAACAACCACATTACAATCACGCTTCCTGTGATGGTGGTTCTGTCTTTGAGACTTTGCAGAACGATGTAGGCTTCGAGTTCAAGTTTATTCAAGTCCCTAAAAGGCAAATGTTGTGCAGCACAAGTAGACAACAAGTAAAAAACTGATGCCATACAAACAGTTCATAAATACATAGCAAAACACAAAATACTTCAAATACAGTCAGTCAGAAGAATTATGCAGTCATTTGTTTTGGTGCACATAGGCGCAAGCTAAAATAAAATGATCCACAGGCCCACCAGCGCATGGAGCGATGCGTTGTGAGCTTGATGATCAAACGACTGCTCTGGGAACAATAAATAAACAGTAAGAAGAGAAAAATGAGAAAAGGTACAATAAAGTGCATAGGGGGCTTAAAAGGACCCGACGTAACTAGGACCTTCCCTTAACAGCATTTAATGAGCCAATGGAAACAGGCACAAATGAAAATGTGTACCTACTTTGGCGGCAACTCTAACAATTTTTGTATCTGATACAGAGATTGCCATACCAGCATATGATAGAAAAGTAAATGATGGACTCTAAATGCACAGTGAAATAATTTCATTAGTGTCTCATTGACATTGAACTTGGCCAGTTTCCTCAGACAGTAGAACCATTGCTGACCCTTTTTGCATATCACATCCATTTTGAGATCAAACTTTAGCTTGCCATCAATGATTGTACCCAGGTATTTATAGCTGGAGACAATTTCAACATTCTGCCCTTAATGACACTCTCCTGGGGTGACTGGTGGCTTGGTGCTGCTGCTCCCGCAATACAGTGGTCCAAAGATGCCTTCTTGGATCTGGCGCTTGTGAAATAGATGGCACGGATGGTATTCAGTGGGGCCTCGGAGCTTGAAGCAGCATCGATGAAAAACCAACTCACCCAGTCCTGCGAGGAAAGAAATACAGTATGTTATTGTGATTTATATATTGTTTTATTAGTGGGATTCAACAACGTTTCAACCCCCTTCGGGTCTTCATCGGGAATATATATATATATATATATATATATATATATATATATATATATATATATATATATATATATATATATATATATATATATATATATTCCCGATGAAGACCCGAAGGGGTCGAAACGTTGTTGAATCCCACTAATAAATATATATTTTGGAGCTTAAGAACAGTGTGCGGACATCCTCTCTCTTTGTCCAGCACCAAAAAATCCTCTGGGCAGCACGCACATCTCAAAAATGTGACACATTTTTGAGATGTGCGTGCTGCCCGGTGGATTTTTTTCTCTACAGTTTAAGTCACATCATGAACAAAAACAGGAGGGACACACACAACATGACTGCATGTCAGTGTATTTATTATTACTAGGAGCTTACCCGCTGTGAATATATGAACACAAAATGATGTGATTTCACCAATGATGCTTAATTTGAAAAAAAGGCTCCGTCAGTCTGTAACTAATATAATGCTCATTGACCATGTGAAAAATCACACTGATTGGTGCAGTCAGTGAGGAATTACGCCGGTTTCAGACAGACATTCATTCACACATTCATTTCCTTCGTTATAGTATGGATGCACAGGTCCACACACACATGCACGCACACACACACACACGCACGTGCGCGCACGCACGCACACGCATGCACGAGCATGCATGCACACACAGCGCGGAACCTCTCATGTACAGTAACACAGTGTTTATTGTTACTAGGGCCTTACCCGTTGTGAATATATGAACACCAAATGATGTACTCACTGTGTGGGTAATGTGAATCCTTCATCACATTATGTGATGAAGGATTTGATGAAGGATTGCTTTAATGCACACGCACAGACACTGCAATGGCCAGTCATAAAGTGTGTGTGTGTGTGTGTGTGTGTGTGTGTGTGTGTGTGTGTGTGTGTGTGTGTGTGTGTGTGTGTGTGTGTGTGTGTGTGTGTGTGTGTGTGTGTGTGTTTTGGTATTTGCATTGCCCCCTGTGGCTGAAAAGGGAATTGCCAATGTTAAGCGAATGGGGAAATGTAATTCACCAATAAATTCATTATAAATCAACAATTTGTTAATTTGAAAAAAGGGCTTCAGTCTCTTCCTAATGTTATGGTCAATTGCTGTGTGAAAAATCATAGTGATCGGTGCAGCCAGTGATGAGTTATGCTCGCTTCAGACATTCAGACAGACATTCAGACAGACAACTCCTTAATTATAGTATTGAATTGATGTTGAATGGGGCAGACAGACAAAGCCTTCCTCCAAGATGTTAAGCTTGTGGATGTGCCATTATGAGTCGACATTAGCTGAAAATAGCATATTTACAACCTTACAATGCCACACTTGTAGATGTTATCAATCAAATGGGCCATTTGATGATTGAATAGTTAAGTGTCCTGTCACCGTGATCATTCATGACCAATCATGCAGCAAATGTGCTATAGACTACATGGCTAAGCTTTTGCTTATATTGTTAGTGTGATTGTCCATTTATAGTGTTCAGTGGCATCGGCTAAGAAACTAAATAAATAAAACTAAACTTACCCCTGCTGTGTGTTGTTTTCATAAACAATGCCTTAGCTCGCTTCTTCTTTCCGGCAGACTGGACACCTTCTTGGCACATTGCTGCCCTCCACTGGTTGGGAGTGTAAAGGCTCTTTCAGAGTCTGGAATTTCGGTGGCCACCCACGGCCCCAGATAGTGGCTCCAGGCTTGAAGCTGCCACGCTGGTGGCCAAGTTTGGTACTGCAGGCGGGTGGAATTCATGCACGAACGCCCCGAGAGCACGCACGCTCGTTTGCTTTGTGCACGCGGACAGGGCAGTTTGTATTTAAGTTGTTTTCTGAATAAACCAGCGGTCCTCACGTCATATACTACCTCTCAAAACACAACGGATGTATTATATGACAGATAATAAGCTCAATGCAAACCCACAAGCTTGTTTTTTGATGCTTTTTGGTGTTTTTTTCCTTTGCTCGTGCGCGACGGCGCTCGTTCATGGTTCCCATAATCCCTTGCGTCGGGCGCGTTCATGGAGAAATACTTCCGCATTTGGGCACCAAATTTTGGTGCCCAAATGCGGAAATAGGCGCACTTCCGGCGGTCTTCCGGGTGCTTCAAAGCGCCAATGAGCAACTTGTATTGAAATGAATAACAAGGGGGCGGGGCTGTCGCTCCTGTCCGTTCTCTGTTATTTTATTACTCTATGGTGGCCACCGCGACCACCGCTCAGAGCACCGCACCGCGCGCTATTTCCAGTGGCGGTTCTAGAATGATTTACTCCCTGGGCGAAATCCCCTGCTGGCGCCCCCCCCACCCCCCACCCCCACCCTACGGGGTCAACGCAACGACCACCTCTACTCCACCACTCAAGACTAAACAAGACCATCGTCCATACAAACACAACAACTACTACTACAAAAAAAACGAGGAGGAAATAGATAAACCTTCTGAGTAGATATCACCATCTAGAGCATGTCACCTTGACACCACCTTCTTCACACAGGTGTGATTTCCTTTTCCCTTATTTTATTTTTTCAGAATAATAATACAGCTATTGATCAACTTGACATGCATTTGCATTACTGAACTCTTCTAAGCAAAGTTGGCTAAAAACACACAGGCAAAAAGTAGCCTTCCATGCTGGCAATATTTTAATTATTATTATTAGTCTTGATTGCATTTGAGTTTATGCTGTATAGCTACTATAGTTTCAGTTAATTCAATGAATAAGTAGCTGTAATGCAAACTGCATTGGAGGGAGGGGGACCTCAGGGTGAAATGTAGAAAAGGGGGCATCTATGACAAGAATCAAGAGCATTATTATGCATTTCACAGAAATCAAGGTAAATTGCGCCCAATATGTTTTGGTGTGGAATTCTCCTTTAACCACTGGGGAAAGTCCCCACTAATTAGTGCACCTGCTGCACAAAGACGCTGACTGCTCCATATTTCCATAGAGTTCCATATCAAAATTTTGAGATTTGAAAAGGCCATAGTTGACTCATTTCCCAGCCTTTAAAAAAAAGGAGGACTTCCCAAGAAACCATGTGAGGTAAGATTTCATTTACTGTATCATAAATACTGTTGTCATCATTCAGCAGTGAACTATGGCCTTTTCAAATCTCAAAAGTTTAACACGGAAAAGCATGCTTCATTGAAGTCAAGCGGTCCAGCGAACCATCTGGACCCCCGCTACTGGACCCCCCCCAGGACACATAGGCCTACACACATGCTGAATTGCACGATATTACCATTTTCTGTGCGCTGATCTGCGCAAGTGGGCGCAATACATCCGTGGAATGACAATATATGACGGAATAGCGGATTTCTTTTCTCTTTTTTTTTGCTTCGCTATGCCGCCCCCCTCACGATGCCGCCCTGGGCGGCTGCCCATAATGCCCATGCCTAAAACCGCCCCTGACTATTTCATAGACCTAGCAGCACCTCGCCCTCCCTCCCCTGTTCTCTTCGCGTCCATTGTTGTTTATTTTCCCCTCTGCTTTTCTCTCTACTTCCTACCTCCCTCAATTATAATAAATTCTGCTGCTTTTATGTTTATTTCGTATTCTATTTATGTCATTGTGTCTATCATTGAATCCCTTCGTTCTCCTCCTGGCCGTCGTGCTGTGGTGTGTTTTCTTTTTTTTTTACCAGCTGGCAGCCGTTAAAAACAAGCAACCGGTGCTCCTAGAGTACTGGAACCACCGCGCGGTGCGGTGGTTAGTAAAATCCGAGAGGAGGGCTGGGAGGTGCGGTGGTTGCGGTGGTATGACGTCATATTGTAGGAAACGGTGGTCGCGGTGGGCACCGAAAATCCATCTCTGAATAGGCCTTAACTCACACAGTGAAAATATTTACAGTGGCCACCCGAACATCCCCTTGCTCTTAGTTCAGTTCTATTTCGACATCACAGCCACGGCTGGCTGAAATCTTTATTACTCTATGGCTGAAATGCCTCAGCCCGCTGCTCTTCCAAGATGGCGGCGTCCGCCTAGAGTATGGGAAATATGACATAAATAGCCACTTGAGAAACAGCTCCATTTAAGATTTTTTTTTGAGGGCGTACAAATGGAGTAACAGGTCCATTTGCTTCCATTTGTACGCCCTCAGAAAAAAAGGTCCTAAAAGAAAACTCATTAACAAACACAGCACAAGTTCAATCAACGGGAACATTTTAAACAATAAATAATAAAAACACATCAGACCAGCCTGATAACATCAGCCAGTCTTTTGAATATAAAAAAATATATATATCAAATTATCAATAATGATAATTTGATATCATGGCATTAAGAATTGTGATATCTTGGCATATTGATTTTTTTGCCATTACATCATGGAGCGAGCCAACTCAGGTCGTGAAGTGAAGATGCTATGAAGATGCCTACGTCTATACAGCATTCAGTAGGTGTTGAGGTGCTAGAGCACCACAACTGTCCTTAAGAACTAAAGAACCACTAAGGCACTTGGATATATACCAAGGGTTCCAGGTTTTAAAACTCAAATAAGGTTTGTTTCAATAGGAAGGGCAAAACCCCTTTTGCAATCAACCTAGGTCACAACTGTTTGTAAAACGGTATGCCTACCAGTGCTGTCGTACCAGCGTCTACAAAAAAAAGACAAAGACCACAGTTGGCCTAATGTGTACATGGTTTATTTTTAAACATACATGATTTTTATTGAAAAATAAATTACAGTAAATTGTTTTTCCTTCTTCTTGAAAAGACAAGGTATCAACTCCAACCCCCTCACCACATTCAATAAAATGCTTATGCCGCAAGATGGAATCCACATGTTCAGGCCAGGTTTCTACATAAACGTCCAACATGATGAATGGAGAGGTGCTACTGAAAATCTGTAACTGCAACAAACGCAATATCCTCTAACATACCAATCGATTTAATCAGAAAAAAAGTCACCATCAATTTCACTATAAAATGTATACAAACTTTATTTAAATATTCAATGTCACATACATGCCCTGTTTGTCATACACATAAATGAGACTGTACAAGACTGGCGCTTGATGGAAGACAGCAGTGGATGGAATTGGTCTGATAGAGCAGCTTTGACGTAACTGCCATTACCAGTAGTGCCGTGTCGGGTTCCTCTAGCTCATGAAATTCTAACAGTAAATGGATAACTTCACGGATGGTTTCCTCTGACTTGGACCGAATCAGAGTCGACCTTATTGCTACAAAGGCTTTCAAGAATCCCAGCTCAGCGAGATAATTTTAACAATTTGGTGAATCGGTCTGTCATTCGAGTTCATGATTACAACACCCTAAACAGGCTGCAAGAACTCAAAACACTGGTTAATTACACATCCAAGAAACATCACATACGGACAGATCTTATCTATACGTTCAATCACTATGAGCTTCCAAAAAAGTAAAAACCACTTTAATTTTTACAGACAATTGAATTACGATGCCTCCGCTGGTCAATATACTTTGGGAATCCCAGGATGAGGCTTTAGCAAAGGCAGTGGAACAGAAACATGGTATGAAATGACAATGCTCTCTGAGCTTTAAAAGGGCCTAGCTAGCTTTAATGCTGTACAGCAGCTCTCAACAAGCATGCAGAGGGGTCCACACTGGCCCCACTACTTATAACACTAAGGGCAGATAAAATGTGTCGGTTCCTCTAAAACAAATAAAATAAAGGAAAATTCAGCTTGGAGGCTTGAGACTTCCTGCAGACCTCCGGGTTACAGTCATGACAATATAAAATCACAGTCCCAAAATGCCATTATGCAAGTTCTTCTATATGCCATAGTTGGGACTCTCCTCAAACAGCATCAGGGGACCAAAAAAGGTTAAATGGAGGGATAATTCACCTTCATACAGCACTTGGTCAAATCTACAATGTTCACATTTAGGGGAATAAAACCCCAACTTCATAAATCCATGGCAAGGTTGGTGTCAATTTGCTTACAGTTCAACAGATTCAGTACATTATTTCCATATAGGTTTCAATAACCGATAACTTCCAGTTCCATCATTTCACTTGCTTACAATTCTTGGATGAGGCCCTGTTGAATATGCTGAACAATAAGTTAATTGAGGTCAGCTCTGAACTCTCTGGTGGCATCTATAGTCATTTCAGACGAGACTGGTTTCCTGTGACCATTTCAAACCGTGGAGAGGAAGGCTTTCAGAATGCATTCCTTATTTTATACAGCTGCTTGGGGCTGTGACAGTTATCCCTGAAAGACTGCTGAATCCTCAACGAAGTGCAGTTAAGCTTATTGCTGAACGTCAGACACATTATATACATGTCAGTAGTGTACAACTGTGTGTGTGTGTGTGTGTGTGTGTGTGTGTGTGTGTGTGTGTGTGTGTGTGTGTGTGTGTGTGTGTGTGTGTGTGTGTGTGTGTGTGTGTGCAGTTACATATATTATGACGTGATTTGCTCGGATGTGTCGCCGCATCTAACACAACATGGCACATTGGAGAAGATGACACATTGTTCAGGTCCTGTTTTGATAAAACACACAACGCTGGACAACATAAAAAAAATGTCCTCTTCTCCATGTAACATTTTGCGGTTTGTCCTCCTGGCCACCAGGGGGAGGTGGTGGCTGCGTGTGTTCAGGTCCACCAAAGGCAGACGGATCAGGAGGACAAAGGGAGACGAGGGAGGGGGCGTTCAACTTTGCTTTTCCAAAAATAGTTCCACGGTTAACTTGTAGGACCTCAGCACATGGAGCGAGTGGGTGGGAGGCAGGGGATGAGGGGAGGGTAGCGAGAAGCGGCAGGGACAGGGAGTGTCAGTGGGACTTTAGCCTGGTGTTCTGCGACACCTGTTCTGTCAAACTGGCTCTGATGGAGTTGACCACCGTCTGCCTGACGTTATCTTCCATATATTGTTCGCTTAGCGGCTTCAACACCTGCAAGAGGATAGAGAGGGTGTGTCGGAGGAAAGGGGAGTGGGGGGGGGGGGGGGGGGGGGGGGTAAGAAGCAGAAAAAAGGGGGTGGGTGAGGTGAGGGGAGACATGGAGGAGAATCTGGTGTGAGAAACGATTAAACGGACAGATTAAAAACACCTGATTCACAACACCAAAAAGGAACTGAAAGAAAGGAGGAAAAAGGTGAGGTGGGAGGAAAAAAGGTGAGGAACTTAAGATATACTCTAAGCATGCTGGGGATGGAAAATCAAGATAACCGTTTCAATGAAAACAAAAAGCCATCGATAAAAAAAAAGAAAGAAAAAAAAAAAAAAAAAAAAAGGAGGTAACCCCAACCTCTTGACTCACAGTCGCTGTGACTGGAAGAGGAGCCAGACAACGCATCCATCCATGATAAACTAGGGAATAAGACATTTAAAGGCTGTGGGGGGGTAAAGCTCCATGTGTTCTTGTGTCCCTGAGATCCTGCAGAGCCAGGCCTGCCTGGCGCCATGTACTGAAACCTGTTGGGGCCCCGAGGATGAGGAAAAGTTTGCTGAAGGATTCGATGCGAGAAAAAAAAAAAGTAAGTTTGATAACTAGTCAATAAGCTCGGCCCGTCAAGCCGCTTAGTATGTCTTCTTCTTGAAGCTGTTGAGAGGGGCCGGCCCTCCGAGGCCATGCGGCGACGCTGCTTCTGGTAGCAACGAAGGGAGGAGAGAGGCCGGCCAGGGCAGGCGACTGCTGAAGGGCGCCCATAGCTTGGAAAGAACCTGAGAGACAGCAAGGAAGGGATCAGAGCAGTTAGAAACCCACTGGCAGCTGGACACAGAAAGCTGGGTAGATGGAATGTGGCGGGAAGGGAAAGGGTGCAAGAACGGTGTCGAGATTTCAGGAGTTCAGGGGTGGAGGAAAAAAAAAAAGTTGTGTAAAGGCAGGGAGAGAGAAGGATGGAAGGATACTGATGGCAGGGGTTAGGAAGAAAAAGGGGTTGTGGGTGGCAAAATGAAAAGACGAGTGGTCGAATCGCAGGAAGTAAAATCAATTCAACAGGAGCCGAAACACGTCTCACCTTTCTGGGAGTCCTCTGTTAAGTAGGGGAGCAGGGAGGAAGGAGCAGAGCAGAGGTTGTGAAAGAGGGATAGGAGTAAAGGAGGAGGTAAGGAGAAAGGTCTTTATACACTGGGAGAATGATGAACGAAATGTGTTCATATTTTTGTATCACTTATATAGTTTATACCCCATTGATATAGGATGATGTAATGCCTTTATATGCATTATTTGATCTCATTTTACATCTAGATCAAATATCTGTGTTATACGATACAAACAGACAGATTTTTGGTGCACGTCAATTGCATGAAAAATTAATAAACTGCTTCTGGTGTGTAAAGACCTTTAGGGGCAGGGATAGTTCAGGTGACATTACAGTGACATTGCTTTTTACAACTATTTTCTTTAGTGAACTACACAAATCTAATGCAACAATGTTTTCCACGTCTATGTTCAGACCTCCTGCTATTTCCTAGTTGCTACAGTTAATTTCAAGGTCGATTGGAAGAACAGGTAAGGTGAAGGCACCCTGAACCAACTGGCTCAGAGTGAAAGGGCATTGCTGGCAGGCTGAAAAGTTGGTGATGAAATGAAACAATTGATCAACAATGGAAGGTCAAGGTTTAAAGTCTAAAATCAGAACTAACAAAAGTATGGATCATCTTAATTAATTTGTGAGATGATTTCAGAGGTCATTTGCTGCAGGTTTCTGAAAAGGACACCGAGTAAAACCAAACTTTGTATACAAGTAGACAAACATGCATGAGTCAACCATAGTATAACATGAGGTAGACGAACACAATGGACCTCTACACGTACACAGACTTAAATATATGCAGAAAATAAAGCCAAGAACCTAATATAATCATGACCAGGACCTTACCCAAAAGCACAAGTATAACCACAACCCAGATTATCAACAGATCCATGTAAATTATGTCTTAACTGTAAATGTCATCCTAACCAAAAAACATTTTCACCATTGTTAAGGTGCGTTCATTCAGATTTCTCAAGCGCACACAACCCATTCCATCTGCTGCCCATGATGACCCACCTGTTCCCAGAGCGTTTCAGCCACCAGGTCTATTATCGTGCCCAACTCGCGGAACTCTCCAGAGTACTTGACGTAGGCCCAGGCGCAGAGCGACATCAGGGCCACGCCCATGATCAGATTGGCGATGACCGCCAGCCCGGTGAGGCCGATGAAGCCCGTCACGCCCGACACCACGTAGGTGACGAACATGACGGCAAAGAGCGTGGCGGGCGTGCGCGCTGCATAGAAGATGTTCTTGCCGTCGTTGTGCTTGGAGAAGTTGCTGTAAGCCTCGTCGAGCTCCGCTTCCAGCTGGCTCTGGTAGCGCTGGCAGAACTCATCCCCGCCCATCTTCTTCACAGAACGGAAGTGGCGCACTGAACACTCACGGGCCTCATCATGGCAGCGCTCCAGGTCGGCTGGCGCGATGTACGGCTTGTCACCACCGCAGATCTGACGTTGGGTGAGGATAAAATAGAAATGTATTCATGCTTCAGGAAGTTAAAAAAAATCTAGATTAAAAAAAGTTTAATAGGTTTAATGACATTTAGAAGATTTACAACACTGTCCTGGTGGCTTAAGTAATAATATTACACATGTGTAATATGTGGTTTTAGATATTTTAGATTTTATCAGTGAGCCCAGTCTGTCTGATGTCATCTACACTACTTCCTGGACTACATCAAGTACAGTATAATAAGAGGACTGAAAGCAAAGACACCTACGGGGAGTCCACATTGATTCATGGAAGGAAACAGACATGCTCAGTAGAGACCAGGAAGTCTGACATTTGCAAACCATGCCATGGCACAAGTCACCCAGTAGATGGCATGAAAGCACCCCTACTAAGTACAAGCGCTTGTTGTATCTCCCAGCAGCAGCTCTAGTGCTCAGTCCTCACAATGCATCTATATAATGCATGCAGTTTTGAACCAGTGGTCCTTGAGAGGGTATCAGCTAGGTGGGCCCCAGATAACTGCAGATCACAGGGATTAAAGCAGAAAAAAATCCAAAGACGGAAAATATTTCAGTCGGGGGGGGGGGGGGGGGGGGGGGGGGTGCAGACTGCACCCCCCCCCCGTTCACAACGTAGCCTACCTTGTCACACTATGCGATAAATATTGCATAAATAAATCCCTACCAAGTATTTTTCGTAAGACCCATTAGGCCTACACACTTTCTATAACGTACTATGCCCGACATATTTTTGACATGGGAGAAATAGTATGGCCATACTGTTGCCTATTCTGCAAATCAATCAATCAATCAATCAATCAATGCCCCGGCAGCTGTTCCGTTCAGCGCAGTTGCGCACACATAGACCCACGTTAGTTTGCTCACATGATCTGTATAGCGAGGCAATACATAAGTCATTTAATTAAATATCATTCAATATGAAATTAATTAACCGGCCTGTTGATAACATGTAGGCCTAATACATTTATTTTTGCTATATTGTCAGCAACATCTTCTGTTTTTCTTGCAGCATAGCTCTACCCAGGGCCGAATTTAGCCAGCCCTACTAGGGTGGGCTGGAAAAAAGGCAGGGTGGGCAACTCCAAAGTTTTTCCCATATGAAGCAGTGGTTTTCAATCTTTATGACACCAGGGCCGACTATTTATTCGACATTTGAGCCACAGACCACCATTTGAGGACATTTTAGCCCCACAGACCCCAAAACTATAAAGATTCTTGCTTGCTTTTGATTGCTTTTGTCAACAATTCCAGGCTGGATTTGGGGGGAAAACAGTCAAACATACTAAAATGACCATTAATCTTCTACATTCTCTAGTTGTGTAGACTTGGGCTACATTTAGCTGGGGACCATCTCTCAACCACTGGTGGTCCCTGGACCGCTGATGAAAACCACTGATATAACCTTTCATTGGTGGGCAAGATGCGCATTTGGGTGGGCACTGCCCACCCCTGCCCCGTCTAGATCCAGCCCTGGCTCGACCCGTTCGGTATCAGTGTTCCCTTAGCTTCTCATGCGGCCCACAGTGGACATGGATACTAATCATACTTTGTCGCATTTAACTTTTGCGACCAGTTCATTCATCGTGTTGCTCAAAGAGCGAACATTAAAAACGTTATTACCGGCAAAGGATGTCAGCTGCCACGTCTCCTTAATCTGGCTCGCACTCCTCCTCTTGACCCTCTTTTCTTAATTTTATTCCATGTTCGCGTCGCGCTGTTCTTTAGTTCTGAATACTTGGCCAGTGAATCCAAAACACAACAGACTCGCATGGTTTGTCTGAGTGCCTGAGTGATAACACGGCCAGGCAATAAACTTCATATTGCCACAAAAAGAAAGCGGGTGTAATCACGTTAAAACGACATTAAACATATAAAATAACAACAGACAAGGCAGGCAGATAGGCTGAGTCAGCAGCGGAGCCAGACCATAGAGTAGAGCCAGACCCGGAAAGTTATGACATCTCCGTTCACTTCCTGGAAACGTTAATGGCGTCTGCTCTACATAGACTTCTATCGGGCAATGGGGACGGCCATCTATGTTTGTCACAGTTCAGATCGAGCAGCTCGACCGCTCAGTTTCTGACCCTTCAATGTCGCAACTCTTCAAGTTACACACCCAATCACTCAACAGACACTTGATTACCCTACCAGCGGCACCGGTGCAGCTTGACTTGCACGGAGCGGAGCGCACAAATCTATTTTCCTAGTCCTAGGGATGATGCATTGTAGTTTGGAGATCACTTGACTTGCAAGTCAAGTATAATGGTCCGTTTTGCGTTTGGTCACGTCATTAACCAACATCGCGGCCGTGGGCAAACCCTCCCCTTTTAGATTTTTTTTTGCCAAATGTCGTGGATCTTATGAAACCCCTGGGGAATCCTCCCCAGTACGGAAATCCGTACCCCGTACGGAACTCTTTAATCGCTGAGATCAGTTCGTAACCAAATGGTCCATTTGCACAATCTCACCCGATCCGATATCCCATCCTTAATTGTAGTCCAGAGTGAAAGTCGATAAGACACTGAGCTCCAAAATCCACATATTACACACAGACTCCCAGGAACGTTTTTTGCAAAAACAAAATATGACATTCAGAAGATTTAGGCTTCTACTTTTTTTTTGCAAAAAAAGGAATGGAACTCCCTATGTAAAAGGAAAACCACCACAATCAATATAATAAATAAATAACATGTAATGCTTAACAGCTAAAATTACAAGTGGCTGGGGTCAGTGGGGTGTCATGAACAGCTTTATGGTGGGTAGTCAATAATTTATTATTTATTCATGTGATGTGCTCAGTGTTTTTCAGCCATTCACTGGGTGGCACATACAGCACATGAACCTCTCCAAACTCGTGCAGCGAGATACCGTACAGTCAATGCAATTAAGAACTCCTTGCTGAAATTAGCCAATATACAAGCTCATGATACACCATGAGCCTGTAAATGAGCCATTTTCCACTGTAGGCTCGCCCACAATATTCATGTGGTTTCAAACCCGGGGCACAGTCAGGCTGGATGAGTGCCTGGACCGCTCAACCGTGGCCCAGGCTGTGAAGAAAATCTTAATGTCATTGCACCACTAATGCACCACGAGTGTTAGTCCTTACCTGCTCCATGTTCTTGCTGTACAAGTCCTTGGCTCCTGCCACAGCAGTTAGGTTATTGGCTTCTGCCGTCGCCTGGGAAGAAGAAAGGAAAGCTCTTACAAAGCAGAATGGGAGGAAATGGAACGTGAAATCGTAGAAATGTAGCCTTGTTAAAAATACATTAGAGTAGTGACTCTCAACCTCTGGATAACGGCCCACTTGAAAAGAAGTGTCCATGGCTCACCCATATGACCACTTAACACTTAGTATTCCATACCAACGTAGTAGATTTTAGGATGTTATTTAATGGTTATGACTGTGATAACACATTGTTTAAGGTTTTAAATAGATAATATCAATCATACCATTAGGATTAAATAGGAAATGAAATATCCATGTTACATTTACACTTAAATCTCATGTTTTGACAAATAATTGGGGATCCATTTGTAATACCCTCCCAGTTGAGAACCACTGCATTATACCCTCTCAGGGGAACGGACCTGTAGCATAGACTTGGGATGAGGCAGCTCCTCTCCTTGGTAGATCTTGATGTAGGCCTGTGGAAAGGTGGAATCATGGATATTAGAACTTTTTATTTAGTTTGGGGGGCATTACTATCCTTGAGTGCATAACTGACTCTGTTTCGAATTGACAGCAACATTCTGAAATGAACATACCGCATTGTGTTACCTTTATGAGGGTCCAGTCAAAATCAGAGTAAAGCCTAATTGAATTAAGATGTCGACTATTCCAATGGTAGTAACATTATTGCAGTACAATTTTCACATGTACAAAATGTTTGATGATGTCCTGTTTTTGAATCGAACACAAAGCTGCACAGTCCAGGTACGAACTTTTATGTATCACTAGGGACGCAATGCATCTTCAGTCATTAAACCGAATATGCTTCACAAAGTAGCATGTCAGCAGGATCATGAAAAGCAAATAGCTCTATAAAACTACCCAGGCAAACAGCTTAATACATTTTAATAATGGTTCAAGATTAAAGAGTTGCAATTAGTGGTGTGGACAGTAGCTATTTAAGCCAGTTGTCTGATTGCTGCTGCCAATTCAACCGTAAACCAATAGAATGAGACATAAAAATGCCGGGACCTTGAAATACTCGACGAGGTCTCTGCAGGTGACTTTGCTTCCTCCGATCTCCTTCTCCACAAGTCGGTCTGGTGCCAGCAGCAGAGGAACCAGTTTGGTCAGCTGCTGTGTGAAGTCCCCGTCAATGTCTTTGTAAGACAAACACACAAATGCACATGGAACAGGATGTTATATTCAAGTGTGCACTCGCCAAGTACTTTTATCCTGTCTACACTGATAGTCAGTTTGATTATAGTCAGTTTATGAAGAGGACCCAATTTCAGTACAACTGATTACTTTTCCATTGCAGAGAACATGCTCAAGTCTAGTTGTACAAATACAAATTTGACTAAGAAACTTTCACTTAGGGATAGTTCAGGTTTTTGGTACATAAGTTGTGTCAGAGTTGGTGGGAGTTCTGCTCTGGCTTTGGTGAATATTAATAGATCTGGTCATTTTGTGGGGGGCATTGGGGCCACAATGTGGCCCCAATAATTTGTGTTGTTGGATTATTTCTAAAATTTTAGCACAGACTTCTTTCATTTTTGACCCTGCCTATCACATGGAACTACCTTTTTGAGTGTAATGATATGGTTTAGTAACCCTTCAGGAGCGGTCGACGGTTTACCAGTTGTTTGGCCACTAGTTGTGATGTATGCAGCAGTTGCAAAACAATTTTGCCGTCTCTCAATAAAGTACATATCCGTGTGTGTACCCACCTTTGAGTCGGCCATCAAATTTGGGGTTGGTGGCCACCTTGAGGCCGGGGTGGGGCAGCAGGAAGCAGCCGATGTTGGAGAAACAGGAGTGGATGTGTTTCCGCACATTCTGAAGCTCCTCGTGTTGGTTCTGCTTCACCTGGAGGGCAGGTTGAAGGGACTTATACTGTGTTTGTGCAAATTCTGTTGGACATGATTGGTGACACATCCCACACAGTTTCAAATGCCCACAGAAAGGCAGTTCTGTAGTTCAGAAATATTTTGAAAATGTAAGGGGTGATATTTTTCAAGAAGTTGAGGTGCCCTTTGGATTATGCATTTCAAATTGTTATAGTCACAGACACTCATTCCAGTCAATCAAACAAACAAACATTAAATGCCATTGACAATGAAAGCGTGGGTGTTTGTTTGCTCACACACACATAAAGCTGGACATAGGAGGGGGGGGGGGTCCCCCTCAAAAAGTAGCCGTTTCTTATGGGACTTTCTTCACAGCTCCTTACCTGTAGCCGTTTTTCCAGGAAGGCTTTGCCTCCTTCCAGGCCATAGTCATGCTCATAAGGATAGCTCCAGTCCCGAATCAAGAACATCAGGGACTGGAATAAACAAACCCAGAGTTACAGGTCACACTCAGTTTAATTTAATTTATTTTTGGTCAATGGCAGAGCTTGTGCGCGAATATTACTACTACACAACCTTGAACACAGGTCAGACGTCAGTAGAATAAGAGCAGTACCTGGAAAGGTTTCATGTAGATCTCTTCCATAGCCAGGCGTCCATATTCTGTGAAGAGCTATAGAACAGAGGCAATATCAAGAGCTGGAGCTTGGTTGTATGACAAAGAATATGATATGCAAAAACAATATTCCTCTGGGCTGCAATGTTTTTGTGTGTCGCTTTACTTAAATCAATTGGGAAATTAAAAAGAAAGAAACAGAGGTGATGTTTCTGCTTAATTATTTTTCCATCACACTGTTGGTAGTTTCGATGAAATGAATAGTTTTTCATATTGGCCAAGCACTTAATCGAACAGTAATACTACAGTAATATTAATGCTAATCTATTTTTCTCATATACCTAGATTTTATTTATTTTCTATTTTATGGCATGTCATGTTGACGTGCTTCTGCATGACATTAACGATAGCAACCAGTCCCTACGATCGACCTTGCTGTGGAGCCCTGTGGATGGAGCCACGTGGGTGAAGAATTGGACACCAAACACAGTTGCAGCATGAAGCTGAAGGATTGCGTCTTTCCTGCATAGTTTAGTAGAATTCACGGCTGAGGAGACATTAGAGCGTATCCATAGAAATAGCTGCTTGGTGTCCAACATACATGACAACAAGCAGCAACTGCCAGCAGCACCTGTCGTGTTCTCTGCTCAACCATCTCCTTAGACTGTCAGTAGATATCCCAGTGCCTACCATGTACTTTAACTCAATGTTAATCAAATGCACATTTCTCCACGTTGAATAACGTCCTGCTCCTTGAATAATAATGTCCTGCAATAATGTTGTAATTGCACTGTCATATTTACAAGCTGTAGCAGTTTATCGCTGTACTTGTAAAAAAAAAAAAAAAAAAAAATCATGTGACAATAAGTAAATAGAGTTTGAGTACGTGATTCCTAATTCCTAACCCTCAATGACTCATCCGAACCTCAGACCCAGCTGAATGATATGCCCTTCCCCTGGTTAATAACCATAGGCAATAGCAAATTATCTTGTGATTGACTATGCATTCTGGTTGTGCATTATGATACAACATGATACTAACCTGCAGATGTTGGAGGTCGTCTTCCTGGATGTTCTGTGACAAATTGTAGACCTGAAAATGAATAGGAAAAAACATGATGCTGTGAAGAGAGAGATAACGTAGAGATAACGTACATAGAAACAAAAAGAGCCTTTTTAAAATCACACCTGTACAGAGCTGGTCATGGTGCTGAGGGCAAACACAGTAGCACAGTCCTTGATGGTTGATTGGCTGTCAAAAGCTCCCTGTGTGTCAACCAGCAGCACTGCAACCTGGAGGGAGAAAGAGAGAAAAGTTTAACACACTGACTACCAAGGACGGTTTCTGACGACCGTCAATGTCAGTGTTTCCGTTAGACGGTGGTCTTTGCTAAAATAACCAATAAGTCATAGAGGCTAAAATAACCACACAAGTTACACATAATAAAATATACCCTAGCACTAAAAAGTTTGAGGTCACTTAGAAATGTCCTTTATTCATTTTATTTTTAAGAAAAGCACTTTAATCAATGAAGGTAACTTTACACTAATGAGAAAATTTACTTTATACCAGCGGTCCTCAACTAGAAATGCTGAAGGCACAAAGACTAAGGTATCGTCCCATGCGTGCACGATGGGCCACACCAGTACATCTTCAAAAAACTCACACTTTGCCCCTCATAATACCTCATCCCTACAATTATAGATGAGAAGTTGAAGATGGATGGATAATACCCAGGGCAGTACATTATTTGGGGCTTTTCCCCAAAGGAGCACCCTCACACAGTGGGGGTTGAACGTTTTTAGTCTGCCACAATGTTATGCTGCCCAGCGCCCAGTGTGCCCAGAAGGGCAGACGCAAAGATGCAAAACTACACAAACTACACCCCATGAAGTTAACAGAGCTTGTGTAACTGACTATGTCATAAGCACGCGCCCATGTCCTGTGCTGGTAGCTGACCTACTATTGATCTACCAATCACAATTCAGTGTTTTGAGCTTGTACAGCTGTGAGCTTTTTTTTTCCCACAGCTGGTTGAATTATATGGATTTGGGATCAAACCAAAGACCAATATAGAGCTGCGCAGTGACGTCAACGCCCCTGTTCCGGAAGTCTTTTCCCAATTCATTTTTCTCATAGACTTTTCGAAAATAATTTATATCAAGACGATTACACCGCGGTCAAAGCCAACTCGAGTCGTGACGAATCTCATGATGACACACACAAACTTTTGGGACAATAAAATAATTTCTAAGATAAAAGACGAAACAAAAAGTCTTGTATCATGCCGTTTTCTACTTCTTCCCAATTATATATTATATGACGATATTGTGTTTGTTGTCATGATTTGTCACGACCTGAGTTGGCTTTGGCCGCGGCGTAATCGTCTTGATATAAATTATTTTCGAAAAGTCTATGAGAAAAATGAATGGAGAAAAGACTTCCGGAACAGGGGCGGTGACGTCACTGCGCAGCTCTATAAACCCGGTTACACTGTTCATCACACAGGCAAGAAGCAGCTGGAGCAATTTCAAAATAAAACATGCAAACAACAATAAAAATATAAAATATAATGATTAAAGATAAAAAAAATGAATGGCTGTTTTAGCTTTTGAATGTCATTAAGTGCTTTCATATTTTAATTACTTTCATTAAATGAAATTCGTTCTGACAGCACAACTACAGTTTCATTTCACAGACAAACAACCACACAATCTCAATGATTAAAATCTTACTTAAGATTTGGCAAGAGTTTTCCGCCTACCTTAGTGCCGTCAGGCTTCTCAACCACGAAGACCTCACTCCACACCTGGATGCCTGTCGTCTCTCTCTCACAGCCTCCCCTCCACTTGAATCCTGTCAGGGGGTCCTCTTCCCCTCCTATCCACCCAGTGTTCTGCTGTTGCTGTGGGTGAAAAAATACATTAGAGTCAAATTAAAATGAAGAATTTTACCGTGTAGAGTGGACTAGCCAAATTAGTTATGGCAACAAAATAAAAATGCAATTCCCAAAATAAGATTAGCGTTTCACACAGGGTTAGGCGCCTTGGATTCCCCAGAATGAAGTCAGTAATGACGCTCTGGAGAGGGAAGTCTGGTGCTCTCTGGTGGAGCTGTTGCTCCATCAGAGACATTAGTTGTCACAAGAGAAAAGCTCCCATCTGTGAACACAGCACCCACCATTGTCACTTCAAATAGGGACACACACTATAATGGCAAAAGTGAAAGGCAAGCACAATCACAATGTTTACAAAGGTGACCAGACTGGCCACACTATGAGAATATGTAAACTGCCCTCTAAATCAACGCACTGATTTACAATGCAAACCATGTTTAAACAATCATTCCTGGTGACTGGCTTAGACATGGGTTATTCTCAGTGACTGTAAGGGGAGAGAAAAGAAAAATACAAGCTTTAAGCATAACAAACTTGCACAGATAAAATAATCAAATTGACAACTAAAAACATGACATAGTTTTATGAAATGCACATCTCAGACTTATATGAAAAGCTGCTGCTTCTCCTCCTTACTAACAACTGAGCAGCTTAACAGATGGCAGGTTCAGCCTTTCAGTTGTGCAATTGTGGCCGTGTGTGTGTGTGTGTGTGTGTGTGTGTGTGTGTGTGTGTGTGCGTGTGCGTGTGGTGGCTCCAGCTGCTCCTTTAAGGTCTAAAGGACAAGTTAATACTTCCAGTTGTCTGGAAGTTGCCTTACACCCAACACCCATCTCCTTCATAGCTCAATGGATTGAAAGCAGCCTTATGTCTGCAAGACATGGATGTACAGCATGTTGCTGGTCAACGTTTTTATTTTCTACACAGTCAAGAGTTAAATATCAACATTAAAGTTTGATCATGATGACGGCACAAGATAATAATATATGTCTAACTGATTTCAGATGTCTATATACATTCTGCATCAACTCTCCAGTTCTAACATTTCCTTCACATAGGACATAATGTTCACTTTACTCACCGCCTTCAGTCAGCGTTCGCATATCAGAAGGATTGGAATGCTTGGTGATAAAATGGGGCAAAGGAAGCTAAAAGTTTGGCGTTCTTTGCGTTTGTTTTTGTGCGATTATACAAGTGTGATCATTGCTAGCCAATGTGTGATTTAGGGCCTACAGGCTCAGCGTTGTTAACAAACGTGAATAGGATTGGTTGTGTGAATAGGAGGAAGGATTATGTGCAGGAGGTCATTTATGTCTTAAAAGATTTTATTTTAAAAGCGGCACACGTGCCTAATGTTGCCTAACCCCAATTATCTCAGCTAGGCTAAAGGCACGGCAGGGTGATTACATGTGGCTAATCCTGCAAACCACTGAACTGATCAGTGTTTGGGAAATATTTTGGTGGGATCAGGCTGAAAGCATGCCCAAATATGGACTCGCACATCATAAGTGACACATCATGGACTGGACATCTGTCTGGGGGATACGTGGACAGGATACAGGATAATGCACTTCAGTGAGCAGTGAGCACATGCACTCTAGTCAAACTGGCTAAATTGTAATGCTATGTCAAGCATTATTTCCATAAAACGCTTGCCAAAACACACATGGCTGATTTTTGGAAAGGTCATTTTGACAATCACAACTGTCCCAAGATTAGCATTCATATCCTGAACCCATTTAGAGCCATTCGTCGTCTCCGCCGGGCCGAAGGCATGGAGGTCAAATTTTGAAAAAGACGTTGCCTCCAATCATGAATGCAGCGTCTGATTGCCGTGAAAGGTGCAGTAACAAATGGCACCATTTCACATTGGCCCATTATACCGCTACCAGGTTATCACAATAACCTACCTAGCTGGCCGAGCTTTCAGGATTTAGAGGGTTGCCCCCCCCCCCTCTTTTGCTAATCTGCCTCAGTTCATAATGGCTTAAACACAACTATTCAAGCGCCATAGTAATGTGGCCATAGTAATTAGCCCAATTCCTGCAACTATGCTACCGGTACACCACGATTGATGAAGCAGTCGTCGAAGTGACAATTCATGACGAGATTTTCGATTATTACTAGACCCGTCTTATGCCATGTGGTAAAATGCATATAATGACCTACATTGGCTTGTTTTCTTATTAAGTTGCTTGTCTTTTTTGGGCTTGTTTCTTAAGTGGACCAGTACTTCCATGGCTTGCTTCCCAAACCCATTAGTTCCAAAACATTCACTTTTTGTACACGCTCTCAACATATTGCAGCTTTGTAGATAGACTATTTTCAGTCATCTGATGTACTAGGTTTTAAGTGGTTGTTACTTTAGGGCTTGTTTTAATGGACCTGGTTGCCTCACAACATCTGGCAACACCACTGGTAATGTGTGTGTGTGTGTGTGTGTGTGTGTGTGTGTGTGTGTGTGTGTGTGTGTGTGTGTGTGTGTGTGTGTGTGTGTGTGTGTGTGTGTGTGTGTGTGTGTGTGTGTGTGTGTGTGTGTGTGTGTGTGTGCGTGCGCGTGTGCGTGTGTGCCTGACCTGGTTGAGCATGTAGCGCAGCATGAAGTCCAGCAGGAAGGACTTCCCCTTGCGGAAGGCTCCGGCCACAGACACCACCACCACGTTGAGGTCCTTCACGTGGTCCTGGAGCAGGATCTTCTCCAACGCTGCCGTGTCCAGCTCAAAGTTATGCTCGTCTTCGTCGGCCAAAACAATCTGGACAGGCCCAGGCTTGGGCTCCTCCTCCACCCTCATCTGAGGGAAACAGTTTTGGGGGAAAAAAAAACACGCTTCAATACAAGAAATCTACATCTTGGTAGAAGTCAGATACCAGAAATCTACAGCTTGGTAGAAGTCAGATACCAAACACTAAGGCTTGTTTATTTTATTTGATAAGCCAAATATCGCTTTAAGGCAGTGGTTTTCAAACTTTTTGATACCAGGGCCCACTATTTATTCAGCTTTTGAGCCACAGACCACCATTTGATGACATTTTATCCCCACAGATGGCAAAACTAAAGATATATTTTGTTTTTGTCCACAATTCCAGGCTGGATTTCGGAAACAATACAGTCAAACATACAGATCAAAATGACCATTAATCTTCCACATTCTCCAGTTGTGTAGACTTTGGGTGATTCAGATGATGAATATTTTACTCTCGAGTGTAAACGCTCTCAAAGAGCTGGTAAACCAACTTTCCATCATTTAGCTGGGGACCACCTGGAACCCTCTGAAGGATCAATGGTGGTCCCCGGACCACTGGTTGAAAGCCACTGCTTTAAGGAATTCATCGTTTCTTTTAGTTGAACTTATTAGTGCTATAGCACCGGTATGCTCTGAAAGAGACTTTAGCCTATATTGATCACAGCATGTGCTTTGGATTGTGAGATAACAAACCATAAGAGGCTAGGAAAAAATATCAGAGAGAAAACACAACGCTCTGCAACAAAAACACTTCCAGGACATTCTTTCCATTCTCTACATTTGTGCAGTTCCTGCGAAGACGATGTACTAACCACCTGGTAGAAACAGTTTAGCTGCTCATAAAAAACGAATTATTTGAATATATCAAATGCCACATTTAAATGGCTCTATATTCTGATAGTAGTTAAGTTACTGCTATATTGCATTTATTTGGTAACAGGGGTATTCATGTCTCTCCAAATCTTTACTAAACAAAAAATGCATTTGAAGTTAGGGTTCCAATTTTCTCCAATCAGGAGAAAGAACAAATGAAATTGGGAAGTCACGACACAAGAGAAGACAAAATTGGAAGTGGAACACAATAAGATTCACACGCCTGTACTGTGTGTGTGTTTGGCTGCTCTTTTTTTAACTACAGGTATTACCACATGTAATGAAATCTGCACATACAGTTTCCATCGTTATTATTTCAGGGAATACAAAATCCCAATAAGGAAGGCCATCATAATTTATTGGGGAAGATCCCATACGGAGAACACATTTTAGGAAAGGTTATGAATAGACCAGTATCCTTAGTAAAGCGTCACCTCTTTCTCCTGGAGCTCTTCGTCTGGTGAGGGGGTTAGCCCTGCATCTGTGCCCGAATCTGAGTCCAATGTGAGTAGTAGTCCTTTGTGATTGCTCATCCCCTCATCGGTCCCATCCAGGTCCTCGGGCCATGCTCGTGGAGCCTGCTTACGCCGGGGAAGAGGGACATCTTCCACCCCGCTCACACCTGCCAGAAGAAACAACAGGCTCCATTTGTCACCGCTAAACCCCTTATTCCTTAACTTCTTTGCCTTTTTAAACTATAAAAAAACATTTTGCAATAGTTTAAATGGCCAGTCTTCAAGCTCACAATGTGTTAATAGATTGGCACGTTGAACTAACCCAAAAGGTTTTTCAAGATAGTAGAAAAAAGTTCAGAGGTAACAAAAATGGAGCCCAGCATGCGTGAGGAGGGCTAAGATGACAAATCTAACTTAGGGAAAGCTAACTTAGGGAATATACCGCATGGCATAAAAAAGAGCAACTTGTTGGTCACAAAAACGAGAACAGGGGACTAATCTGCCCCAGTTGTAAATTATGGTTGATTGTGTTAAAATGTTGAAACCGGGCAGCATTGTGGAATAGGTTGGGGTCATGTTGTTGTTGGGAATGATTCCAAAACCAGCAACATTCTGCACTAGGCATGTTGTTACCCATCTAGGTCAGATTCTGAAATAGCCCTGAATGAAATCCCAAAGGGGCAGAGAAAGTGATGAGAACAGAGAATGTTAAAGGGATAACATTTCGCATCTACTGTAGACTTTACTCAAATGAACAGTAATAAAAAAGTAAAAGAACAATGTCATACATGCCCAGGTTGCAGGAGATTTGTGTTTAACCCACGAGTATGCATGATGCAACCATGCTTTGTTGTTCTACACCTGTGATGTGCTAAAGATGTGTCCAGTTCACCAGCAAAGATGATCAATATTGAAGTGTAAATATTCTATGTAGCAGTATCACAATATTAAAAATGAATAAATAAAAATGTATTTGAATTTAGAAATCCTTTCCAGGAAGGAGATAATAATTCTGATGCTGACACCCAAGAATAAAGCCAGCACTCCCTAAAGTGCAATACACCGTAAAATAAAACAGCAAGCCTCTACATGATGACATGCGATCCATCCACTGAACGGGTAGGACAGGAGTATTACACACTGCTCATTGAGCCAACTCACGCATGTGTTGGTCACTGGCAACAACCAAGCGGCTCATAAAATGAGCATCCTACTGCGAAGTTTGTTTATATTAGCCAAGACAAAACATCCTTAAACCAGAAACCTGAGCTCAATAGGAAATGTACATTTTAATATACTGTATGTTATGATGCCAATACATCATACTGATGTCAGTCTGGAAGTACTACAGTTACACTGTTTATTGCATAAGCAGGAGGTACATTCATTCCACAAACTCATTCTCATACCAACGGTCATTGGCCATAGGCGTCAACCACACAAGTCTGGCTGTGTGTCCTTAAAAATCACTGATGGGTAATGGATACCAAAACATACCATCAGGTATTTTAGTTTACAGAGGCCCCATGTTTACGCCACCAGTGGTTTCGTCCACCGTCTGCCCGTTCTGGAGACGGGGCCTAGTAACGTTCACGGAGAGTCTGTGGGACGTCTTCTGCTGTGATGTTATTCTCCTCTCTGCCAGTTCCAACCGGCCTAGGGCCAAAAGGGTGCTGTGATCCAGGACAGATATCAGGATGACACACAAACAAAACACCACCTGCCCCAACCACAGCTCTAGAGTGTGGGACTGGATGGATTGGTGAGTGTCTGTACAGGTTATTGAAACTCCACTTTCTGTGATGTCAAGCACAAACACGACTGCAGAGAGCAGGTAGGCTAAAAGTGGTTTTCAACCTTTTTGATCCCAGGGGCGACCATTTGTTCAGCATTTGAGCCATGGACCACCATTTGACAACACTTTCACCACAAAGGCCCGAAACTAAAGATTTCGCTTTTGTCCACAATTCCAGGAGGGATCTTCGCAAACAAAACAGGCAAACATACAGATCAAAATGACCATTATTCTACATTCTCTAATTGTGTGAACTTCTTAATTAAGTGGTGCTAATTAGATGAACATTGGCACTCGAGAGTGTAAACATGAAACCAAATGGACGCTTGCGGGTCCATTTGGTTTCATTTTTACGCTCTCAAGAGTTACATCTTTAATCAACTTAGCTGGGGACTACTTGGAATCCTCTCAAGGACCACTGGGGGTCCCTGGACAACTGGTTGAGAATCACTGCGCTAAACCATTTTAGATAATCCCAAGACCTGCTGATATTGGAGCCTGGATCACTTGGATCTGAAGGGTGCAAAGAACTACAAGCGGTATTATTATTATATTGATTTTAATTTCAAAAATCGTCACCAATACTGGCAATTATGTACTTCAGAATTTTATGTTTATTACAAATTATGGTTATACAATGTGGAACTATATTCCAAATGACCATTTTAACGTATTTATATCCATTCTAATACATTTTCCCTTAAAAACTCTGTCCGCATGTTTCACACACATTCAATAGATTTGCTAAATAGTTACCAATCAATTTTAAATCATTGAATCGTATCGCCTTAATGAACCAATATGGCTCATGCATCGTATCCACCATGTATTGTGATACGTATCACTGTTAAAATGTATCGTTACACCTACAGTAGAAATACATTCATATCACAACCCTCTGGCAAAGAGAATTGTCACTATAAAGCAAGCCAGACAAACAATAAACTGTCAACTGATAATGGCCCCAGGCAGCTAGTCTCATGCCTGTTCTACAAGTCTGCAAGTCTAGAACATAAACTAGACTTCTTGACTTGTGACTTTTGCTCTGAACATAAGTAGGCTTCACGACTTCTGACTTTTAAGCATTAGTAGCCTCACATAGCAAAGGAGACATTAGAATCAGATATCCAAACAAAGTGTCTCACATGGTGGCATCAGAACCTGTGACAATTAATGAGGCCCTGATCCATCTGTAAGATTAATAGGACTTAAAATATTGCAATTTGAAGCAACACCACCATCTCTCAGATTCAAAAGCAAAAATGTTCAAGTTTTGTCTATAATTTAGGAGAGACAATTGGCAAAATGTTGGTCCAAATGTTGGTCTAATGGTCTAATTCAGATGTTTAAATATAATCAAAGAGTTACCAATCTATAAGGGTCCATTTGGTTACCAACTGTCCATCAATTAGCTGGGGACCACCTGGAATCCTCTCAGGGACCACTGGTGAAAATCCCTAACTTACAAGCATTAAACTTATAAGCATTACACTTACCACTTCTAAATGCGTTGTGGATATTCAGACTCAGACATCTCATATCTTTATGCTGTTTGTGTATACACACACACACAAATTTGTCTTGACTTAACAGGAGTGCGTTCAGCATGTTGGCCACAGAAGCCATATGAAGCTAACTAGACAAACAAACACACAACATGCATCGATCAACGCCACAGACGGCAATATCTTGACGCACACAGACACGCCAATGCTGTCTGTGGTCTGCAGCTACAACACAGCAGCATGCCTATTTACCGTAGTTCTGCTCAGTACACAAATTAGGCCTGGACATTTCCTGCGTGTGCGGCAGGCAGCATGTCACAGGTTGCCGTCAAGGCCAGAGCAACCCTCAGCTTGATGAAGTGGCACTGTGGCCGCAGAGAGGATCAACACAAAGACACCATTCTGCTGGGATTGCAACCATTCTGGCATTTCAGCAGCAGGGAGAGCGTGTGTGCGACACGATACACTATACAAGCCAGTATGTTACTATGTTAACTATAAACTCCACCCATTTATCATAAACGTCATTTTTCCCCTTCCAATACCTACTCACTGAACTCACGTGTGATGTACCTAGTGCAAAACAGACTGTCATCTTGCACTCATTTGGGCTAGCACTAAAATTAGAGGCATCACATCTTATCTTGTTGAAGCATTGAGCAGATGTTTTCTAGGCTGACGTAATGGTGCATTCACATAAGGCATATGCAAAGATCACAGCATATTTGTCACTTCTGTGCATCTCTTGCTCAGACCGTTGTTAACGCATCGAGTGTGCATACGTACTAGTGACGTGTTGTCAGGGGTGAGGCAGCTGACAGGGGAGTTGGAAAAAAAAAGAAAAAAGAAAACACAACTTTCCAGCATGTAGCTTTGCATCTCTAAGTTCATCAACTCACTTGAATCTTTTGCAGAAGCTCCAAATGTTGGGTTTTCTTAATAGCTTTATGTTGCTGTTTTTTTTACTTACAACGAATACATCTGCCCGTGTGTACGCACTAACTGCACACACACACACACACACACACACACACACACACGTAAAGGGAATAATACAAGTTCAGTATAACTTGGCAGTAAGCTAGCTGGTGAAGCTCACTGACAGCAGCCTTGCTACATATTGTTGGCTTGTAGAATGGTTATTTTCAATGACATTTTGGTGTAGAGCATACAGTAGGAGTTGTCAAACTGTCATGAGGTGCCGAGGTCAAAGGTTGGGGTAACAGAAGAATTTTAAATAATTTAAAAAAACAGTAAAAATAAACAAATAAAAACATTGTGTTGAGCACCAGTCATGACCAAACAAAAATTAAAACCAGAAGGAGCTTGCTGTACTGAATTTACTTCAGATCAGTCAACAGCTGAAGACAATCTAATACATACTGGAGATACATTTCAAATAGGCAAGCCAATTGAACTATTAATAAAAAATAAAAGCACAGTGAAGCACAATACATTGAATACGAAGTTACAGACAAGGGTTAAAAGTCAAGGAGTAAAAATGTAGGAGGCCAGCCTGACGTGGGTGGCCAACGTTTAGGCGCTTAAACAGAGAAGACTTAGTCACAGGACTGCACTGATTAAGCCAATTTACAAATACTGAATTGTGTGCACCTCAAGTCATCTTGAGGTTTGGTTAGCAATATTTAACCGGTTTTATAATTTATTGGTGCACTATTGGTTCCACTAGAGTAAAAGAGTAAGAAAACACTATGACGTGAGGTTTGACCCAATGCAACTTAGAAATGTAATCAAAATCACCAAGATATCAATGAGAAAAGAATTCATGGACTCGAGCCCTACATCAGGATATACTACTACAGGCCCCTGTGCTCCAATCTTATCTTGCATTGTTCCTTCCTTTTCTAAGCAGTGTCTATCTTTAGCTATGCAGGCCAAGTAGAGAGAGAGCTAGAGCAAGTGGGCAAGCTAGCCTACATCTCAGCTCTGTATCCTAAAACAGCTCTCCTCCCCAGACCCGTGCACTATATCTGAGGCAGATCTTATTGAAGAACGCCAGGTCCATCACCATTAAGTCAGCCATCTAAATATGGTAATGTTCCACCAGTTTTAAGGGTAATTTTCCACTGATTTGTATGAGGCTTGGTTGTTACAATAGCTCACCATGCTTTTGTTTTTTTTTCTGTAGAAGATGAATATAAAATGTGCTAAGAGCAATCATCAACTGTGCGGATGAGGATATTCAACTCACTTATTCCAGGAAAACCAAATAGTTTCCATGATGTCAACAACAAATTGTTTTGCTTTTTTGCTATTCAAACAGTCTGGCAATTTAGTCACAGTTGTAGTGAACAGCAGTGTTAAGCAAAAACAATCAACAGTTTCTTCTACTTATGTGTTCTGCTGCAGATGAAGATCAATGCGAAATCGGTCAGTTTTCATTGGTCTCCTGTAGCCTCATTCATTGTCAAGTTCAACACATTTGAACAAAAGTACCGGTAGTTAAGGAAAGTTATCAAAACCTGGGAACTAAGTCATTAAGACATTTCTTCAATGTGTTTCTATTTGGTGGTTTAATTTTGCATAATGGTAAAATGTTGAAATTCAACACCTGTGGGAAACCTCATAAAAACAGGTCAAAGTCAGGGTACCATGCAATAACCTATTGAAGGTAAAACATGAAAAATGTCATCATGCTTTATGTTGCATGTTATGTCTTAGTAGGCGGTAGGGCTGCAATGATTACTCAAATTGGTTACTCAATTATTTTTCAACAATCCAGTCATCGGTTGATCACATTGGTCAAGTGGGGGGGGGGCACGATAACTCAGTGATTAGTTGCAATAGTTTTTCCAGTGTTAAGTGTAATTAAACAAAATGGGAGTGAGCCATCTCTTTTCACTTGACATGTAGTATGACACGTAACAACGATTAATAGTATCAAGAATATCAATTTTACTATTTCATTTGAACATCAGCGTAATCAGGAGTGAATGAAATATTTTGAAACAAATTCTTTTTTATAGATTCTACATGTCTACAATAACCAAAAATATATTTTTAAAGTTGATAGCTAAAGAAGCGTCATCATCTGAACAATAGATTCATTGCTTAAATAATCGGCTGATTAATTGATTTTGAAAAGAATCATTAGTTGCAGCCCTAGTAGGGGGTGATGCTGAATCCATTCCAAGCATTTTTTTTTTCCAGATTGGTCAAATATCTGCTAAAATTCCCCAACTAAAGGCTGAAAGCAGAAGCAAATCATAAGGATGTGTTTTCAAGGCTACTTTTACTTAGCCACAGGACTCTAGAGAATGAGGTTGTGAAAGAGTGCAAGGGAGCAACTAAAACCCATTAAGATGCAGGCACACAATTCCTTGCCCCCTCCACACAGTAAAACCAGTGGTAGACTTGACTCTGGTTCTCTGGATGCGAGTCAAGCAGGGCAAACTTCAACTGTGCCAAGCTAAGAGATTGGAGTCTGCGCTCAGAGGACAAAGTGCAAATTAAGAAGGGCCAGGCTGAGTGTGTTACAGTGACTGTTACCACAGAGCTAGCATGCCTGTACAAATGAAGACACAAGTGGTATTACGATATGGGAAGGGTTATGGGGTACTGTTGACATCTGAAATATTATGGTACTAGGGAGTTGGCACCAGCACCCAACAACAGTATCTTTTCCTGAAAATGAACTGTAAGAGTTTTGTTGTTTGTTTTTTTTCCACACTTGTATCCTAACCTTTGTCTTCAATGTTTGTTTTGCGCAATGTTTGTGATTATGATGCTACACTATGGGGTATGACTAGGACAAAAAACATGGATGCTAAGATTATCCATTCATTCTCTATTAATGTATTTATGGACAAAGTAGGTGGGATACGAAAATCTGGGTTAAAATTTCTCAGTTAAAAAAAAAAAACACCATTTTCCATCTGTCAATTAAAGCACATGCATTTATCAGGTTAAAAGAGTGGTGAGCATCACTTATTGCCAGATACATTGAGGAAGCATGATCAAGCAAATAGAGCTGCTGGAATTAAAAGGTGTGGTGGGTTACTGGATTTAACTGGTCACTCAAAACAATATTAACGTTTCTAGATTAGGATCATAAACAACAGAGTTTATGGTAGAAGCACATAACTTTGCTCGAGAACCCAAATGGTGTCAAACTGTGCGTTGTCCAACACCATTACCCTCAATATCCATTAATTAAAGGTTTGATTTCAGGTTAATTAAAAGAGTGATGCGAAGCAGTGATCATATTACAGCCCTTCAGAAAAACACATTTTTGAGGTCCCACAACTAAGCACAAATAGAGCTGCTGGAATCACAATACCTGATAATATTTGATTAATTCAGCAGTTTGCTCAAAAATGATTTAAAGTCCCATAATTATGTTTTGTTCCCCATTCTAACCTAGCTTGGCTAAAGCCAGACGTGAATCAGCCTGTGGGAAAATAATTTCCTGCTGGGGGACAAGGTGATATTAGTGTGGCTTATTAGCCAGTGTAGTTCACCTACTGTTGAACCAGTCAGAAGAAGCTATTGGAAATTTTAACCTGGGACTATATGCACAGAACCAAAAATGAGTGAATAGTAGTAAGACCCTCAGAGGCAATAATCTGATGTTCTCAGTAAATGTACCAAGTTAGGTACTCAACCTTAGATATGGAACTCAGTCAGGGTTATATCTCAGTGATATGCATGGCAGAGATTGTTTATCAACTCTTTCCATAACAGCCTGGAGTTACAAATTAGCCATTAACAGTTGCACACTAGGGTTGCTAAAACATTAGCAACCCTAGTGTGCAAGTGCAACCACACTGGGAATCCACTTAGGCCAGGCCTAAATGGGCTGATACCACAAGACAATGATGTGGTTATTTTAACAGATTCAATTTACTCAGAATGGACAACTGTGCACCTACATAAAGAATGCATCGTCATGAATGCTGATGGGTATCCTTTCAGATAACATTCTCGCAGTTAACACTTAAGACCGCGGCCTGGTGGCCACAAGTGCGGCTGGGGCCAGAAGATTAGAATTCAAATACTTACTTCCCAGCTCAGTGGAGGCTCACAGCCCTCCATCGCAAGAAAAGGATAATGTTAGCAATAGCTCACACAAGCTAATCTTTCGAGAAATGTTTACATTTCAGAAAATTCTCGAAATCAGACACAAAGAACCTCAGATGTGTGATCACTCAACAGCATACAGCAGCAGAGCATATAAGATGCGTAATTATATCATCAGCTTAGCCATGCATGAGCACATTTGTAAAGCTTTGCCTAGAAACCGGTTCAGTTGGCAAAAAGTTTGAATTTGGAGGTTCCGTTTCAGATCCATATAAAGCGATAAGTCAAATGCAGACAACAGATACACACATACACGCACACACGTCAATAGCAGTCAATGTATTAAGGAGGCACTAAGCTCTGCAATTCACCCTTGTATGCCAACTAACCACTTAAACCCTATACATATTAGCGGCATATTCAAGATATCAATATCACCATCATATCGTGACCCATGTGATACATATCCATCGCGAGATTGCAATATCCACCACTAATAGATATAGTTCACTAGAGTCCCTGGGGCTCTGCTTATTTTTTTCATCCTCTACACCCCATCTCCTTGGAGAAAGAGCTAATCTACAAGCTCAGATCGTGTGACATACAAATTGTTAGCTGTTAGATCTGCCATTGTTGGCGAATGTTTACCCCAGAATAGGGATGCTACAGCTCATTTTGAACACAAAGGCCATCCAATAGTCTGCCATTAAGAACATTTTTAGAATAATCCCAAGACCCAGCTGTCACCCAAAGGTAATGGCAGCTAGTACAACAAAGGTTATACTAGCTTTTTGGCTATGATGGCTGTTAGACTGGTAGCCGCAGTTAATTATCAGACTTTTCCTGGTAGCTAAGCGTTTTCTTAGCCTGTTTGCAGCTGAAATGACACATAAAAGCTGATTGTGACTAGATTAATGTTATCGAGTTCAGCTGGAAAATGGAGGCACATGATTCAAATCCATTCCCGTTTACATTTATGCATGCAATGAATGCATGTAAATAGATTAAAATAAAAAATGAGTGTAATGAGTCTTGGGATTTTATGTTTGAAAACTTTGAATCCTATAGGATTTTTTTTTACTACGGCAGGGAAAGCAACCAGAAGCTATTAGTGTGAACCCTTTCGTTATACAACTGTACTATTTATTATTTATATACCAATACTTGATAGAACAAGTTCATGTTGATTATTTAGGACAGCGGTTTTCAAAAGTGGTCCTTGAGAGTTCTAGGTGGCCCCCAGGCTAAATGCCGGACAGTTGGTTAACCAGATGTAACTCTTTGAGAGCGTAAACATGAAACCAAATGGACCCTTGCAGGTCCTTTTGGTTTCATGTTTACGCTCATCATTTGAATCAGGCCCAAGTTTACACAACAAGACAATGTAGAAGATTAATGGTCATTTTGATCTGGATGTTTGACTGTTTTGTTTCTGAAATCCAGCCTGGAATTGGGGACAAAAGCAAAAGAAAGCTTTGGTTTTGGAGTCTTTGGGGGGTAAAAATGTCCTCAAAAATGGTGGTCCATGGTATCAAAAAGGTTGAAAACCACTGATTTAGGATTTGGATATTGGAGCAGGCCTATTTTACACACACACACACACACGCACGCGCGCGCGCGCGACAGGAGGCATCCGGTTGGCTGCATCTCACCACAGCATCAACCAACACACTCACGGTGTCACGCACAGCACACGTTTCATTTTATGCCAACGTTGAACACACGAGGCCTCCCAAAAAGAAGTAGCATCCTTTGGGCCAAAACTGGCCTGTAAATTAGCTTTAAAGTGGATCAGCAGCAGGGCAACCCCAACCCAATAATAGAGCACATAAAAATAACCAGGTCATTCACCAGGATGAGCCCAGGCTTTAATGCTGGAGCCAAGTCAAGAAGAAGACCGTTGCTCTCTCAACAGAAAACCGCTACTCTGTGGTGTCAACTAGTAGAGGTTAAGGTTAGTTTACATGGAGAGAGAATCGTAATGTAGATGGTCCGTCATCGGCCAGTGAGTGGACCAAAGGTGGAAAAACAAAGTGACTGCAGTCGAAGCTCCAACATTGTAGCCGAAAAAATACAACGAATCGTTAAGTCAGCTGACGGTGCGCGTTACACCAGAGCGTTTGACCCATCGGGTTCTGTGGCGGCAGCGGTCACTTTTATCACAGATTCGTAGGAAATCGGGAATTTCGTAAAACCTCTGAGAGGCTACAGCGAGCGTCTTTCGCCTCGTTCCGTAAAAGCCATCGAGCCGTTTTATGGTAACGGCAACGCATCGCTTTGTCGAAGAGGTAAACAAGAAGTGGAGTCACTAGATTTGACAGGGCACTGCATTCGGTGTAGCCCGACTGTGTACCGCAGAGTGTCTTTGACTAGTGAAAACACAGGCTGACGAAATAGCGACACTTTGCCACTGATGCGACTACGACGACCGCGGGCGATTCCACGTTTCTCGCAACACAAAAACGTATATTATTTCAGTCAGTAGTTCAACTCACCTTCCTTGAAGACGCGGTTTCTGCCTTGTGGTCCGTGGTGATTTCGGTTTCTCGGCCCGCTTACCTCCGCCATCTTGCTGTAACTGAAATTGAACGTGGCTGACGTCAGAGATATCATTTCTTTTTAGCCTCCTCCTACGGGGCAGGGCAGGATCTAGGCATGGGCATGGGAGGGCAATGCCCCTCTAAATGCCCCGACTGCCGCACCAAACATGATGACATGCAAACAAACCCAGATTTGACCCAAAGATATTTCCAATTAAAGTGCTTATATTTAAACTGATTTGAAACACTACTACTGCTACTAGCTAACTGCAAATGTGGCACCACCAAACCAACAACATTTCATCATTCAAAGCAGAAAACTCAAAACTTTATGCATGCTGCGTGTCTGTTGCAACTCCAACAGCTGATATTATTGATGCTTACTAGCCTAATATAAATCCTGTACACGATATAAATCTTGTGGGTCACAGAACTAAGGAATTTAAATGAAAATGGCATGAGGGCAGCTTCATGCCATTTTCACCTGCCCCCCCCCCCCCCCCCCCCCCCCCCCTCAATTGGGAAATGTTATATCCGGGCTCCTGGGCCTGGTTAAAAGTTCACCGCCATAGATGCTCCGAAATAAAAACTATAATGTCTTTTCCCCCACAGCAACACCAGTATTTTTGCTTAAAAGTTATAGTTATAGTTGCTATAGTTTAGTATGTGCGTGTTTAGTTAAAGAGAAGACCCCCCCGGCCCCCATCTCTCCAGCTCTTATAAACAGAATGAAACGTATTCGGATTGGTCACAAATCCGGAGAGAGATAGAGACCCTTTATTAGTTTAAATTTCTTAGCGTTTCTAGTTATTCAAGCATTGTCTACTTGTTTACCCCAAGCTAGCCTGGTACCACACTCATTTACCGTGGGCAACATACACATTCAACATAATTATGAACCTTACGTTTCCACCGGCAAATGAGTTGCGTTGAAGTTGAACTTGAACTTGAACTTCAAGTTGTGCAGTCTGGTACCCAGGCTATATAGGCCTACTACTACTCCTAAACAGGATTAGACCTACTGTTTGTTTTCTAACTACTGTATGTTTATGGTTGTTTAAAGGACGATTTATTTTTGTTTTTTCAACCAAGGTTCAATTTTAGGTTGTCATTATACAATGTAAAATGAAGGATTAAGAATAAGTGTTAGTTTTATTTTTTAAAATATGTATTTATTATTATTGTTGTTGTTATTGTTATTATTAAACTAATTATTATTTTTTTTATCCATCTACTATCTATTATAGTCCTACACAGTGTTGGGACATGTGCACTACGTAACTGAATATATTACATAATATATTACCAAAATGCAGTAACTTGTAATATAAATATATTACCTAACAAAAAATTCTAATATATTATACTTTTCTTTCTGCATTACTGCATTACTTTCAATATTACTTTCTGTCAATCTGTCTCATTGCACGTGTTCTTGTGAAATTATCTTGACAACTGCAGAAGTTAAATAATTACTTATTTTCTATAATTTGTCATCAAATCATTTACTGGCTTGCATGAATTCAAGGACTATACATTTAACTCCAGATAGCCAAGTGCGCTTGCTTTATTGTAGGTATGCCACTGGCCTATGCAACATTTGATTAATAGTGATACTAAATATTTAATCATATTTTGTAAAAAGTTTTTAAAGTAATATGTAATAGTAATATTAATATAATACACTTGCTCAGAGCCTCAGACAGTAATATTGTAATATAATATATTACTTTAAAATGAAGGTAATAATTAATAAGTAATATATTAACAAGGTAAAGTAATATTCCCAACACTGGTCCTACAAGACCCCCATAAAATTTTGGCTGCAAAAAGATGCACCCGCCCCCTGTTAAAAACAATAAAAATCCCTAAAACTAAAGAAAGAAAGCCCATTGAGAATGAATAGATATTAATGTTTGTTTTGTCGCTAACACAAACATTATCTCCTGTCACTAAAAAAAACATGTAAGATGTGTAAGTAAGATGATGACAGTGCCCCTCACTTCACATGGGTGTGTTGGTGTTGTTGTTTTTTTTAATAGGCCTTCAGCGGTTTTTAACTGATTGTGAACCAGGGACCACCACTGACAATTCAACCTGGGGCCCACTTGGGAAGGGAATGACCCACTGCTTCCATAATACTTGCTATCCTACTAAAGCATGGATGGATACATTAATTGTTTCTCAACCAGTCTGAACTATTAGTGATAATAGGCCTGCAGGTGTCCAGTGGGAAATGTTTTAAAATATAAATAAAATGCCTTTGTTAAATGTATTAAAATACATTTACAATGCAGTAGTAGTATTTATTTATTTAATGTTTTGAGAACCACTGATCTATCTAGTCTCGCTTGGCCTGCAGGCACACTACAATTGTACAGCGGACAAAAGCCTCTGACATCGTGGGCACACTGGACACTGGAAAGCTGGAAAATAAAGCATACACTCTGTATCACGTGATGTTGTTTTACTAGACAGGAATGAAGCTCCACCCAAGCTTGAGAATGTTGCAACGGCCAGCTTCCCAGAAAAAGCTTGCCCTAGCGCAAAATTCACACTGAGCCGAGCTTGAATTCCCATTGAAAAGACGTCATGTGACACTTGTTAACGCTTTGCATGATGCAGCTTTCTTTTTTGCTTTTCTGCTTGGGTGGATTCTAAAAATCCACACAATCCATCCAATGTCAGCATCAGCTTCTTTTGGAAGTTGTAATGTGACCATAGCCCTAGCCAGACAACTGTTTCACAATCCCTGAAAGCTATGCATTTGAAATTTGCAGACAATTGTACGAGTCCCTCCGAGCCGAGTCTCAAGCAAGCACAAGTCATTTGGTCCCAAGTCTCAAGCAAGTCAAGTTTTTTTTAGGTTGGGGGCGAGTCAAGTCGAGTCAAGTCGCATGGTTGTTTTGAGTCGCGTCGAGTCACAATGTTTTCAAGTCAAGTCACTGGTTTTCAAGTCAAGTCACAGGTTACAACTTCCTACGGTCAAATGTAAAAAAAAAAAAAATATCAGTTTTTATCAGTTATCAGTTTTGTTGCAGTGTAACTTGAATTATATGAATGAAAGAAAAAATGTATTAATAGAGATGAGAGTTACAGTACAATTGTGCTTGTGTAGCATTTTGTAGAGCAGGCATACCTGCACGCACACGGATCATTAATTTAACATAGTGTTCATTTTTCATCAGGCACTAAGTTAACTACCTACTCGTGTACTACACTCAGTTGCCAACTGCCAAAATCCAAAATGCACTAGTGGCACTTCCAAAACGCACTACAAGGAGCTAGAGCAGTGTTTTTCAACCCAGCTCACTATAAAAGCACTAGTAGTGAATATCACCTTGAGTTTTTCAATCATTTTGGCGCTAGGGGGGTCTGGAAAAAAAGCTAAATATAGTGTCAAATGCGTGAAGTTGGCAACACTGAGTCTATGACTACACGTGCATTTGTTTTGGTGGGATGGAAGGACCCCGGAGCAGAGCTGGCGAAATAATAACTGGACTAAATAAAACTATTTAGCGAGAAGAACGTACCGGTGGAAAGGGAAGGAATGAATAACTATTTTAGGTGGAGGTTGCGTGGAGTGAGGTTTTAACCCCAACAACTGGATACATGTTATGAGAAGTGAGAATTTTGGAAGATGGATTGCTGCCTTTCTAGTTTCTATATGGATGGATGATGGATTATTTATGCAGCCAGTCACATATGGACATACAGGAGCCCAAATCAGCGTTCGTGACAGTGGTGAGTGATATTGTTTTCTGTTGTTTGGCCATCCTCCGTTTCCCATCAGAATGGAAGTTTTTAAAAGCAAATTTGACAACCTTTGGTGATTGTTGTGCAGACGAGGAGGACGAGGTTGTCGAAGAACGCTCAGGAGTAGCAGACGCAGTCGCCATTGTTTGTTTCTGTGTGTGGTGTAGTGTGGCTGCTGTGGCGTATGGCCTGATCAGAGTCTTTTGTGCTTGCTCGCTCTACATGCCTGTCTCCAATCACTCAATCAATCTATCAATCAATAAACGCGTGAACCTATAGCGTGGCGTTCATTAGAATTACTGAAATAGACAGTTGGAGAGTTGTGGAAACTGGGAAGTACTGCAAACTCCGTTCACTGTTTTCTGACCCCTCAATGTCGCAAGTCTTCTACTAGATCTAGATGGCAATGGCGTTCACCCCCGCTCCGCTCCCGTCAGTGGTTCAGACCGTGGGTCGGGACCCCCGCAAATAGGTGATCGTGTTAGCTCCCTGACTGGTTCATTTGGTTTCATTTGCACACCGTTGCCTCCCGGCAATGGTGACTCGGACGATGACTCGGACGAGTCGCCGAGTCAGGTTGTCTCAAGTCAAGTCCGAGTCTCAAGTATTTTACCTACGTCCCAAGTGAGTCAAGTCGAGTCAAAAATGCGACTTGGCGACTTGACTTGTCGAGTCAATAGGACTCGAGTCCAATTGTATGCATTTGAAATTTGTGAGGGGTAACAGTCTGCCAACGCGAGATTAATTCCTAATACACCGTGATACCCTTATTCCATTCCCTTACTTTACCCAACCTTCCATTAAACTCAGGTTAACTGATACAGTAGTGATAGAGCAGACACATGACTCATTCAGGCAAACCGGTACACTTACATCATTAAGATTCTATCTCCCTTTCCGGTGGAATTTCTTATCCTCAGACTTCCCAGTAACTGACAAAATGGAAGCACTTCCACAGAACAGTGCACAAAGGTTTAGCGCAGCTACCATTCTGGGTAAAAAAAATACTAATCTTCACTTTGCTGTGGTAGCCTATAACTATAATTGCATTGTTAGCAGCAAGGGACAGCATGCAATAGCTTCCCTCACATTTTATTTTGCATAGTAGGCCGTGTGTCATTGAATGTTCTGATGAATTGAAAATGGAGAACCCCATGTAAACAACCCCGTTGTGCTTTCTTATGTAACGTTTCACAATTAGGGGGGCAGGCAAAAATGGTATGGGGGCAGCTTCATCGCCTGTGGTGCGAATGAAGCGCCCCCATTAGCCCCATACCATTTTAATTTAAATTCAACCCAAACCCCTGCATTGAATAGATGTATTTTGGCTTGGCTATTATATCTATCTTAACACAAAATTTATCTACTACTTTATATATTTTCTTTTAGTTCTGTGACCACCACACCCCTTTGCCCAGGCCTATATCCAGCCCTGCTACAAACTGTTTCATTTTCATCTCTGGAGTTACACATCTATTTAAGGGTCCATTTGGTTACCAACTGCCTATCATTTAGCTGGGGACCACCTGGAATCCTCTCAGGGACTACAGCTGGTGTCCGGACCACCTGCTGAAAACCCCTGATGTAGACGTAGTGACAAGGCTCCATGCAACCTAGAATACTACATTTTTTCCCTGGCTCCCAAACTATCCATTGCAGAGATTCACTCCACGTCCTTCCACAATCTGCAAACTCACCTATTCAGAATGGGAATCCCCTTCAACTCCTATAGTACTTCCCTCCCTTTACCCACTTTTTGGCAGCTGCATTGCAGCACCTAATAAACAGACACGGTAACTTTGGATGTTGGAGATGGAGAGATTGCATGGTCCCAGCGTCTAAGAGGTTGCCGACAAAGGTTGCAACATCGAGGGGGCAGAAAACAGCACTCGCACGCTGTTTATGCAGCCCTGGACTGTCTCAAATTCTGTCTATACTCTAAGGAAGCTATTTGATTGGCTATCTGGTCTGTAAACTTGTGATTGGTTATCTCGGCTCTGGCGTTAGTCGTCTGCAGAAATAATACAGCAGCTGCCACTTAAATGATGCGCCATTTCTTATTTCTCTCCTGATTACTGCTGTAGCGAATGGCCAAGATATGGCTACTATATATACAGACACATCTTGTGGTCACTTGTGTGTTCTGATTCCAAGATCTTAAAATGATAAGCATGTGATTTTTATATGGTTCTGAGAATAAGGACAGTATGTGATGTTATATTAACAGTGCGTTAATAACATGGAATCTTATCATCTGGAGAATTATTTAAACAGATGCTGGGATGTTGGATAAAATTCTACTTACAGTATATTGTAATCACAGGATCAACAGGATTTGACTAAATTAGATTTCATGCAATAAATGTAATCCATCAGTCATTGCATCATTGAGGGAATGACCAAATGTCTGGCATCTTGGCATGCAGTAATGGGAGAGGAAATGAGACATTTCCTTCTCCATGTTTATGTCAGTATAATAGCTTTGATGTATTTTGATTATTCTCGTCTATTCTGAGAGAGAGAGAGAGAGAGAGAGAGAGAGAGAGAGAGAGAGAGAGAGAGAGAGAGAGAGAGAGAGAGAGAGAGAGAGGGGAGTAGAAAGATTGTGAGGGCTTAAATGAGGAAACATTGAACTTACATTAGGTAAGGGACTGTACGTTATTTACCGGGGGGGGGGGGGCTGGTTCGTAGGGGGGGGAGGGCCATGATGAAAAAAAATGAGGTCGGGGGAGGGCCATGGCAAAAACAATCGGAGTTTAGGGGGGGGCCATGGGGAAAAAAGGAGACGGAGATTTAGAGTATAGACTGAGTTACGTTTACTCATAGAGCTAGTAGACCAATGGCGATTCTTCTACATTGACTTCAACTGCAGTTTGTCCCTATTCAGGCCATTTGAACAGCGCTCAAGCGCTCAGTTTCTGACTCCTCAATGTCGTGACTCCGGGTGGACTGCCGCTTCCGTGTGCGAGGGTCCATCTGCAGCATGGACCCTCCTCCTCCCTCCATGCAGTTGAGCGAGATCCTGTCATGGCGTCCACCCCTCTTTGGTTACAACACACGTAGGGAAAAGAAAACTTTGCCTTTTTACCAAGGACTGCGTTCGGTTTGATAAATAATGACAGCAGAGCCGTTTTCTAAAGCCCGATACGGGCGGATGCATGGATTATAAATCAGCACGTCGAGCTGTGGTGAGTAGCCTAAAACGAGTTGTTTGCTGTCCCCCTTTGCTCCATGAAGTGAACGGTGTCTGTATTGCTCTGTCTATACTCCAGGCTTACATAGCTACTCCACCCAGGCTGCGCTGGGTAGAATCATGCCATCTAGTAGAGTTGCGACATTGGGGGGTCAGAAACCGAACGTGCTGGATAGTATTTTCTGTTGCGCGACCACTGCAGACAGGCAGGGCTATAGTTTTCAAAGAGGCCAGCGCGAATAAATAAAAGCTCTTTTAGACACGTGTAAAACATGACAACTATTGGGAAATCAATGCTGATAGTTACCTGTAGGGGGAGGGCCATGGGAAAACAACATTGAAGTGGGGGGAGGGCCATGGGGAAAAAATTGAGGTGGGGGGGGGGGGCATGATTTTTTTTTTCTGACCGGACTTCCAGTTTACCAGCCCCCCCCCCCGGTAAATAACGTACAGTCCCTAAAATGGCACCATTGCACAATACATGAACCTTTCAAAACTAGGTGATAGTTCATTAAGATGCCAGGGACTTTCTTTATTGACTCACCAGTTGCTAAATATAGCTGTATCAAAGTGATAACGTTGGCTTTATCTACTGAATTACAGTGTTTTACTATACACTCAATCAACCCATGGCATGACTTAGCGATGTACAAATCTACTGTGCATTGAAGGTCCAAAGTATTTCTCATACTAATATTTAAGCATTCTATTCGCAATTGGCTTTTTGTTGTTGGTGCTTTTACCTATTCAACAGTGTTAAAATGAATGAGCAGAGTGGAGGTTCACTGTTGACAGGATGCAGGCCTGAATGTAACATTTCCCAATTGGGGGGGCAGGCGAAAATGGTATGGGGGTGGCTTCATCGCCCGTGGTGCAAAGCGAAGAAGTCGCACCCATACCATGTTCAGTTACAGGACGTAATAGTGTAGCAATAGTGTTTCGAATCATTTTAATTATAAGCATTTTAATTTGAAATATCTTGCCATGATGCCATCATGTTTGGTGGGGCAGTCAGGCCATTTAAGGAGGTATTGCCCCCCCCCATGCCCATGCCTAGATCCGGCCTTGACAGGATGAACCCAGACTGTCACTTTCCCACCATGCTGGAAAGTTGGCTTACCCCCAAGCAAGAACCATAAGAAAACAAAGGAAGTAGATCCCTTTTATCATTTTAGTCTCTGGAAACAAAGGTTTTGTTTTTGTCTCTCTGCATATTTTCTTTCTGTTTTTTCTTTTAATAATCCTAACCCTAATGTTTATGCAGATTTTCAATTAAATTCATTAAATTCAACTAAACATTATTTTTTAGCATATACAGTATATACCAGGCATGCAGTGAACCACCTTTATTTTTACTTGAGGTCATGGCGTTGAACAAATACAATACATATAAACTAAGGCACTGCAGATATTGCAGGCACAATTACAAGAACACATACAACAACAAAGCAAGTTAAAGAAAATAACTCGAGTACCATAAAAATATGACCCAAGTAAGGTCTGTGGTTTATTTATTTTCATTTTTTAAACAAACAGTGTCAATTATTTGCCTCTTCAGGACAAACAGGATTTTTCCATTTTTCCTCAAGATTTTGAAATAAATCATTTGGATTTAATGTCTGATTAAATGTAGGCCTAGCAGCTCTGTTTGCATTGACAACTCTAGATAGTACAGACCATATTTCTTAAGGTAGTTGTATTCCATTGGCCTATCTTTTGTTACAGTTCACAAATCTTGCTGCTGTGTTCGGTCTAAGTTTTTCATCATTGGTCATAGTTTCAAACCCACATTGAGTTTGTGTAATTCATGTATCTGATGTCTTGGTATAATGGGCAGGTGGTTAGAAAGTGTAGTCCTGTTTCTACCACATTGTGTGTGCAGTGCGTGCATTGTCCGTCTTCCCTTGGGAACGGGGTGTGTCTTTCTCTATTGCAGTGGTTTTCAACCAGTGGTCCGGGGACCACCAGTGGTCCTGGAGCTGGTTCCAGGTGGTCCCCAGCTAAGTTGATTAACCAAATGAAAAAATCTAACTCTTCAGAGCGTAAAAATTAAACCAAATGGACCCGCAATGTTTACACTCTTAACGGTCATCTGTATATTTGCCTGTTTTGTTTCTCAAATCCCAAATTGTGGACAAAAGCAAAAGAAATCTTTAGTTTGGGGGTCTGTGGGGTTAAAAGTTCCTCAAACGGTGGTCCGTGGCTCAAATGCCGAGTGAATAGTGGGCCCTGGTATCAGAAAGGCTGAAAAACCCTGCTCTATTGCAATAAAATCAGCTGAGTGTCTGGTCAAGTTTTGGGTCAACAATACACATGCTGTATGTCTGACAGTTTTACTGGACCCTAATGGACAGTGTGGATCACACTCCCTCACTACGAGAGAGGCGAGGGGCTGCCCCACACACATATCCTGGACATCATACTGCGTCCTGGGATTAGATATTTATAAAGTATCCCTGCTCACATTTAGAGTCATAGCCTACTCACAGTGAAGAGAGATCATTTCTTTTTAGGGATGGAGGGCTTATTTCTGCTAGGCAGCTGTTTTTATTAAAATGTATTGTATAAATTAATGTATAAAGTTCTAAATCGACCTGATTTGCTTTCTACGACTTGTTGAAAATAATTGTGTTCATTTGGACTTTGAAGAACTCGCACATGATGGGTCTGATACCTTTCCAGGGGGTACCCTTTTAGGTACAAATAGTACTTGTGTTGTGAAATGAACTGAAACTATTTTTAGTAATCCAAATATGACAATGTTTTGACTTTCCTGCTGAGGAAACAGGAGGAGAGGGATTAAGAGAATGAAGGTCCAGGGTCAGGGAACTGTGTATAAAGGGCCATGCCACCCCACTGTGATGGACTGTAATCACTGAGAATGTATAGCAAACAGCATGCGTCTGCCCATTGTCCAGAAAGAAAAACATAATAAACAGGGAGTGAAAACATGCCCAGAACTGCTCTCACTGTGCATCTTTCAAAACACTATAATACAAACAAAGGCAGAGAGATTCAGGTCAAACATACAGAGGCAAACATTGATTTAAGATTTTAAGCATTCAAGTTATAGCTACTGTATTATGTCATGGGGTCACAAATGCCACCAGGTGCCAGTATTTGTTTCGGCAATACATGTTTTAAACATGTGCGAAATCTATTTCTTATCTAGATAAATAAAAGTCTGACATAGAAAGAGAGATAAATGGAGGGGTTAGAGTAACGCTGTGAGAGGTTGGGCTAATCTATGTCACAGCTCCTCTATTCTTAGCTTGTCCCAGTAGCCAGAAGAAATATGAGAGACACAGGACAGCAACAAGCCGGGATAAATTTAGAAAGGGCCAGAGAACAGTGACAAAATCCCCAAATCTAGTGATGTGACCAGGTGTGCTTTTCTAATAGAGGGTTGGGGAAGAACAAGTGAAAAAGGCAGGTGCATGTGTGTGTGTGTGTGCGTGTGCATGTGTGTCCACATCACATGCACTATAAAATCACCCACCTGCATCATTGCTATCATTTCTCACCAGCTCTCCAAAAAAACAGTGAACCTTGCAGCTGCGTGTGTGTGTGTGTATGTGTGTGTGTGTGTAATTTGTTTTGTCCAGTTAACTTGAACCTTTGGTTGGCTTTCCTAGTGACACCAGAAAGAGGTCATTGCATATTTGAAGTGTGCCATCTGGTGGAATCAAAGTGTAATAACAAAAAATCTAACAAAACTGAAAAATGTAAGAACATCCATTCATGCAATGGAATGGGTGCAATACAATTCATACATTAATCAAGGAAAACTACTAAATTATACTAAATGTTTTCCCACAATGGAGGCCTCTCAGATGAATATGCTGTATCTTGCAACCACCAAACTGTAGAAGGCAAGAGTTAGCCAGAGCAACACCCAAGAAAATTACACACAGATGTTTGAGATGTCTGCATGGATCGCATGCTGAGAATGGAGCAGAGCATCCTTTAAACAGATGCCAAGGAACAGATATAGGACAGGTTTTGTTTTACTGTATATCAGGGGTTTTCAACAGGTCCCTGAGAGGATTCCATGTGGCTAAACTTCAATGGAAAGTTGGTTAACCAGATCTAACTCTTTGAGAGCGTAAACATGAAACCAAATGGACCTCTCCAGGTCCATTTGGTTTCATGTTTACGCTCTCAAGAGTTAAAATATTCATCATGTGAATTAGCCCAAGTCTACACGACTAGTGAATGTAGAAGATCAATGGTCATTTTGATCTGTATGTTTGACCGTTTTATTTTCTCCCAAACCCAGCCTGGAATTGTGAACAAAAGCAAAAGAAATCTTCAGTATTGGGGTCTGTGGGGCTAAAAGGTCATCAAATGGTGGTCCGTGGCTCAAATCCTGAATAAATAGTGGGCCCTGGTATGAAAAAGGTTGAAAACCAGTGCTGTATATAAACATGTACACTATAGTAGCACATTTCAGTGCCACTTTAGTTTCAGTCGTGTGTGCGAGAGTATGTGTGAGAATGTCTATTTATATGCATTTCCATTTGACACAGTCTGTTGTCTGACATGAGTGCATATTGATCTGTACATTTCATGTCATGGTGTAGTATTCAAGATAAGTATCTGTATAATGGAACACCATTGCTGAACCAGATAGTTTTGTTTCGAATGGTTGTGCATTTCTCAATTCTACTCATAAAAATGAATGCTGCATTACCAAAAATGACCAACAGAGGAAGACAAATTATTACAAATACACCAGGTTTATTTCCTCCTCATTTAACAGTTCTATGCAGTATAATCAGTAACATTTCATTGGTCTGAGCCAACCTCGCATTACACCACCCCAAATCACAGGATGGAGAGAAAAAAAAACAGACCAATGTTGTGCTTGCACTGTTAAAAAGTATATACAGCTGATATAAAGCATAATATAGTATACAACAAAAGCAGCCTTTATAAAGGCATTTAAATGCACAATACAGTAAAAAGAATACAAATAAAAACTTAACACTGGCAGGTGTCATACATTTCTATTCATACAGACAACTAAAAAAAAAAAAAACTACCTCAGCAAAACTTTTACTAAAAAAAACATATTGAGAACATTCTTAAAAAAAAAAAAAACAACAACAACAAAACTATTACAATTTTCTTTTTCTTTTTTTTTACTAGGAAATGGCACCAAGAGTTTTCTATGAACAACTTCACTGGCATCAGTCAAAAGCTGCTTTTTGCTTTGTTTTAGATTTAGACAATTGTCCGATAAATATCTATCAGGAAGACTTTGACTAGGACATTGCAACTTACACAACGACTAGAATCAGATTCACTAGACAGAAAAGGTGGCCTCTCTTTAATACCTGTACCCTCAGTGCTCCTTACTTCCTTGAGAAATTAAAGGAATAATAAAACAGAACAATTCCAGACAGAAAGTAGTGAATATCCAGCTAAAACTACGGACAGCTAGCAAATAGACATGATAGGTGCAAACATGACAACCCCCAGGCAGGGTAAGACACTGTCTGGAAACCCTGTCTTTCATTGGAAAGCCAGCTGTGAAACTGAACTGACACGACCTTCCATTCTGAGAAATCGCTGACAAGAAGTGGCAAGAAAACCCAAGGGCAGTGAACTACTGTAAGACACACATACATGCACAAGGTCTGCATTCTGTGGCTATCAAGAGAGACTCTCCAAGGCATTGAGGGTCCTTGAAATTCAAACGTTAGATTCCATTGTAATAGTATTTACTGAGCGTACATAACACAGCCTCAGCATGCTAGGTCGATATCAATAATAATAAAAGGTTTTGTGGTCCCTGTTGCATCACAAAGCCAAAATGTTCTGTCTGCCACAAAAATGATTATTAAGCCACGTCATTGGTTCCAAATTATTAACACTTAATGTCCATCAGCATACAATGAAAAGGCATTTCCTATATTTTCTTGAAGTAGCACATACAGTATTTATGATATTCAAAATGTTCAAGGTGGTTTGTAACATTTTATGGTTGAAACAAAAATTTGATATTCTGATCACACTGCTATATAGATGTTCTGTAATAGGCGTCCCCTTCCATCTCTCCAGCTCTTTAGTAAACTCAATTTCCAGATCAGATTTTCAACCACGATAATATAGACTACACATCTGTGAGGTGAGGTTAAATGTTATATAGGTTTCGATTGCCAGTTTTGTGCCACCACTTCCAATAGCCCAATTTGTTTTACAGAATAGTTATTTAACATTAAAATGTAAGTTGCTGCATCTAATATCAGCTACATTTTTGGTATCACTGTGCTACAACTAAAATGAAAAAAACTTGATATTACGAACCACTTTAGCAACGCCAATTAGAATTTGAACACAAGCTTTGGGCACCTTTTAAGGTTAATTTAGACTTTGTTGTGTGAAAATAGCCAATCTACAAACTCAGTGTTGCGATGCATTGTGAGATTGAAGATCTATTTTTGTGCTGCATTCCCTCTCCAGTTTCTCCATTTAAAAACTAAAAACAAAGCATACATCAAGAGGCCGATGAACGGCTAAAACTTTGCAGCTCTCCCAAAATGGAAAGCAAATACTTGGTGGTTCCTTTTCTCTGCTTTACAGATAAGCTCTGTGCGGTCATGGTATGAAGCATGTGAGTGCATAAAAAAATATATATATAAAAAACAAAGCTCAACTTATGTTAGTTCCATGGGGTTTGAATTAAAGTCGAATTTCAGTCCAGAAGTCTTTCCTACCTATTTGTAGTCCTCACATCTCCGCCAAAAAGGTCCAGGTGTTATTTTTGCAAAAGCCCATTAGTGGCTATTCCCCTTACCATAAGCCCTCAATGGCTTCAATTTAATTTCCATGACTCAAAAATATTTTTGGTATATGTTCTCTCTTCATAACGTAAATAGAATCCCAAGCAACACATTTTACTACTTATTTTGATGGTAGGGGAAATAGCCAATGCTTTTGCATTTTACAGCTGGACCACTTTGTAGGGGACGCAACAACTACAAATACAGGTAAGAATACCTTCTAGTCTGAAATTCTCCTTTGAATAGCGGTTACTCTCCGTTTAGATTGTGGCTGTGAACGTTTACTTAAAATAATTTCAAGCTTGTCCTGGGGGGTGTGAGTGATCACAAAATGTTAGGTGGTTGAGCAGAGCTTTCCAGTTGCGTTGCAATTGTTCTAGATCATGGCCCTAAAGGCAAATGACAGTGCCGCACCCAGCGCCAATCCAAGGGACAGAAAGAAGGCCATGATGGCTCCTGCAGTCTCTGCTTCGTGCTGCGCCACCTTCCTATACCATCAGAGAGACAGCTCATTAGGCTAGGGCAATTAAAACTTTATTATCAGATCACTGGTTAAAGAATTTTCTTTTTGGATATTCAGAAGTTTTTCAGAATGGGAGAAGAAAAGGGACGGGGCAGTAAACTGGCTTATCAAAGCAGTACAACTTCTGCCATGCACCATTCACCGTTCACTCTTAATATATGAGAGTAAACACTAAACAGCTTAAGCCAACATTACTAATAAACTTGGAACAGTCTGTAAATGAATTAATTCCACTCGCTGCACCATGATGCAGAAACATATTTGCCAGCGATATATAAACTGCTCATATAAACTGCATATTATTCCAGCGATTAAATAAATCCACAAATATGTATAAATCACACTCAATTCTGGTAAAGTTTGTTTTGTACTTACTTGGGTCCGAAGCACATGCATAGGCTGGCCAGGTATCCATTGGAGAAGGCGAATATGAGCATGAAGATGATGTACCAGGCGTCATGGGCAAACCACACAGGAAGGTAGTGACGAGGCTGCACGTTACACAGCATGAACAGAGGTACAAACACCACCCGAAGAGCACACAGTATGGGGAGCCAGATACTGTCCTTACCCGGCTGGGGAGAGAGAGAGACAGGGATAGAATATTGGGTTTTTGTCCCCCATTCATTGAAATCACATTAAAAAGAAAATGTGAAAACTGCCACAGAATGAGGATCTGTACGCTTATTAACCCTCTATATTTACATTTCTTCAAGTGTCAAGTATTCAAGCGTCTTTTGAAAGGTTGGTTGGTTGTCTGGGGTAACATTGATCCATGCAATTTTGTTCTTTCCATGTAGGAAAATAAAAATAACTGTACCCTGGGAGCCCCCAGGGATCTATACTAAATTCTCTAGTATTCTCCAGTCAGGCCAGCGATATGGATTTTAATTAACTTATGCATTTTATATATCTGCTGAATGACAATCAAGATATGTTGTGAGCTTGTAGGCCTATTGCTGAAAGACAGTGACCCACCACCACTAACAACTATGCATTTTAGCGATAAGAGAGAGGATTTATTTTGCCTGCCCTGAAGATGGTATATCAGCTCACATGGATGTGGAACAGCTGACTCTTGGCATTCGTTATCTGCACTCGTAGCCCAAGATGCCTCAGTAGAGAACATCTCTGCCCTGGTCTTCAACTCTCAACTCAGTAACTGCCTTATTTCTCTCTACTCCTGCATTCCAATGAAGTTCAGGCTCGGCTAACAAACTACCCACAGGCAGAGCAAAGCATAAACACATGTTGTTCCTTTTCTGTTTTGATGATTATGCAGGCAGACGTTCTCAACAGACCCAAAGTCATGGGTTTATTTTTAATTCCAAGGTATGTTCGAGTGCAAGTATGGGCAAACTACTGAATAAACTTTCAGTGTTTAATCAAATGTTTCCCAAAACTGGAGAATTGTAGCCTATACATTTCTAGCAAGAGGGAAAGAGTGTGCAATTCCCACACAAAGCAACTGAGTGAAAGGTCATCAGTCAACAAGGTCATTCTGACCAGAGTCCAGACACATCATTCATTCATTCATCCTTGATCCAGAGCTTAACTGGTCAGGAATTAATGAAAATTGTGCAATCATGAAAAATGGTTTCAAAACCACAGCAGCAAGCGATGGCAACCATGAAATTTTATTTGTACCATTTCTGGAATTTAATGCTTTGCTAGAAAAAACACAAGGTGTGAAAGCTCTACTCTCTGCCTAAACACAAACATCCCATACGCCAGTTGAAAAACCACTTCCTTCACCGGTCACTCCTTCACAAAGCAGTCCTGTTCCAAAACAATCTCTGGCCTACACTTTCGGTTTGCTTGTTTGTCTAAAGAGAGTGCATGTGTACACATTTTTCCATGATCCCAGTGTTCCTCCCAGTGCATCTGTCAAAGCCAGTATGACAGAATAAACCCACATATTGTTATCCAACACATTAAAGCTGCAATCCAAACTTTTTAGTTGCCATCATTAATCTGCGAGAGGTTGTTAATACATGACACATGTACTACCTGTGATTGGGTAAACGATACATTGTTAGTTTCATATCTTAATTTGTGCAGTGCTTAACAACAGACACAAGAACACATGAATAACTACCATAGTACAGGACCGGCATAGTTAAATACCCAGGCATATAGAACACTGAACAGTGTATGCATGTGAATATAGGAAATGTGAAAATGGAATTGAGAAATGGTTTTGACTGAGAAAAAAGTGCACAGATTGTGTTGTGGGTCAAGTTGTTGACACAGCTGGATGAGTGGTTTCTAGATGCATCATGTTCTTTAGAGGGACATATAAGCGTTTAAATAAGTGCTCATGCCCAGCACTAGCTGTTGCTACTATATTGTGCTCTGCTGTCATGCTGTTGATACTGACCCACATACAGACAGCCGTCAGGCTCCTTCCAACCCAATCCATCACATTGAAGAGCAGGAAACATGAGACAGGGATGAAGTATGTGTCTGCAATGGGGTGGAACACAAAAAACAAAACAAAACAAAGGCATTAAAACACATGGAGACTGCACCACAGACCGTTGTGCTCCAGAATTGTCGGCTAATTAGAGAAAATGAGCAATAGGCACAGAAAACATTTCTCACAGACAGGCTGATTATATGGTCAGCCTTAATCTTAGCTCTGTGCATCAGACGTAGTTGTTAAGGAGCTAGATTGCACCATATCAGTCAGAAATGACAGAATATCAAAGTTAGGTTAGCAAGACTGGGATTCCATTGAAGATGATAGAAGCTTTCCAAGACTCTTGATACGGAGTTGTACGTTAGTAACCCTTACCCCAGGCCCCGTTATTAGCTATCGTTGACTTGACTTCAACTGTGACTGCAGGGAACGTTCCAATGGTAATGGTGAAGATTAAACACACAGACATAGCCATCACCCAGATCTGTATAGAAGGGAACAGGACATTTACATAATCACTGCAGGCAAACGGTGTAAAATAAATTGAGCACTACATTAACCTTTATTATAAAGAGAAAAAAAGAATTCTGTAACATTTTCCACCCCTAATAGCTTTATAGTACAAATGGTACAAAAATAACAGTGTGAGGAAATCTCTCTCAGGGGTGGCCGATTAGTCAACCATACAGTATAAATCGCAATGTCCCCATTTGATTCCAGCTGGAAGGATGTGAGGGAATCCTGTCTGTGTGCCAGAAAGGGAGAAAGTTGTAGTTTAAGAAAGACCATTAGCTAGGCAGAGGTCCATAGTTCTTCCTAGAGCAATAACTGCAAAAGATAGTGAGTAAGGGAATATTTTCCTTGTCCTCTCAACTGTGTTGAGAGGACAAGGAACTGTGTGAGATATGGTGATGTAATTAATGGCAGGAGTGCTTTCACCATGTGTGTAACAGATGTGTGTTAAATATTGCCTTGTGTGGCAATACTTGACACAAACAACTCTTTTTTTTAAACTGCGGTTGAAAAACATTTCGTTTTATCAAGGTTTTGGACTGAGGGTGAGTAACACTTTTTTCTGTAGAATACTGAACAGAGCACAGGGTAATCCGTTTTATTGGCCCAAAATACTGTCTTTAAACATACATTCATGAATCCACTCGCTGACCAGCTGTTGATATTGAGCATTTTGTTTTATGGGGTTTATATGCAATGAGCACCATTAACATGTCCACCATTAACAAAATGTCCATACTATACAAATGTTCTTATGCTTTACATGTGATGTGTCAAACTAGCAGGTTTTCAGGATTCTGAATCCATTCCAAGCTTTAAATTGCCCACTTTAAACAAAGGAAACCTGTTGGCTACAGGACTAATGTAGGTTATTAGGGAACAGGATGTATGTAGGAACAGGTATGTTGGGCCTGCTTTACAGTAGGTATTTAGAGTACAGGTATAGTCAAAACCTGCCAAACTGTATCCCCAGGGGAAGTGCTTGTAGATGATCTGTGGCAATCACATGATTGTTATGTCTCTCCGTGCCTCTGGCCTGGAGAAACACTGATGTTTCACAAAAATATAGCCGTAGTGTATAGCCGTTGTAGATTACAGCTATTTTTATACAACCTAGCATGTCTGCGTATGCACTACAGTATGCATCACTCTGCCCACAACTATTTCCTTCCGAGGGTGCTGAAAATTCCAAAACAAACTTGGGCCGAAACTACGCACAGACACCACAAATACAATCCAAGCCACATTTCAAGGTTACATTGTGGCAATGTGTACAGATGGAGGACCTAGACCACTTATGCCCTATATTGTGCAAATTATAGGGAAAACAATACAATAATATATGCCATTGTATTTTCTGCAAGGTTTGAAAATGTGCACAAGCGCGATGCCAGAGTATTGCATTTACCTGTTTGAAGATGGCAAAAACTGAAACAACAGGCTTAACCTCCTCTTCTGTCAAACCGGAGGCTGGTCGCTCTGAAAAACACACACACACACACACACACACACATGGATTTACTGTATATTTGCAAATTGTTGTCGGCTCAAATCAGTTGTCTTGATTTAGGGCCTTTTTTAATTAAATTAAGAAGCAGTTTTAAGAACAGCAGCTAATGCATTGTTAATCTTGAACATTGTCGAATTGTTAGTTTTGCATTTCATCACAATGAAATGTATCAATTTCATTGTGAAATATATCAATTTAAAGTCCATGAAGTATATCGATCCAAGATCTCAATTGTGGGAACTATCATGTAGGCCTACTATATTAATCGTGTAGCTCTACCTTTCTTTAGCAGGTCCAGCTTGTTCTCCTCATCAGTGGGTGTTCTGGATCCGTTGCCCTCTGTGTAGTACTGGAAAAACTCCTGTGTAATAAAACATCAACTGCCATGAGCTACCTGACTGGTGGTAGGCAACATTACTTGCTGCTCCAACAAGTAATTTTGTTTAAAAAATTATAGGCAATAATAATATCCAAGTAGAAAATCTACCTGCACTTGAACAATGATTGTTATACATTCATGGTGTTTTGTATCCATAGACTAATACAGCAGTGTAGTCACTGTGTATAGTAACCCGAGTTTTAACAGGAGGCGACGAGGGACGACAAATGGCGTTTCCTGAACTCCATTATTTTCTATGAGAGCCGCTGAATCTGCCGGTAGCAGGCGAACAGGCGATGGTCGAAAAGTGGGCGGAGCAACATCAGCCAAAAATACGAATATAATTTACGTTTTTGGCTGATACTTGGGCGATTTAGGCTACAGCCAATGAAATTCTAGCATGGCTCGCATTGCCCGGTTTCCGTCGCCAGCTGTTAAAATGTACTGTTACAGTATTATGACTAATTATGCTATGGAGACAGGTGTGATGTGAGGTCTGACTTTTCCCATTAGAATGCTTCAGGCAGACAAAGTTTGAAAAACACTGCTCAAATATATGGTAGTAACATTATCCTCTGGGCAGTGGGATAGAACAGATATTCCCAGAGAGAGAAATGTCTGTACATTGAAGAAAGGAGATATACTCTATATGGCAAACCTCACCAGCTTGGGCAGTGCTCATGGTACAGTATAGGACAATGGGATATATGGCAAACCTCACCAGCTTGGGCAGTGCCAGGTAAGAGACGATGGCCAGCAGAATGACAACGCAGGCTGTGATGAAGTAGCCAAAGGCGCTGTCCTGCAGTTCTGCACCAGCTGCAGAGACAAGACATAGATGAGATCACAGACACAAGAAATACATGGACATACTGTATAGGCTAAGTATACAGTATCTGTCATACACGGTATATGTACCTTCATGGCTGTGCTTTCGTTTTATCCTTCTTTACCAATACTCTGATCTCTGATTATGCAACAATTATGCTAATGTAGTTCAGGGACAATTATTTGACACACCAACAAAATATTTTGTATGTGTTTTACTCTGTTTGGACCGAAAGGATAGTTCCAACTGGGGACATTGTACTGGTCTGAAGGAGTAATGCTTTTACAACAGTTAATAAGTAACTTTAGGTTAGGATTCCGAAATTCCCAAAAATATTTGGGCTGGAGTTCAAACTTTTTCATGGAAATGTTACTTTTTGAGGCCCCAGGCAGCATTGATAGTAACACAAAGGTGTGCACGAGTTGGTGTGTGCGTGTGCGTGAGTGAGTGAGTGAGTGAGTGAGTGTGAGTGTGTGTGTGAGTGAGTGAGTGAGTGAGTGAGTGAGTGAGTGAGTGAGAGAGAGACAGACACGTACTGGCCAGTGCACATATCATGGAGAAGGCGGCGAATGTGCCTGCAAGCCCTTGTCCGCTCATGATTGGTGTGGTGTAAGATGCAGGCAGCATCCCTGCCAGTCCAAACAGACTGCTCTGGAGAATCGCACCAAACGCTGGAGGGAAGGAAAGATGAGAACAACAAGGAGATGAATAATTAGTCCTAAAAACAAACAAAGATCCCATTTCCAATCCCCCCTCCCACCTGGTGGGGATGGAAACCCTGTGAATGAGTCTATCCTTGTTGAAACACTTTCATTGACACTTTAGTAGTATCAAACTTCTATGTTTGGTGATTGAGGCCCAATCTGAAAATAAATAGTCATGAGTGAAATTGTGAGTTATTCTCCCCAAATGTAGAATTAAAGACAAACAGAGCAAAGAATGTACCATATCGTGAATGTGAAGGTTCAACAAGATAGCAGGGGACAGGCATTTATTTATTTAACATTTACGCAAGCATTCATTCAATAAGCATCTTATAAGGACTGGGACCACCACATTTTGAACATGACCACTTTATAGCGCTACAGATACAATTATTTGTGGTGCCCAATTAGCTCAAGAGGTCATGTTGTTAGTGTGTGCGCTCTCACACTACTCTTCAAAACAATGTGCTGGTATGGTATCTATATCAAAGCGTTTGGGTTTATAGCATCCTCCCCTTTAAAAACAAAAAGGGGCTGTTTCCTGTTAGGATCTGATCTGTGGGGTCAGGGCCGGCCCAGGAGGGTGAAAAGAGAAGGGGGGAGGTAAAGCTTTCTAAAGCTTTTCCCTGCTGCTTTCTAAGTCACTCCAAATAAACCAACGTCGTAAGACTGAAGAATCTGTGTTTCTAAAGCCCAGTATGGCACAGCCAAATCTTTGTGTGTGTAAGATGGGAATTTCCTGCCCCAGTTGATCACAGGGAGTATGCGAGGGCACATGTTCTGTACCCAGGGGCAGATGTAACATTTCCCAATTGGGGGGGGTCCAGTAACTGCCATTTTCAGTTACAGGACATTTATTAGGCAAGTGAAGCATCAATAATAACATCAGTTGTTGAAGTTACAACAGACACACAGCATGCATAATGCTAAAGGTCTGACTCAGAGTCTTCTGTTTTCAATGATGAAATGCTGTCGGTTTAGTGGTGAGATGATTGTAGTTAGTTCCGCCCCTGTTCTGTGCTAAGCTGGTGGGGCAGAGTTCCGTTCCTCCCAACCTAAAATTGTGGGAGTGGGAAATTGAGGAGCGATGTCAGCTGCCGTATCACGTCGCACATGATGCCATATCATGTGCGCAATTGAATTCACGCAGTGGCAAAAGCAGGCATTCAGTCACTCCCAACTCACAGTTGATGCAGACGATTTTGATCATGGTGAGAGAGAAGAAGGGAAGTGGCGCGACGTCCACCTTCACCAGCACGGCAGTCATCATGAACACCACCAGGATGACTGTCAGACTGCCCGAGATGCGCAGCTTCTGAGGGATCCTGAAAGAAATGCGCAGAAAGAAACGGAAACACATAGTTAGCCGATGGACACACACACACTCGCACTCGCATCCATTTATGCATGTACTGTATGTACTCAATATGCATTGCATTCAATGTGCATTATAAGCTCACCAGAGGGACCTAACCATTTCCCCATATCCTTAAGATTGTGTTTCAACCAATCAGCAAGGCCGGTTGAGAGAAACGGGCAGACAGAGGTCACTTTATTCACAGATGTTCTCTGCCAATCAGAGAGTAAAACTGCACAGTATCATGTTCTTTGGGATCCAACATCACTAGCCAGCCTTACAATCAATGTATTGTATGGTCAGTGTGGAGTGTGAAAGGCTACCAACCATGGATGGGTTATATAATGCACTTTAGAATTGTCAGTGTTTAAATTACTTGAGTGCACAACTCCTGGTTGTTATTTTGCAAAAATTGCCACAAATTATGAATCACAAGTCATGGGTGATGGCATCAACAGAGCAAAAACAATTCAATTTTAATCCACAGGGTTTGCTGCAAATGTGAAACATGAAACTATTTGTCACAAAAATATGATTTGGGGGGATAAATCCTCACAAATTCCTTCCATGATTGAAGGGATATCTTGACAAGTTGACATTGCAATTGGCCAACAACGTGTGTGTGTGTGTGTGTGTGTGTGTGTGTGTGTGTGTGTGTGTGTGTGTGTGTGTGTGTGTGTGTGTGTGTGTGTGTGTGTGTGTGTGTGTGTGTGTGTGTGTGTGTGTGTGTGTGTGTGTGTGTGTGTGTGTGTGTGTGTCAACCACACTTGACTTTTTCCGTTTAACACTGCATTCAATCCATTCCTCCACTATCAAGTTCATTTAACAAAGGATGTTGCAGTGTAGAGCTATGCTGAATTAGAAAAAAATGGTAATAATGTCAATCCCACATTCTTCTGATTGAAGGCTCTCCTCCACACTATCATGCTAGCAGAACACATGTATATGAAAACTAAACCAGGTATCAGATTTGGTTAATCGCTACAATATACTAAGTAACAACAGTGAAGCACAGGAGGTGCTGCAAAGAAGGAGTTTTTGGGGATGAAGACAAGTAGAAGAATAGCATTATTCCTCCTCCTCTAACTATTATTATTATTATCGTTCCTGTGTGTGTTTGTGCAGGGGGTCTGGGTAGGTCAGGGATCACCCACGATCTCTCTATCGAACTCTTATCGCAAGCTGTAGGCATCTGGTATGTTGTCTTTAATTAAACACGTCATATAACTCCAGGAGTTTAATCCTTGGAGGTATAGTAAGTGATTTGGGTTATTTGGAAAACTCTTTGGTCCCCTGGTAGCAAGATGTGCACATTGCACACACACTACAGTGAAGGGAAGTGCAACAGGCCAACATCATATACATCAAGGCCCACCCCCCACTCGATCCTGATTGCAGGAAGGCCCCGCTTTTATCCCAAAGCCCAAACTGAAACTAGGGTAATTTGCCGTTTTCATAGATACAGAATTGAATCAAACAACATGTATCAAATTTTGTTTCTTTCTTATATTATTTGCCATTGGCAATTTGGCCAATGTTTGCTCAGTTGTATACATATCTACAATATAGGAAACGCTTACGCTACTCTTAATATAAGAGGGAAATAAAGCATCCTGCTGCATTAGAGGACCGTTCACATCTCTCTGGTATGTACTTCTGTACCGTATGGTAAGTACCGGTACCTTTGGTGTATGAAGGAGTTCAGGCAGGTGAAGATAAGCAGGGGCACCATGGCACACAACGTCATCACGTTGTTAAACTTGGATTCCAGAACGTTCCGCGTGTCCCCGACTACCGCAGTCACATTGGCCGTGCTGTTGCTGGCGCCGACAACAGGATCGGGGGACGGGTCCTTCAGCCTACTGGTGAAGTACTGTGGCAGAGAGGGTACATGGTATTTTATAAAAAACAACACCAAACGAGAGCGCCCGCTGGCCTAGTGGTCCAGGCGCATGCCACATAATATAGACTCTCGCCTGGCAGCGTGTCTTGTGTTCGACTCCCGTTCATGGTGTCCTTTGCTGCAGGTCTCTACCCTTATCTCTGTCCCTCTTTCCTATCTGTCTTAACTATAACTATCAATAAAAAAGGCACAAAAAGCACCTAACGATCGGAGTTAAAGTAGGCTACTAATAACAACATTTAAGACATGACAATAATGTCAAAGTAGTTCATATTTTCAGGAGCATAACTGTGCTATTTTGCAATATTTTGAGTGTAGCCATTTCTTATATATCGCATTGTTGTTAAGGTTCATCAGAGTGGCTGTCAGTCTACACAACTCCATCTAGTGGACGAATAGGTGTATTGTATGTGCACAATACCAATGCACCGCAATAAACCCAGTACAGTATATGTAATGTAATAACAGTGCGTACCATTGCATGTCAGCACTTACCCCCAATGCACATCAAATGGACTTTATCAATTAGGTTGGGTAAATGCCGCGACAAAGACCTCTTTCCTTACCACCAACAGAAGTTACAGAAGTTGTGTTTTATTCACCATTTTGTTGCCTTTTAAAACACAAGGTTTTCAGCGGACACTCAAAAACGTGAGCAACCATCAACCATCTATTCTAGATGATCCTTCAAAGGTTAGTGCAAAAACTTGTGTGCCAATATTGGGGCCAAATTTGGCCACATGGCAGGAGTCTTAATGGTGTTGGAATTCATACGTCACAACAAATAATCTCATAAAGTAAAATAGTATCATTTAGTATTACATCTGAAAAATCTGAACTTTATTGTCCTAAAAGGAGTCAGGTTGCGAATTTTGACAAAAAGGAAAAAAGGTGAATGGGTAATGGTGGATTTGAAAGGCTAGGCACATTTTTCAGACCGATTCATGTTCCTAAGTGGGACCAGGTGGTTTTGGGTGGGAGCGTAAACAAACAATTGATCCCTTTAAACTAAAATAAGATGACCCTGCCTCGAAATACGGCCTGACCTTTAAAGCCTTTAACTACTAACCTCATGACTACCCCAGGGCCATTGGCCTATTCTATTGTTTAACACATAAAAAAAAACATTTAAAAAGCACTCCTGGCTAATAATATGCCTTTAAAGTTTATATAACTAAAATTTAAACAGCTCAACTCCTTAACAGATTTACCACAACTTTTGGAGTGATTGATTATTCTGTAGTCCGTTAATAAAACAAAACCTAAAATGACTTTTGGGGTGATAAGCAACATTGTGAACTCACTGCACCACCTCATGAAGTCCTTTAAGTGGTGATTGCACTACAAAACCCAGAAAACACCTCACACACTTTACAACTATAACTGATAAATGATGAAACTTTAAATGCATCCATCTCTGAATGAGCCCTGGAAACAGTGAAATGTGAAAGTATTTTTCCCTTAAAGTAGACACCTTGCTTAAGCTGTTTTTGGATCTCATTCATTTGCACAAATTCACAGTGGATTTTCTATAAATTATTTTGTTACTATTGAGCCTAATGGGAGCGAGCCTGGGTTTTCTGCTAATATGTCAAAGAGTTAAATATCAAATCTTTTCTCTCTGTTCCTGTCACAAGTTGATGATGTTATATGCCCACATGTGGCCTAGCCCTATGGAATATATTTTGATTTTATTGATACCACTGACTATACAGGAGAGATCGACCAGAAATGGGGAGAGAGATGGAGAGACACTCATCACAGGATCAGGATTAGAACCTATGTGTGTGGTATGCATCTGGACAGTTAGGCCAGCTGGTACCTCTTTAAACAGTAAATTAACAGCAACATGCAAATGAAAAACATTTTGTTTTGCCCAGCCACTGTCATAATTACCATCGTTGCTGTCATGAAAAAATTCCATGGCAACAAAGTTCCCAGGCCCAGGATGAAGAAGATGATCCACACTGCATGGTATCTAGGGGGAAAGACAAGACACACCAAGAGGATTTGTTCAAGTACCTACAGTAATAATTACATACAGCACACTGTAGTTACTAGGCTAGCAAACACAACGCTGCTTTGGATTCCAGCTACAATATAAATAGTACATTAGTATCATTTGGATGCTAACCAGGCCACAGTTTAAGAGAAGTTCATTGTTTAGTTGGTAATGAACAGGCACATGAGGGAGGAACAGTCCACTCCTAACGTAAGCATTTCACAAGAAACGCACGTTCATCACGGTAGCAATAATGAGTGACGAAGGGAAAGGCATTAGGCTTGTAAAAACGGATGGTCTTACTTATCCCTCTGTGCATTGATGGCCGTCATGTTTTCTGCTGCACGCCGTCGGGCACGTCTTCAATCAGAATTTGGCAGCGGGTCTGAAATCACAGCACAGGAGCACGTGTCTCATTAGTTAAATTATACAAATACTCTTGCAGCTTGTAGAGATGTTCGTGTATCCGCAAACTGTTTTAGCATGGAAGCAAGTAGAATTAGGGGTGAAACAAACATTAAAATTAATAATTATTTGGAAAAAACAAAACAAAAACAGGGCACTCAGGAGTAAAAAAAAGAAAAATAAAAAGGATGAAGAAAGGAACAGCCCTTATTTAATTAAAAGGCAAACTGCTGATATGTTTCGACCTTTGGCACGTGTTCATCTGGGCAAAATGCATAAAATGAATCGACTTGTGCCATTTACTGTACTGTATTGTCTTACTTGTTGCTGCAAGTCTGTATGTCCAAGACAAATTTCTCGAACGAGACTAAATAAAGTAACCTTGAACCTTGATTTACAACTTGAAATTTAATTTGAATGCTCTTTGTTAGTGTATGATTGCTGGGTAAAGAATAATGTAAAAAGATATCCTTATCTTGTTCTGAACGTTTACAATAATGCTGTGCTTTATTACTTACATTAAATATGCAAAATAAAGATTGAATAAAATAATCAATTACGACAGTATTGATTCATTTTCAGCCGTGTGGCAACAATATCACTGATAAGATTTAGATTTTAAAATCACAAATCTGTGCATGTGCAATCCTGACATGAATACATCTTACTCCGAGTGAGACAAAACAGCGAATAAAGAAAAAAATCTATTATTAACTACCACAGACTAAAATAAATGAATCCTGGTATTTTGCTGGCAACGTTGCATCACCATGGGTGGACTCACCAAACATCCTTCAAACCCCCCGGACAATGAAACATTGCAACACTGTCTTAAGTGGAGAAATCAAATGAAATTGTGTTGCAAGCATTATCCACATACTATCACAAACATATTTCACAGCAAAACCTATTCTCTCTCAATCAGTACAGGTATGTAAGTATGTTATATGTAAACTTACTTGAGAGGAGGAGGCCTGAGTGATTCCTATGGATTGCCTGAGGTAGACCACAAAAACCCAAGTCTGTGAGCTACAGTTGTATGTCTGGGAGCTATTAAGTGTTCAATACTTTGCAGAGATCTCATGGGAGGCGAACCCACTTTACAGCCTTGCATCAGACCTGCCCCCTCCACACATCCTAAGGAGGATCCCTCCACCCATCTCTCTTCTTCCAGTTCCACCCCCTATCCCAGTTCCCCTTTCTGCCCTTCCTTCAACCTCCCTCCTCCTCCTCCCACCCATGAGGCCAGTCTCCACATTATGTTCACTTCTTCTCCATCATGACATTCCACATTCATTTCTTCTCATTTATTTTTTCTTTTTTTTTGGAGGGAGGGGGGCCCTAAAATCATTTTTATGTTTCATTTCATTTTTCAACTACTGTATAGCTGCACTCTTGCACACAAGAGTGCACACAACTTGCACATTGCACACAAGTAGGCCATGGCCTAGTTGTGCACAGAGTGAGCGACCAGAGAGAAAGTACCCTGACACCTCCAGAAGACAATACTCATGACAATGCTTACAATACAAAGATCTCTTAATTACATCATTACATCATCACCTAAACCAGCAAATGTGAGTAGTTTGTCGGACGACAGACGACCGCTTGCGCTCGACTGATTCAAAACCTGTGTTTACTCACAGCACATGGTCTGTGGCTGTACACCAAATAGCTGAACCACAAGGTACCGACAGCAATACAATTCGTATCCTAACTTCTCCCCTGCCATGTCTCCTTGTGTCATCTCACCAATTTCTTCACTCAATTAATCAACCACCCATCATCACTGACTATTTCATCCCCTTTTCTTTCTCCTCCCCTCGCTTTGTTGTGATGGAACACACATGTGCTCAGATGGTTAAGTGACAACTTCCCCAAACAGAAGAGTTGTTCATATGGTCCCCCCCTCCCTTTTTAAACAAATAATCTCCTTTATTGTACACAAAGATGAATACACTGGCAGCCATTTGGCATCCTGTCGGGCCAAGAAAAGTTTAGTTTGTCTACTAAGCAGGCCAGGGATTAAGATGTTTCCAATAGAAACGACAGCATCCAGATACTTTCCAATCACTGCTATAGTGTCTGTGTGGCCTAAGCAATGCTGCACAATATGCACTTGTGCACAAACTATAAAACTAACAACTGGGAGCATTCCCACTTCTGAAATGTTTACAAATGTGAAAACTCTGTTCATGCCATTAGTTGCAATAGAGTTGTGACATCACTTGTTCAGACCCTTGGGCCATGGAAGTTATTCTCTATGGAGAATAATATTTACCTGACTCCCCCATATTGAGGAGACACTTGTTTCACAATCTCTTTTGTTTCACAATATACTGTACTTCCATCTGGAATCTCTAGAGCCCAATCAATCCCTAAAGAAAGTTGTGCCTTTTTCCCCCCAAGGCCCAATCTACTTGATAAGTGATCGTTAATAACATCTAGAAAATTTAGAACACCTTTCTGGAGGTTTTTGTGTGTACTTCCATTTCCCACAATTCAACATGCTGCACTGCACCTCCCTGTGGATAGGGAGGAGGGCTGTTTTAGTGAGACAAGAAGTAGTTCAGAAGTATTGTCAGTGGCATCAGAGACACTGGGCTCACTGCTAAACCACAAAGTAACTAAAACCACATATTATTCACATAAAGACCCCCTGGAAAGTGTTCTAAATCTCCTTAATGTTATTAACATATAGTATTTGGCAAAACTGAAATGTCCCACACGCATTGTGCTCCAAAAACAAACCAAGTGCTGGGAGGAGGCTCTGTGTCATTTACGATAGTCACTCACTATAAAGTCAGTTCCAAGCAAAAATAATCACTAATTCGGCTGCATTAACTTTAGCATTTTCAGTTTGTTTCTTCCATCTGCATATGCATGCAAGTTAAACTGGTTTATTTTCGTAACACAGTTCTTATTTGATACTTGTTACTTGTTGATACTTGTTACTTATCTGCCATCAATACAAATCTTAAGACAACAAATTTATTGAGATTGCAATAACATGGAAGCCTGACTCCCCCTCGTAATTGCAAGATCATGGTTCTCAATGGCGGTCCATGGCGAAAATGCTGAATAAATAGTGGGACCTGGTATGAAAAAGGTTGAAAACGCCAGTTATATAGGTTACAGTAGATTTGTCTCTCACTCTTAGTCTTTTTTTTTATCTTTTTATCTATTTAGTCTTTTTTTATCTTTTCATCTATTTTTATCCTAATTATGTTTTAACTGTGCCGTCTTCGTGAGGACAGGAGCGTGAGAAGGTATAGCTCAACGTTGGCGACCAGGAGGAGGCCCATGTTGTGTGCAAGAGAGAGAGAGAGGCAGGAGGTCATGAGAGAATGTATTACTGCACAATACATGCCTTCTGGCATGCCAATGAAGCCATGGAGGAGCGCAGACTGCAGAGCAGTTCATGTACAATAGAATCCCCACATGATTCTACGGTAAATGGTTCCCGTGTAGCAGGAAATTACTCAATTACCTCACGTCACATGGATGCACACCTGACCTCTGCAAAGTACAGATGTTACCATCCTCCCCGTTAGAGTAATCTGGCTAGTAGAAAGCGTGGAAATATTTTGTGACTAGCCTGGAATTAGATCTCAAGTTGGGAGAGATATTTTAAACAGCCAAACAAAGATATCTTTGTTGATATTTGATCTGAGGCACTGTGCCACTACTGTACTGGCTGACTGTGTTATATTATGTTGTTATATTTTATATAAGAATTCTTAATGACGTGTCAATGTTTTGTTTATTTACTGAAATTATTGATGAATAATTTGATGAAATATTTTCCTTTGCACTTTTGGAAAAAAATAAAAAAAATAAACATAGTCCAAGGGTTTTCAACAGGTGGTCCGGGAACCACCAGTGGTGCCTGAGAGGATTCCAGGTGGTCCCCAGGTAAATACTGGACAGTTGGTAACCAAATACCCTTATAGATCTGTAACTCTTGAGATTGTAAAATGAAACCAAATGGACCTTTATGGGCCCATTTGGTTTCATGTTACACACTCAAGAGTTAAATTATATTATAAAATCTGAATTACTTATTTTTCAAGAATCTACACAATTGGAAAAGGTTTAAGAATTGTTATTTTGATTAATGTTTTGCCAGTTATCTCTCCTAAATTGTGCACAAAAACTTTGCTTTTGGGTCTCAACATCAATGGTGGTCTGTGGCTAAAATACTGAATAAATGGTGGGCCCTGGTATGAAAAAGGTTGAAACCCCCTGCTGTATATCATTATATAGTCAATATACTGTATTTGCCCCCGCTCTGTGCCCCTCTCTCACTTCACCATCAAGCACTTTTATTGTTCAACATGCCCTCAGTTCTCCCTGGCCTTGTGGCCCTCATGACAGTCGGCCCAATCCAGCAGAGCAATCCAATAAGGACAAACTTTATTACAGCCAATGGAATTAAGGTATGCCACAGTGTGTCCTAAGGCTGACCGATGCCGACCTGTCCTGTCCCATCAGGCAGCCACTGGTCCAGTTCCTGTTCATCTGTACTCTAGCTCTGAAAAAAAAAGTGCTATCAGGTAAGTGCCAGCTGGCGTGAGTCAGTGTGAGGGGACCAGTTCTAAAGAGGAGCAACATACAAAAACCTACTGGGGTGCTTTGGCCACAATGACACAAAAAAAACAAGCAGCTGGCAGTAATTTATCATTTCCTCCTAGCACAGAGCGCACTACTAGCAAAGATACTACCTTCCATTGGCGCCACTATAGGTGACAAGCAACATGGACTACAAAGCCTACAAATGGTCTCAGTCTGAAGTAGTCATGGTTTGCTCCTCTCAGAGCCCCCTATCTGTCGTATGTCAAACTACGGATTACAAAGTGACTCCTCCTGACTCCTAGCAAATCTTGTGAGGGTTGGTTGGTGGGATGAAGAATAACTGATAACAAAGTTAAATTTCTTCTGATTTGTTTAGCTAATAGAAGCCATTTTACTATGAATATATTGTAAATATTATATGCCTTTTGATGACCGGCTGCAGTATTTAGTTCAGTGTCCAAGGAATGGATCATAAGTTGTGTTCACGTTCATTCTACCATTGGAAATGAATAGACTCCAGCATTCTTTCGGTCTCCTATTTTTCTCCAGAATCAGGAAGCAAAGCGAGGTTGCTCCTCTTGCCATTGAACTCTTGGCTACTAGTATACAGAAGAAAAAACACCAAACTCTACTAAATTAAATTGAGCTGAGTGCTGAGCACAAATGCGTTTGGGGTCGGGGTCTTTTTACATAAAAGGTCTCAGGCAGCCTACATCATCTTGGTCACAAGACCCAGTCCTGATTAAAGTTGACATGAGGGCATAGCCTGCAAATACAGTATATGTAACAGGCTAACAGTATGACCTACATCCACCCCACACAGTGTTGTAGTGGGACTTTTAGAAGTGGAGCGGGCGCCCCATAAGACATGTGCACGCACACACGCACACTGACACACTATTAAAACATACAGATGTGTGTGTGTACAGCCCATGGAAACGGGGTTTACAAGGCTTAATTGTAACCATAAAAGTAAATGACGAGTCAAAAACCATATTTTTGCCCCAAATATTTCAAATGTGAGAGAAGTGAGGGGACTCTGTCCCCCCTCCAATACACCCCTGCTCCCACACACAAATTAAACAGGTGAAATGATTGGAACTGCACACACACGGCAGTTGTCTACCCAAAACACATATTAGGGTGAAGTAGTACAATTAGCAGGGGTATTATTCTGTTCGTTTAGCAACACTATCAAACTTAGCCAGAAACGATTCCGTGTTGGCACCACAGCTTTAAACAGACCAGACAGTACCTCAGCCATGACCACATACCTAGTCTTTTAAGTTTAGACCTAGACAGGCTAAGCCACAGACAAAGCCACAGACAGGGGGCCTTTACCACCAGGTTAATAAACAAGAGCAACCACCAAGAGAATGTAATTTAGAACATGGTGAAAGCTTGAAGACGTCACAGTGATTTACTGAAGCCATGCTCCGTTTAGTTTAGGAGCTAAATTTGTAAGAGAGTTGCAAACAATAATCATGGGGTTGCGAGAAAGCTATATACGGCACCACACACACACACTCCATCCCTGTCAAGACATCTACAAGGACAGTCACACACACTAATTACACACATCAGTGGTCTAGCAGCAGGTATATTGACTGCGGACAGCAGACGTGACATTGCACAGGCTTCTTTTAGCCTCATCTCTGGCTGTCCTTCACGTATGGTTTCCCAACCATTTTATACCAAAGTACCACCAAATATTTATCGCACGGTCGCACCATAACATAGCCGTAGATCTGACCTTTTGTTCCATCCCTGAGCCAATAATGCCACTGAAAGTGTATAATCACTAATCAGCACAGCTGATTTAAGGTGATTATTGTGTCCACAAATATTCTATTAAAAGGCAAGGTGTGCTGTCATGCTCGTTTCAGCACGATCAGGGAGCCCATTTCAACCAATTGCTTGGTCAAAAGAACTCCCTGTACATAAATATTTCATTCCACTTTTGTATTTTTATTGGGCGACTCCTCTGAGTGGTTGGTAACCTCTGCACCACAGTATCTGAAACAGAAGTTATGCTTGATTTCAAATATCACTTAACAAGAATTCATGATCAATGAATTACCAGCTTCCTTATTATTACATTGATACAATGGTGCTGTGAAAGGTAAATGTCTGTGCTTGTTTGTTAGAACCAAAGGACCCTCATAACAATAAACCATGAGACTGTACAAATGGACTGCTTTGGATCGGGAATGGGAGAGAAACAATGCATAACATCACACAAGAATGTATGAAACATTGTTTCCCACAGTCCTGAGGACTGTGTGTGTCTGTCAGTGGCATAGAATTCAGACCAGTTGTATGTCTGTGGCCATCTGTGTCTATATGTGCAGCCCATTTGTCATGTACAGACGAAAACAATGTAAAATGTAGGCGAGTATGCTATGCAGATGTACAGCATATGTGCACAAATGCATGCATGTGTGTATAGGTATGTATGAAATATGGAGTGAGGACTGATTATGTTAAGGTTCATGTATAACAAACATTGTAGGAAGTCTTGAAAATATACTGTAAATGTAGATTTTGTTGCTTCACTCAAAAAGGTTATCAAGCTCTGAGCTTCGGCCTATGCCTTTTCGATCAACAAAACAGTAATGATTGCTGTAATGTGTGCAAGGATTTGTTATACTGTTAATAATTTAAATAAAATAAAAAATCTGCCTTCCACAACAACCACTAGGGATGCTCCGAATGAGTGTTTTTGTACCGATCTCACTTAAATGGTGTGAAAGATCGGTGGTCAATCATCGGAGCATCTCCATCATTGATTATGCAAGTCTGTACACAGCCACACATGGCAAAAAAGCCCTCTGGTTTATGAATTCATCAATCACCAAGTACATTTTCAAGAATGTGACCATGGCTGTGCGAATAAATACAACATGTCAGATGCCAGTCTCGCCCATGTTTGTGCAATACACTGTGGAGGTTTGTTTATCTCTCATGGTCGAGTACTGTGTATACTTTTCCTATAGCATGTAACACGTGGCCTTCACATCTGTGCCTGATAGTAGACTTTGTTTTTCCTAGAAAGATGCATAACATAAATATTTTCATTTATACTTATGGACAATGCTGATGATCAGGGGTAAGCCTGTTAACTTGAACCGCTTTTTAACCAGACTGGTTCAAGTGGTTAAGCATAAGCAACTATGTATTTTGGAGGGAAAGTGGTATAGCCAATGAGTCAGTAGAGAAATAGTCCAGATGGTGGCTGGGGAGAAAGTATTACCAAAACAGAGGCACACCCAACTGTGCTTTACTCGCCACAGTCACCATCACGGAAACTTAAGACTGGATTATTCTGAAAACCTGAAGGTCATCTTTGTCATAAAACACACCTGAATAGAGTACGTCCCACGCTTGTCCCATCCCTTAGTCACACACAACCACAACAGAGGAGTGACACATGCAGGTGGCGATTGTGCCAAGTCAGTAGCTACACCAAAGAAATGTTGTACTAGAATTTGCTCTGTCAGGGCCAACATGGTGGGCAGGCACTGGGCCCTGGGCAGAAAAAAGTAGTGCAGATTTCAGACAAAATCCAATCAAGGATGTGAAAAAAACGAGGGAAGTTAAAATGGGCATCATCACATGTTCAAGTAAGCAACCTCAAGTGACAACCAGGGGACGATGAAAGCAGTTTCTAAACCCATTGTCCTCCAATTGACCCACATCCAGAATAATACTCTCATCCCCAATTTCCCGCCAAGAGAGAGACTGCACACAACCCCCGCCAACTAGCTTCCCCTCTTTAGTCAGTTCAAGTACTCCGTCTAATGACTGCTTGATGAACTGGCAGTAGCAACAATGAGCAACCCCCCAAATCACCAGGACAAAGACTACCCACATCACTGGAGTTCAATGCTATATAGCAGGGGTTTTCAACCTTTTTCATACCAGGGCCCACTATTTATTTAGAATTTGAGCCACAGACCACCATTTGATGACATTTTAGCCCCACAAGACTGCAAAACTAAAGATTTATTTTGCTGAGCAAACAAAACAGTCAAACATACAGTTCAAAATGACCATTAATCTTCTACATTCTCTAGTTGTGTAGACTGGGGCTAATTGGTGAATATTTTAACTCTTGAGTGTAAACATAAAACCAAATGGACCCGCAAGGGTCCAACTGTCCATGTGATATACAGTATAAGTGATATACAGGTGCCACGTGATATACAGTATAAGTGATATACAGTGCTAATGGAGTAGACATATGAGGACATTACGTGGGCAGATTAATTTCAAAGAATGATGAATCAGGCAAGCTTTCTTGATTATTCAAAATCCCTTTTCTGTGCAATTTTGTAAATACGATCAGACTTCTCACTAACTGACTACACTGACACTCTTCGATGGAACATAGCTTTAGTGTGCTGTTCCGTGGAAGAAAATACAAAATCTTCACTTTGCTTAGTTTGCACATTAAAAGAAAATGACGCGCTTCCATGCAACATCGCACAAAGCTTTAGTACTCTGCATGCTGTTCCGTGGAAGAAAATACAAAAGCTTCACTTTGCTGCATTACAAAATGCATGCTCTGGAATGACCACCTGTTGAAAACCCCTGTTATATAGGCTACCATAACCACAACCAAAAACAGAAGCAGGGCTGAAAAATACTAAAAAGACATAGACAAGTCAATATTCTATACCCCAGGGGTTTTCAACCTTTTTGATACTAGGGCCGACATTTTTCAGCATTTGGGCCATGGACCAACATTTGAGGACATTTTAGCCCCACAGATCAAAATCACCATTAATCTTCTACAGTCTCTAGTGTGTAGATTTGGGCCAACTCTTGAGATTGTAAACATGAAACCTGCAAGGGTCCATTTGGTTTCATTTGTACGCTCTCAAAGAGTTACTCCTGGTAAACCAACTTTCCATCAGTTAGCCTGGGGACCACCTGGAACTCTCTCAAGGACCACTGTTTGAAAACCACTGCTGTACACATTCGTTTTCATTTTAAAACAAAGGCGTAGCTTGGCTGTAATGGTACTGCATACAAACATAATCCTGATGAAGACCCGAAGGGGTCAAAACGTTGAATCCTGATTTGAACCCTTGAATAAAATGAACGGGAGCTTAAAGAACAGTGTGCAGACGACCTCTCTCCTTCACTGTATACAAACAGCCAACACAACAGGTGTTAAAAATCACTATTACTCTCTGTGGTACAACAGACAGATGTTCATTTACACCCACTGTGCTGGGCTTGAGGACATCATGGAAAACAAAGCCATCATTCTACTAGTCCTCTCCTCTGTCCTCTCCTGGGCCGGGTGAATAAACAAGACACACAAATAGCCCAGACACATGCAAATGCTATCCCCAAACCAGGAGGACAAACACCCACCCCAAGTCAGACATCTGAGATCTGACCTATACTTAAATTTAGATACAGCCAAATAGCAATGACACATCAACCATGCCCTATCTCTAATCTGTAATGGGTTTGTTTCACCATAACATGTATAACTCTTAAAACGCTGTAAACAACACTGTAAACACTGACACAGTGGTTTTCAACCAGTGGTCTCGGGGACCACCAGTGGTCCTTGAGAGTGTTCCAGGCGGTCCACAGCTAAATGATGGAAAGTTGGTTAACCAGAATCTGCTTACCAGATGTAACTCTTTGAGGATGTAAACATGAAACCGAAAATATTCATCATGTGAATTAGCCCAAGTCTACACAACTAGAGGATGTAGAGAACATAATGGTCATTTTGAGCTGTATGTTTGTCTGTTTTGTTTCCCAAATCCAGCCTGGTATTGTTGACAAAAAGCAAAAGAAATCTTTAGTTTTGGGGTCTGTGGGGCTAAAAGGCCCTCAAATGGTGGTCCGTGGCTCAAATGCTGAATAAATAGTGGGCCCTGTTATCAAAAATGTTGAAAACCACTGCACTAACGCAACAATATGTATATAAAAAAGGGGGCAAATAAGAAGGGACAGGAAAGGGTGCCTTGCCTTACTAAAATACTGAGACATGAGTCATTTCCAGTTGACTCATCTGCCACAAACACATCATTCTGCCAGCCAGTGAGCGGTTCCATCATGCATTCATGCTAAGCTGAACACGTGGGCGCAAATGCATTCAAACTATTTACTATTCCACCACACGACTAGGACATTTCATCAGCCAGGGGTGACTCTGAGAGGTAGCCAAAACGTGACTTGAGGCAAACTTTATTGTTATTATTATTATTATTAGTTGGTCTAAATACAAAACAAACGCGTTAATAATACGTGTTTCATATACTATATATAAACAAAAACACCCAAGGAGAATTCACGTGTTAGTTCAAGATCAAGTTAATCCAGTTTCGTTTTACAATTACAACCGAATACGTTTACACAAAAAAGAGCTTGCCTTGAGAGATGGCATGAATGGAATATAATCTCCAATACGAGCCAGTTTCACATAGTGTCCACAGTCCATTTACATTGATGTCCTTAACTGGACAAGATGCGTGCGTGGCCATACATGTGGTCATGGTCATACTTTACAACCTGACATACGGCAGCAGCCGCGCCGGGGAAGCAATGAATCAATAGGTGCACTACATTACAACTGGTGGCCTATCGAAATATGTAGCCGTGTTGCGCTTTCACTTTCTAGTAGGCACTTTAGTGTTTTTTCGTAATAATACAAATGGTGTGATACAACAACAAATTAGCAACCTTCACTTTTAAACACATGACGTTTTACTACTATGATTCAAAATTATTAATGAATTCAACCTGGCTGATTATATCAACCTGGCGGGAGAATGCCCCCCCATCCCCATCTCCCCGCTTTGTATGTTTTTCTTTTCTTTTTTTAAAATTGTAGGCTACTGTAGTGTAAAATCTACAGTTTTGTTGCAGTTGTTGTACTGTCATAGACAGCACGTGTGATAATAACAGAGTGGCTGACCCGGATCCACCGTGTTCGATAGGTCGTAGCTTTCGGCGTAACACAGCATTGCATGGCGCTAAATTTAATTCCGCGGAAGCGACAGGCGGTAAACAAAGGCGGCATGCTCGCGTCCGTATCGCCCAGGCTGTGATGTTGTTTCCCCCCAGACAAACTCTAAACCCCCACATAAACCTACACACACGTTAGAGAGAGAAAGCACCCTACAAACCCCAGAAATGACTAAAAACTCAAAAAGGATCACTGGTTCGTTCCAGGCTTCTCCCGCACGAAAACCGCGCCTCTCAAAAAATAAAATAAAACTTCTAAAAACAACTACACGCGAGTCTCAAATATATATGGTCCAGTCGCGTTCGTGAAATTAAAAACTGACCGTGAATGCCGCTTACCTCCTGAAGTGGAGTCAGGCTGTTTCTTTCCGTCTGTGTCACAGACTGTGTGGCCAAGTCTTGCCTTGTGGTGTGTGAATGAAGTGGAGCGGAGCGGGGCGCGCACAGCGCAGTCAACTCTTCTACTCGTCACAGGAATAACGGAGGAGGAGTTACTGACAGTCATGTAGGCACTGTCTGCATCGACGTCGTTTATGACAGTCAATAAATGAAGAGAAAGAGGGGAGAGCCTGGAATGAGTATGACTGACTAGTACACATGTAAATGCAGATTTGGTTTTGTACACTTTAGTATACTACACGCGTTTTTCTGTGATAGATGGATAGATATAGATCACTAAGATCAGGGGTGTTCAACCTTTTTCATACCAGGGCCCACTATTTATTCTGCATTTGAGCCACGGACCATCATTTGATGGCATTTTAGTCTCACAGAGCCCCAAAACTAAATTTCTTCTGTTTTTGGTCCATAATTCCAGGCTGGATTTGGGAAACAAAACAGTCAAAACATACAGCTCAAAATGACCATTAATCTTCTATACATTCTCTAGTTGTGTAGACTTTCCGTCATTTAGCTGGGGACCACCTGGAGCCCTCTCAAGGACCACTGGTGGTCCCCGGACCACCAGTTGAAAACCCCTGAGATAGATAGGTAGGTAGGTAGGTAGGTAGGTAGGTAGGTAGGTAGGTAGGTAGGTAGGTAAAGCCACCCCATAATATTTTTAAATTCACCCCAAAACCCCTTTGAATAGATAACTAGGCCTACATGGATTTTGGTTTTGGCAGGGTTATTATACCTACCTAAACACAAAATATATGTTTTATTTTAGCCGATTTTCTTTCATAGTAGGCCTACTGTATATATCTTCTCTCTGCACTCCTCTGTTAGTGACCGCAGAAAGTGTGTGTGTGTGTGTGTGTGTGTGTGTGTGTGTGTGTGTGTGTGTGTGTGTGTGTGTGTGTGTGTGTGTGTGCGTGCGTGCGTGCGTGCGTGCGTGTGTGTGGTGGGGGTGGGGGGTCAGCCTCTACCATCTCTTTACAATTTCCCAGTCAGGCACGACGAGTCACAAGCCTGCCTTGTGATGTTCACTGTAAGACCGTAGAGGTCAAAATCAAGTTAGCCAGATAAGGTCTAGCCACAGCAGCACATAACTCCTAGACTAAATGCACATAGCTCAGCAGCAGGCTGCAGGTCCGCCTTTCATGCTCATCCACACATGACCTGGTTTACAGGAAGCAACCTAATCTTATTGAACGAAAGCATTTAGCTCGCGTTGTGAGCTTGCAGATTGGCCATTTTGACATATTGTATACAACGTAATACAAAAAGTACTGGCACGTGTAGTTTTAAGGGTTTAAAACATAACTTATTCTATAGGTTGATCTGACCCAACCATGCCAAAGCGCCAACACTCACCCAGCACCTCAGGACATCTTACTGGTATAATAGTATTTCATACTGTATCCAGAAAACATTTCCTCATGTAATGTGTGTGTGATTCTTTTTTTTTATTCCCCTTCTTTTTAATAAACAGAACCTCATGTTTATACATTCTTGCAACTTTTCCGTTTGGAACACAAGGTTTCCCTGAAGAATAAACAAGCATTGCAATGTGTACATGTATCTTCTTCCTGAACAAAGGTTAGGCCTTACTGACAATGTGATTACAGCCAGTGAAAGCAATGGAATTCATGAAACTCTAATTTGGAGAGGATCTACTGCATGAATCTAATAATAATAATAATAAACAAAACAACAAATGTTTTTCTAACTTCGAAAAAACAAATACAACACTAAAAGCTATAAGCTACAAAAAGCTTTGTAGATGGTTAGGGGTGTTTTGAAATAGATTCTTTGTTTGACCTGAGCCCACAGAGGACAATTGTAAAATGATCTCTGTAAGTACCGGTGAGCAGGTCGGCAGCCTAGTTCTGGACATATTGAAGTATATTGACTACTTTGGAGGTGGTGCCTTAGAGAATGCTGCTGAAGCAATATTCTCAGATGGGATGTGATGAAAGCATAGATGAGTGTTTCAGCTGCAGAGAACGACACAGAGGGGTGGAGACGGGCAATGTTCTTGAGGTGGAAGAAGGCAGTTTTGGTGACTTGGTTAACAAGGTGGGGGGATGAAAAAATGATGCCAAGGTTGCAGATGCAGGTGGACTGTGTGACAGTGGATCCATCAATGTTTAGTGAGAAGTCTTGGATGGACCTGGAGAAGGAGTTGAGACAGATGATAATGATTTCCAAATGATTGCAATTTAGTTTGAAAAAGTTGTTTTGCATCCAAGTCTTTATATCAGCAAGGCAGGCAGTGAGAGTGGAGTGGGTGGTTCGGGGTGATGGCTTTGGTGGAGAGGTACAGCTGTGTGTCATCGGCGTAGGAGTGGAACTCAAGTCCATGGAGCGGGTGGGAGGATGTATATGATGAAGAGGAGGGGACCAGAACAGAGCCCTGGGAGGACACCGTGGGAAACAGTGGAGGGGCCAGGAAAGTGTCTCTGGACCTCTGTTTGTTCACAATTGTAGTGACAAAGGAGCGGGGTAACATTATTTGGCACTTGTGAGAGGTTAAGAAACTTCAGGTTCCATCAGGTGGTGAAAGAATGAGGTTGGATAGGTTGTACTAGAGGGGAGATTGGAGAGAGGTATTTTGGGTTATCTTGTGTACCTGACCCATTGCAAGATGCTGCACTCTAACCCTAAGCCAACTTAGTCTGTCAAAGTGGGCATGGATGAGGCCAAGTAACAGCCTGACCAGTTTGTCTTGTGGGGTCTGTAGCCTTGTTTTCATGGCCTTTGAGATGCCATGGTACCAAGAGATGTAGGCACAATAGAAGAAGCCTTGTATGAGGGCTCCTGTTAGGGTCTTCAGGGTGTTTTTGTTGACCAGTGAGGAGATCCTGTATAGAAATCTTGTTTGGTTGACCTTTTTGATTGCATTGGTGGCCTACATTGGTCTTATCACTGGAAATATTAGCCTCCAGGATGGACCCTAGGTAGGTAATTTCTTCATAATTTCTGAGGTTACTATCTGATGCAAAAAGAATGGATTCAGGTTCTCCCAGGTGTGAAGAGAGTTTGTTTTCAGAGAGCCAGGTGCAGCCAGTTCATAGATGACCTGAGGGCCTTTTCAAGTTGGAGTTTGCGAACAGGAACAAGTTGCATGTCGTTGACGTCGTTTACCTATGTTAGGAGCAGTAAAGTCTGGAAGGGGGAAGGGGTAGTGTTCCGTTTACCTCCACTATCTGTTCACGATTCATGTGGTTAATTACAACAATATCATGGTGTCTACTTCTAGAAGAGGAATCAGAATCACATAGACATCAGAGCACTAGCATGCACTACATTATTTGTAGTTACACGGTGTCCACTGTGTTGTCATCGCCAAATGCAGAGGCGGGTTGATTTGGGGTAAAGGTCGACATTAACCACTAACATAACATAAGAAGAGATGATGAGAGAGAGAGAGAGAGAGAGAGAGAGAGAGAGAGAGAGAGAGAGAGAGAGAGAGAAAGAGAGAGAGAGATTGAGTGAGTGAGAGAGGGGGGGGGGTGCATGCATGTGACTCTGTATAAAAATAATATCACACTCAACATGATAGCCTAGAAACAGTATTATGACCAAGTATCCATGCTGCATACACACACTTTCCATACAAAGACCAATTAAGAATAATATTTTTACGGCATGGCAACCAACCTAATGGGACCTAATGGTCCTCTGGAAAAGAGGTTGATCTCTGTCCGTCTCTCTCTTATCAGCTGACGGACCATAGCTACGTGCATCCAGCAAAACCACATGTCAGCTCACACAGCTATAGTACAGAATACATAATAAATACAGAAAAAACACTAGGCCCTTTTTTGTTATACAATCGTCTCAATGTTATAAGACCAACTGAAGAGCATGTTATAGTAGCTCATGATTAGTGATGTGCTCAATACCACCACAACCAATGTAAAAGGATGAAGAAAAGCAATGCTCCCAGTCCCACCCTGTAAGAATGAGAGTTCCTAAAAAGTAATAATATATTATTTCATTCATTTTAAGTTCTAGTTTGTAAGTTAGACAAGCACGAGATGGGCTGGGGATTGGAGATATGCAATCTCACCTCAGGTCTCCCCAGAATGTGGATGTATAAGGGGCACCCGGTGGCCTAGTGGTCCAGGTGCATGCCACAGACCACATATAGGCTCCGACCTGACAGGGCATTGCATGCTCAAATCCCGTTCATGACGATTTTTGCTGCATGTCTCTACCCTTCTCTCTGTCCCTCTTTCCTGTCTATCTCCATTGGGACTGTCAAAAAGAGAGTAAGGGTGGGGGGTGGTCACTCAAACCAGCTGTAACAACGATGCAAACAAACAATGGAACAGGAGCGCACACCACTTTGGAGCCGGGGGAGGTGCTCAAACAGCCCGTATCCACAAACTCTTTGACAAAGACACATATAATTTTGACACTAAAAAGACACAGGTAGTTTCGACACAATTCTTCAGGGTATCAGGATAATAATAATGATATTATTAAAAAATTCCACCACACAATGGAATGCCAAATAAAACCAAATAAATAAAATATGCTGCAATTTATACTGAGTTACACTGAGTTCACGAACCTTTTTGCCTGTGCTGCCCTGTCACCTCCTGACATACCGTCAACGTTCAGTCTAGTTGAATTTGGTTGAACGTCTTTTAATATGTTGTATGATTATGGAAAATAATCAGAGAATGTCATTGTCACTGCACTGAGAGACAGGCTCTACGCCGGCAAATCTCCAACGGTGTTTTACTGTATTTTGTCATTTCTGTTAAATAACACCACAAAACTGCCATCACCCTTTTCATGTGACATACCTCGTCTAGAGGACATTTGTGCACCACAGGTTGGTGCCTTGCATGGGTTCCACCACCAAAGTTGCAAATTAATTAATGTTCATACTCAAAACAATTTAGTTCAAATATTGCTAGAAAGGAAGCAAGTACTTCACATGTAAAAAAAATAAAATAAAAATTAAATTGTATAAATATTGCCTTTATTATGATATTTAGTACACTTCTGTGTAAAACTCTAGTCCAACTTGGCTCGTAGGCCAGTGAAACATCAATGTCTCAAATCAGTCAACTCTATGCTACTATTGTGAGCAGAGTCGGTTGGTGCAGAGGCGTTGTTTACGTTTTTGGTTTGTGCTGGGTTGTGGAAATCTGGATTATGCGCGTCGGGCAAGTCTGCTTGCTCATGTAGCCGTGGTGGGTCTACACCCTGTCTCCTCAACTATATTAAGAAGGCTGTGGTTTTGGAAGGAGCGTGAGGCTAGCCAGTTTCCGGAGTTGGACCACAGCAAACTTAGCACCACTGTCTTCTTGCCAGCACAAACACACGTGCTTTATTTACTGTACTGCATTTCAAATTGGTATAAAGCCGATTTAACGTCACACTCTCGTTTTTTGGCTCTCTTTCTCTCGCCAGACTTGTTTTATTGGCTTGGATTGAAGAAGGGGAACCCCAGGCAACAAAAAAGGACACAACCCTGAACATGTTATTCCATAGAAGAGAGAAGCCTGCAGCACAGAGAAAAAGTGAGAGTGTACATGCCGTGTGTGTCTGCGACAGAGATGGAAGCAGGGAGATGGAGCTGTGGCGGAATGTTTTCCACAGTTGCGGACAACTTGACCTATCCCTTCCTCTTGCTATTCCCCATATGCGAACAAGACAACAGACAGAGACAAGTATAACCACTGCTGTGACTCGTCAAATGTTGCATTTGGTTTTCATTTAATTTTAGTTGAAACAAACCAGAGAGAAGAATTACTAGGTGTTCCAGATGAGGGCAGATGCAGCGTGTGAATCGCAAAGTGTACATCTCTCATCCAAGACTGACCTGACGGACGGACCTGTAGTTTCTAGCCAGTATAGCCACCTATAGCAGTGGTTTTCAACCTATGTAATACCAGGGCCCACTATTTATTCATCATTTGAGAATAGACCACCATTTGGGGACGTTTTTAGCCCCACAGACCCCAAAACTAAAGATTTCTTTGGCTTTTGTTCACAATTCCAGGCTGGATTTGGGAAACAAAACAGATCAAAATGATTGTTAATCATTAATCTTCTACATCAGGGTTGCCCAAAAGGTAGATCATGATCTACCAGTAGATCATGCAGACCATGCAGGTAGATCACATAACATTCCCCCCAGCACTTGGACCCTTATAGATCTGTAACTCTTGAGAGCGTTAAAATGAAACCAAATGGACCCTTACGGGTCCTTTTGAAACGTAAGTAATAGTCAGTAATTTTCAAACGTCAGTAATAGCATAAACAGGAAAACCTTCCAATTCACCCCCTCTATTTTTCATCATAAGTGCATTGTTCTTAAACACTATAACAGTATGTAACGACATCACCACTGTTTCAAAGCAAAACTTTCTAGGGGGTCTTGAAATGGATTTTCAGTAATGGAACAATCACATTTTTGAGGTGTAGATCTTGTTGAGCCGCTCATTTTGAAAGTAGCTCTCATCTCAAAAAGAGTGTGGCCACCCCTGTTCTACATTATCTACATGTGTAGACTTGGGCTAATTCACATGATGAATATTTTAACTCTTGAGAGAGTAAACATGAAACCAAATGGACCCACAAGGGTTCATTTGGTTTCATGTTTATGTGCTCAAAGACTTAACTCTCCATCATTTAGCCTGGGGACCACCTGGAACCCCCTCAAGGACCACTGGTGGTCCCCAGACCACCGGTTGAAAACCACTGACCTATGGTATTCCCATTGTCATGTTTTAGCATGCAAGAATTTCAGGTATATAAGTTGATGCTATTTAGATTCTAAATAACCGTTATGGTACAGTACATTGAGTACCCCTCTCTGGGTCTCTGTACACATCCTGCAAGCCCTGTGAAATTGGCTCTTACATAACTAAAGGAGCGCATGTTTAGGAGACAAATAAACACAGCAAAAATGTCTAATTCAAGAATATCCTGTAAAATATGTGGCACAAAAGGCGAGTGGTCAAGGGAAGAGGGACTGCGTAATGTTAAAAGGGGTGGAAGTGGCTTTGTGGCGACACACTGAGATTTAAGAAGACAGGGAGAGAAAGGAATTCCAATGGATGGCCTCTTTAACCTCTAAAGGAGCTCAGAGAGAGAGAGAGAGAAGAGAGAGAGAGGATTGAAAGAAAGAGACAGACAAAGAGAAATCCCACTTGGGATTCTGGAATCTTGTGGAGAACCGAGAGCCATTCCTCTAGCTTTAGGATTAACCTCAAAATTGACAGACACGAAAATGAGAAAGAGAAAAGCCAGCACCAAGCCAAGGAGGTCTGCGAGAATGAAACAGAAGAATCCCTACTTATGTTTACCGCCCATTTTAATGCCCAATGGACTGCAAGACTGGGCAGGTCTGACTCCCTGGATGGACCCACAATTCTTAGGCCAAGATAGACCAAGACAGACTAGTCACCACTCACCAGGCACTTATTCTCACCTGTTACCAGGACCTTATGCTCAAATTGCTCATCATGTGCAGAGGAACAACTTTTTCTCCCAATAGTGACACCTACAGGCCAACCTACAGGACAGCACGAGCAATGTCTAATCCTCATGAGCTGGAGGCAACTTGGATGAACCCGAAATTCCAGAATGTCCAAAATGCTGGGAACACCCGGATGCCAATGAAGCCATACATGTAGACATTCCTCTGAATCCAGTGGTGGATTTGGAGTATTAATGTCTCAATCTCTGAAAATATGTTACAGATCCCCCCCCCCCAAAGTGCAGTGATCGCAAGACCAGATTCACCCCATCTATTGGGACACGCTGTGATGTTTGGACAATCTTCTCAGCAACACAGATATTGTGGATATATACAAAACGCTTTTCACAATCTGAGGCACATGGTTTCAGTTACGACACGCCCATTCGGTTTAGGACACTTTTAGGGCAGGAGGATACAAAAATATTTGGAGGATTAACTCTGTGACCTTTCGGTTCTATGGTGGTCTCTCTAACCACATGTTCATAGCAGTAATAGCAACTACATTAAACTGTCTCAGATGTGCATTTTTTCCATGAATGAAATGTGCATTCATGTGAGTGTAACAATGTCTGAAATGTTGCAATCCCTATCGATCACCAGGGAAGCATGTCAGAATATTTTATGCAAGTGCAACAGATGTGATAGGTGTCATCATTCCATTTCAGCAGGTTTTAATTCTTTCCCCAACTCTCGCCTCTGTCAACATCTGCACAGAAATCCCTCTAGTCTTTTTTTTGTTTCGTGAGATTACGTGCATTGTGTATTTTGTGTGCGTGGCATTTGGTTATCAGGTAAAAGTGATATTCCGCTCTGCTGCTGGGCAGGTTGGCCATGGATTTAGACAGAGAGGCTCATATAAGAAACTATGGTCTAAGTTGCTAACTCTAGTAAATGTAGCATCAGTGCAGTGACCTAGAACACATACACACAAATGATCCTCATCTTCTAAATAAAGTGCTGTTTGACTACGTGCGCTTTTGTGCAGCCATCCATAGACTATATAATAAGTCTGTGTTGTGATTGACATAAACCATAACACATCCCAGAATTCACAGGGTATATGCATCACACCTCTTGTTATGTCATGTATGCCAGTCAGCTGATTGTAACACATTGGTATCAGTCTGACCTTGGTAGTAGTTAGTGTGTATGTGTAGTATGTCACGTAGTATGTGCGTCCATTGCAATGTGCATATGATCTCACTGCTTTGGTCATTTCGTCATGGTCAATATACTAGTGCAGCGTATGACAACTCCCAGCTGCCAACATACGTTTGATCCTATGTACATTTTCATTACCGTATATATTTAGTTGCCATGGACTCACGACATATAGTGTAAACTTATTCTTATACCACCCCCTTAAGAGCTATTCACACAGGGAGTAATCATGCTGCTAGTTCATTTTCAAAAGGACTGGCGTTATGTGCATAGAAAAAGCTGTGTTTTTGCACGCCGTCCAGTGTTGTTTGTTGCATGCATGCTCGTTTTGTGCACACGCCGCGTCTGATTTTAGACCTCAATTTGGTGAGTTTTTTAACGCCGAGTGATTATCACCCAGTTATCATCAGGTGAGGGGCATAGTGGAATCGCTGTGATAATGGAGGCGTTTATCACCCCCCGTCTGTAGTGCCCTTTACTCTGGATCCAATGCCTGTGAGTGACTTTGTTTCTTGGCCACTCCTAGGAAAAACTCCACATCAGAATTCCTGACCACGGCCCACTGAGGCCTCACACATCCTGTTGGCTCATCCAGAAACTGTCATTCTGTTGGCCAGGTCCAATATTAACGACAAACAGGCTTGCAATCAAAGGCAAGAGTCCCGCCATTCTCATGTTTCCCTTGGCTTGCTTGCATCCATTGGCTATGCTGCTAAGATTGCTTCAATGCACGAGTTTGGACTCAATTTAGGAATCACTTCAGATTTTGACTTTAAAACACTGTTTCTCCACCTTCATCACTGGATGCAATGATGAAGTCAGCATATTTTCTGCCTTTAAAATATTTAATTGAAAAAAAAAAACTGCTTTACATAGCTAGTGACTGTCCAGATAGTTATGATGAGGGCTTTGGACCCCATATGACTCTTCAAGTCCCTTTTCTAACTGAGGTTACTTTAGTAACCCGAAGTTTACGGCGCAAGTAACGTTTCTTTCTTTCTTTCGCTCAGGCATAATGTGCAGGCTAGTGTTCCTCGCTTTCAATGATTCCACCAGCTAAATTGACTGTTTTCATTCACCGTTATCAGTCACGAAGTTAACTTCCCTCCCTGTTGACTGCTATTAAAATAGCCTGGAAATAAGATCTTGATGTACCACATCACTGAGGATACCTGGGGTCATGTTCAAATCTCCAGTAACTAAACATAGATCTAACGCCTTTCCTTATCCAACAATGCAGAATTCTATTCTTGGACAATGTACACATCCTGTATGTGCACACTGCACATGTTCTCTTAGACTGAAATCATAATGTCTGAGACAAAAGTGGTTACATTTACTGTGACAACAGACAACAGTCACTGGCAACTAGAAAAGATGCTCCTCCCCTCGGAGCAGAAGTCTCCACCAAGGCTTGTCGACCTGCATCACACTTTGCATACACACTCACACTAGGCAGAGTAAGTTGGTTCCACACATTTCTCAAATTGGCATCCTGAGCTTGTAAGCTTGTGAATGTGTGTGCACGTGTTGGCTGTTGTGTCTGACACATTCTCCCATTTTCTCCCAAAACACTACATCCACCACTCACCACACTCATTTTTATTAAAGACCTACTACCTAGTCCTAGGGTTAATTTCCTGCACAGGATCTTCTCAGCCAGCAGGCTTTATATCACTACCAAGGTCAGATAAAGGGCACAAAGCACAAACATGCCATTAGTCAAAAATGCTGCCTGGGAATTAGGACAATGTTGTCCCTTCACCTTAAATATTTGGTCTGCGCTGAGCTGAAGCACTAGGGCTATCACCAGCCCTGGGGCAACACGTCCCAACAACTACAAAACTGAAACAGGGATTCTTCAGGGATTCTTCTTTCCATCTGGGATTTGTTGCCAAATCCCAGATGGAAAGCCGCCCTGAAGAATCTATATAGCCAACATGGCTGCAAAGTTATTGCAGTCTGTTCAACTAATTTAAAATGGCAACTGTGCGTTATCCAGTTTTTAGCATAGTTCTGAACTTTGTAGGATTAGACCTAGATCTACTCTGGGATAGACCACAGGTGGTTTTGGTTCTGTTTTGTGTATTTGTCTATGTAATGTCCTGTAAGTCATACGTGGGCAACTGGCAGCCCGGGGTTCACATGCGGACCTCGCCTTCACTTAATGTAGCCCTCAGGTTAATTTCAGAATAGTGATCTACCATTGATTTCTGTGGTTACAATTCCAAACAGGACCCGCTTTAATAACTTTAACTAGTTTAAATTACAGGCATAATGGAGTATTAACGTGTTATTGTCTTTTTATGCCCAATGTATTTGGATTTAAAAATAACATAAATAAATAAATGCCTTTAAAATTAAATACAAATGGTTTACACTTTTTGCAGGATTTCATTTAAAATAGTAAAACATAATTCAGGATTTGAATTCAAATATAGCCAAAAAATAGCTTTGCAGCGGGATTTTGTGCGATAAATGTGCAATGTTGCCCTCTGGACTGAGCGTGGGAATATAATAGCTCTCTCCGTCGTCAAAGTTGCTCACCCTTGCTGTAAGTATCCTTGCATGGATCTCACTGAATGTATAACTCTTCAAGCGTTGACTGGTGGAGTTGGTGTCACCTCAGGTCTCTGGTCATGTGGGCTTGTGTAGGCCTGCATTGAGACATTCCCTGACTCACAGTAGACATAATCCTAAAGCAGCCATTGCAGCTTCACTCCACAGAATAGAAAAAATCACACTTGTGTGAAGCGAGGGCCACACTTCTCGTCACACACTTTATCATGCATCACATTCTGTGCTCAGCCAATTAAATCCTCTCAAATTGAATATGACAAGCCTGAGCTCTGGGAGGTCATTCCAGACCCGAGGGGCTTTGACAGCAAACTGAGTGTTAATATGACTAGAGTACTGACACGCTTTGATCTTACGTCTCGCGCTTCGCGCCTTGAACTGGAGCTCTGCAGGTTCCAAACATAGGCCTACATAATTAACCACTGCATGACAGCACAGCCTATTTTCCTACAATATACATTAACTAAAGCAAGTTCTATAACAAATAATTATTCCCTAGAGTGACGAGAGGTCTGTTAATGCGTTAAAATGTCATAAAATGCTGTAATTTCGCCAATTTAACTGCGAATGTGCGATGTGCTGTCAATAGAGGTGGATGGCCAGAGCGGTTTGTTTGGAACCAGAATCCCTCCTGACTAGACCGACGGTCACGTGTGCTTTTCAGCCAATAGGCGTCTCTGTTCAGCCGTAGCATTGGGAGTCAACGGGAGTGGCAGTACTCTCCATTAGAGTGCTCTAAATATGACAGGGTGAACCATTTTACCACTATGCATTAGACAAATAAAACACATTTCCTCTCCATTCGCACATAAGCAGCCATGCATGCAAGGCACCAACCTGCTGATCTTGCTCAAGGACACTTCAACACAGGAGGACCCAGTGATCACAGTCGGCCAGGCTGGGGATAAGGAGAAGCACTTTCCACTGTGTGTCCTGTGGTAGAAAAACAAAATACAGTTTGTCTCCATTCCAGTGTTGCCAACTTGTGCATTTGACGCTATATTTAGCTTTTTTTCAGACCCCCTCTAACACCAATATTAGTGAAAAGCTCCTGGCGGAAAATCTAGTGCTTTTTGGTTGATGAGTTGGGACAAAATTGATTGACAGGCGCCAGAGATAAATTTTCACTAATTTTCCTCCTATGAGTCTATGACAGTGGTTTTCAACCAGTGGTCCCCAGGCTAAATGACGGAAAGGTGGTGCACCAGATGTAAGTCTTTGAGAGCGTAAAAATGAAACCAAATGAACCCTTGTGGGTCCATTTGGCTTCATGTATAATATTCATGCGAATTAACCCAAGACTACACAACTAGAGAATGTAGAAGATTAATGGTCACTTTGATCTGTATGTTATATATTCCCTTATGATATATTCCCTTTCAGGCATGCATCTTCTAGTGCATTTTTGAAGTGCCACTATAGTGCATTTGGATTTTGTCAGTGGCAACACCGCTCCATTCACGCATCGCAACCGAGCCAACCGCTCAAGGAGGCAAACCCTGGGACTGGGAACCCTGATCCCGGTCATGGCACCAAAGTAACACCCAATATCCAAACCCAGGTCCCCCACCACAACATCAAATCTAAACCAAAATATCTACCTTTAGATATAGAGGGAATCCACTTCCCTGCGCATGGAAAGCAACACTACAGTACATACATTGAACCATAGCGAACACAAAGGAGTTGTAATGTATTTCCATGCGTATGCTCTCCTGTATTGTTCTATACGTTTAGCAATGTTGTCTTTTTGTTTCTCTTGAATCAGAGCAGACCAGAGCCGCAAGATTGAGATTTGAGCTGGCTACAGTCTCCGTTGCCTTAGTGTGAATATGTGCCTGCCATGGTCTAGGCTTTTATGGGGCTTTGGGGCCTCAACCATCTACCTCACCCAGTGACCCACATCCAAGATCAACCCTTGCAGCGCTGGTATTCCTAGTAGTCTCCCCTAGTTATCATCTCCTTTCTCTGCTCTTGCTGTCCTCTGCATCTGGCCCATGATGTCCTGAGACAAATATGTTCCCATAAATAATATTAGTTTGAAAAAAGGGGACAGCAGTATCTGAGTAATACGAGGCGTTGTGCGAGTTTTAGAGAACAGTCTCTGGACCATAGGAGCTGAGCTGGGTAATGTGATGCTGCAACAGCAGGCAGGCTCAGGGAGTATCATCAGTGTACTGTATGTCACCTTGAGAATATCTGCAAAATGACATCCATCACAAAACAACAGTCGGAGATTGTGTGTGTGTGTGTGTGTGTGTGTGTGTGTGTGTGTGTGTGTGTGTGTGTGTGTGTGTGTGTGTGTGTGTGTGTGTGTGTGTATGTGTGTGTGTGTGTGTGTGTGTGTGTGTGTGTGTGTGTGTGTGTGTGTGTGTGTGTGTGTGTGTGTGTGTGTGTGCATGTGCGTGTGTGTGTGTGTGTCAACGTTTACTCCCATGTGCAAGGTCACCATCTCTTCAACTTCCTCTACTACACCTACCACAATAGGCAGCAGCCTATTTGTATCACCAAATCCAGAGGTTTTCAACCAGGGCTACGGGGACCACCAGTGTTCCGTGAGGATTCCAGGCGGTCCACAGCAAAATGGACAGTTGGTAACCAAATGGACCCATACGGTTCCATTTGGTTTCATTTTACACTCTCAGGAGAAATGTAGAAGAAGTGTTATATTGAACAGCATTTTGCCAATTATCTCCTAAATCTTGGAAAGTCCTTAATTTTGGGTTCGAGCCCGAGGGACTTAACATCAAATGGTGGTCCATGGCAAAAATGCAGAATAGAGGGTTCTGGTATGAAAAAGGTTGAAAAGCCCAGAGAGAGAGAGAGAGAGAGAGAGAGAGAGAGAGAGAGAGAGAGAGAGAGAGAGAGAGAGAGAGAGACGCACCTGTCACTATAAAGGGCTACAAGTTTAACGATAACGCACAGTGATTGTGTTTGTGTGACCATTTGCCCTTCATGCTGTTCAGCCAGCGTGTCACCTATTTTCTATCTGAGCCACCGTAGCCTAATACATTGCTGCGGCTTGCCGCATCAGAAGGACACATACCTTTGAAAACTGATACTCTTCTACCCCCTCGCTTTAATATTGAGCTGAGCAAAGTGTTTGGCATGGCAAGAAGAGTCAGAGCGACGCACGGCACCGCAGCTGTGTCAGCAGAGCGTGAATAGCGCAAAAACACACTGCTTTGCCGTTTCCCTCCTTATCGCCGACGTAAAACAGACAGACTTACCCACACAAACTCTCCCCCGGAATGTCCTGCACCACGTTTCCCACCACACCGCTTCATTGCGTAAGGAACCAGCTGGCTGCGAACATTTTCCCTTCTCTATCGCCGCAGTTGGTGACAGAAACTCATGGTGCTGTGCCGTTCATTCAGCGGGCAGCCAGCAAGCGCAGCTCTGCAGAGGCAGTGATGGGGGAGAGCTCTGACCGAGCTGCTGTCGCTCCCAAATTCAACTCTTTCTGGGCAGTACAGTCAGTGCACCCAGCCAGCTTTTTTTATTACAAATCCTGCAATGTAATCCTTACTACGAGAATTACGCCGCTGTACAATGTGCAGAGCCTCATCATCATATTCGTGTATATGGGTCAAGGTTTCTGGAAAACAAAGCGCAATTCAAGTCTGGGTTATTTAATCATTGGTATCAATTGAGGTCTGGCTGTAAAATAGCTGACGACTAGAAAAGTGCCCTTCTGGGCACAGGTCTCCACCAGGCCAGGTCAGGTTGCGGCCTCCTGGTGGCGCTATAATAGGCCAATGTTAAAAGGGTGCCATCTCTTCTTGTGAATTAGGCATTTGGGTGAATTGAGCCATTTTGTACTCTTTCACCATGCCTTCGGCCTGGTGGAGACAATCAATTTGTCTTGTGTTGAGTAATAAATAGCCTATGTCTAGTCTTAAAGGTAGTGCAACTACGCTGTGTTTTCCTTTGGTTAAATAAGTGTTAAAAAGCTCTATATTGTGATAGTAGCCTACTTAGGAGTCTCCATGTCTCTCCCAAAACAGAAACTGGCATACCAATTTTATCTAATTAGGATAGAGGAGTCAAGAGAGCCAGGACACAGATTAAACAAGTGTGGGACTGTAAAATGAACTGAGGACACAAATAAATGGCCAGACAAAATGGGAACTGGAACATTATAACTTTCTGTCCATTGTCCCCTAGCTTTTTCTGTTTATGAAAGAGCTGGAGAGTCAGGGAGACTTACTGAACAAACCCTCACAATTACTGTCGCATCACAATATACTTAACCTTTTTTAAAGATTAGCCTTTATTAAAAACTTTATTAAAGTTATTTTAATACAACCTTTAAAATGTTCAATGCTTTTGAGATCATTTGCTTCTCATTCTGAAGATTAAAAAACATTTGAAAGTTAGTTGAAATCATACACAATGCCTGGTAGTGTTGCGCTGGCTGGGTTTGAGTTAGTGTCACACTAGGTCTCTGGGTCATGTGGGGCTATGTTATGTATAATGTATAATGTATAGAGTACCCAGACCCACAAAGAAGGACCATCAGACATAATAATCCTAAGGCAATAAGCTGTACGTCACCACTCACCACACAAACAAGCAAACACACACACACAAACCAACAATGTTGTTTATTAACCCAAATTCTTAAAAATTGAGCAAGAACTAAAACAGGCTTGACATGACAAATGGCCTTGAGTCCCATGGCCATGCAGACAATACATTTGTCACGTCACTTGTGGTTTATAGCTGAAATAAATTAGTTCTATATTCATCATCCCAAAAGATATGAGCTAAAATGCACTCAGTGTAGATAGGCTACCACATATGGAATGATTATCATGCCTTTAATAAATCGTAACTGTAATTAATAATCCGTAACTGTAATTAATAATCCGTAACTGTAATTGTGCTCCGTGTCTCTGCAAAATAAATCCAGTATCTGTAATTGTTTTCTGTATATCTGCAAAATAATCCGTGTCAAATTTCACAGGTGTAGAAAACAATTTTGCAGTGGTGAGGTTTTATTTTTTGTATTTGCAGCTTTGAATCACTGCAAAATCGTTTTGTCCCTCTGCAAAATAAATATTGTGTTCTACAACTAAAAGTATTCGGTCTGCGCAACAACGACTGCGGCGACATCTGCTGTTCAAGTACAACACCACACATCTACAGTTTAAAAAAACACAATTCAAATATTTACAGGTTTTTGGCAGCATCTTCACTTTACCGCGGAGAGCCAATCAGCAGTTGGCTTACTCAGCAGTGCACCATTTTGATTGGTTGGCCAAAGGAAGCAGTCTCGCCAATCCCAGTCATTCATAATACATGAATATGAGATCCCATTGTTGGGAAGTACAGAGGTCTAATGGCGGCTGCTCTATAGCCCAGCACAGCTTTAGTGATCTTAAATCCCTTTATTTTAGATCGTTTTGTGTAATAGTAATGCATAAACATTGCAGAGACTTTAGACGTTTCTGTACAATGGTTTAAAACTGCACGAGGGTATGCTTAAAGTATCTTATTTAAACAGGGACAAACTCGGACTGCAGTTTCTACCCCCCTCAATGTCGCCCCTCCACCCTCTGACAGAGATGTGATTGCTGTGCTAGCACAGCATTAGCATAACTATAGCAGTTCTGACAACAGCTATGTGATTGCTGTGCTAGCACAGCATTAGCATAACTATCAGCAGTTCTGACCACAAAAGAAGAACATTTGGGGAAAACTCCGCTATTTATATACTATCGTTTTGACAGATACCATAGTCTGTTGGCTTGTGTATAATCTAAATATCAGATAAACGTGCATTAGCGACAATATATTTATAACCAGTGTTATTTTAGCAATTCTATTAAAGCTAACAAATATAAGACTTCCGGTGCTGATCACTTCAAAATAAGACTACCCTTTATAGTATTGAAAAGCGATCCATTTGCACACTTAAACGAACATTGAGCATTCATTAAACAACGCACCCACATACATTTGTACACATACTGTGTACAAATGTATGTATAAATAACAAAAACGTGTAGCTCTGATTTACAATGGGGCTAAAAAGCTCAACAAGCCTACTGAATAGTAGTCTATTATTCATCAATTTAGATCATTTTATGTTCTTGATAACGTTTTTATCTAAGTATTTTACACTGAAATATAATAGGTGTATTTAAACGCTGTAATGCAAATGGATCTTCTTTCAATACTATGAAGGCTACTCTTATTTCTTATGTCCATTTGGAGGGGGGTCCATAGCCTGGCTCAGCCCTGAATCAGCACCGTAAAAATACTACCTTATTTTTTCTTTGTGATTCAAGGACTGGCTTCGTTGCCTTTGGGGCCGTTTGTCGGTTGGAAATCCATGCCCAGCACCTGATTGGCCAACAGCCCTGTCACTCACTTCGTTTCACTTTATTATTCTTTAAAGAAGCGTCAGGCTTTAGGTTTTATAAACATCATCATCCGACATATTTTACTGCTAGTAACGCTCGTCGGCTGTGTTTGTTTAGTTAGCGACGTCATTATTATGCTAATGCTAACGCATTAGCATAATAATGACAACAACGTCGTCTGCTTTCCCAATATTGATGTGGGTTGGTATGAACCAATCACCGTGAAGACTGCTGCTTTGATCACGCCCATCCCAGAAACTGCTGTGGTAGAGAGCAACTTCAGTCTAAATACTGAAGTGAAACGAGCACTTCATTTCACTTCAGTATTTAGACTGAAGTCAGGCTAGGGGGGTCAGGGACCCCCCTCCAAATGGACCCGATATGGAAGTGTAACTCTGAGTTACAGTAAGGATAAGAGGCAATGTAATCTAAATAATATTAGTAGTACAATTAAGAGAAATGTGAATAAAATGTGAATAAATGACACAATCCAAGTATAGAAATACTATAAAGTGAGTTCTGTTGTTTTGGAGCAACCTTTTATCCTCCAGCCTCTCCAGGCGAGTAAAACAGGTTTTAGTAGAAATAGTGATGGGCCATAATGGGCCATTACATTAGCACTTTCTGTTGTTTTGGGGACCACCCTTGACACCTCCAACCGTTTATGAATCATTACTATAGCTGTAACAGTCGTTTGAATAGACCAGTTTGCTTGTTGTTCCCTCAACTACATGACACTACATGGCAACCCGAGCTGTCTACCAGTGAATTGTATGATGTATCCATGGAGATATCATTTTATGTTACTGATGTATTTATAACGTTTTTGTTATTTATACATGCATTTGTACACAGTAGGCCTATTTGTAAATATGATGGTGCGTTGTTTAATGAATGCTCATTTAAGTGTGCAAATGGAACGTTTTTCAAAACTATAAAGAGTAGTCTTATTTTGAAGCGACCACCACCGGAAGTCTTATATGTATTAGCTTAGAATTGCTAAAATAACACTGATTATAAACATATCGTTGCTAATGCACGTTTATCTGATATTTAGATTATACACAAGCCAACAGACTAATGGTATCTGTCAAAACGATAGTATATAAATAGCGGAGTTTTCCCCAAAGAACTGCTCAGAACTGCTGATAGTTATGCTAATGCTGTGCTAGCACAGCAATCACATAGCTGTTGTCAGAACTGCTATAGTTATGCTAATGCTGTGCTAGCACAGCAATCACATCTCTGTCAGAGGGTGGAGGGGCGACATTGAGGGGGGTAGAAACTGCAGTCCGAGTTTGTCCCTGTTTAAATAAGATACTTTAAGCATACCCTCGTGCAGTTTTAAACCATTGTACAGAAACGTCTAAAGTCTCTGCAATGTTTATGCATTACTATTACACAAAACGATCTAAAATAAAGGGATTTAAGATCACTAAAGCTGTGCTGGGCTATAGAGCAGCCGCCATTAGACCTCTGTACTTCCCAACAATGGGATCTCATATTCATGTATTATGAATGACTGGGATTGGCGAGACTGCTTCCTTTGGCCAACCAATCAAAATGGTGCACTGCTGAGTAAGCCAACTGCTGATTGGCTCTCCGCGGTGAAGTGAAGATGCTGCCAAAAACCTGTAAATATTTGAATTGTGTTTTTTTAAACTGTAGATGTGTGGTGTTGTACTTGAACAGCAGATGTCGCCGCAGTCGTTGTTGCGCAGACCGAATACTTTTAGTTGCAGAACACAATATTTATTTTGCAGAGGGACAAAACAATTTTGCAGTGATTCAAAGCTGCAAATACAAAAAATAAAACCTCACCACTGCAAAATTGTTTTCTACACCTGTGAAATTTGACACGGATTATTTTGCAGATATACAGAAAACAATTACAGATACTGGATTTATTTTGCAGAGACACGGAGCACAATTACAGTTACGGATTATTAATTACAGTTACGGATTATTAATTACAGTTACGAATTATTAAAGGCATGATAATCATTCCGTGTAGATAACCACAAGGCATCCACATCTGCAATAAATTACAGTTTTTATGACCTTTTACAGCATGAAATGATTAGTTTGTGAATACTGCATCTAACAAAATGTAATAGGAAATAAAGTTAATGTCAGGCTCTATGCAACATGCAGTAAAACAAATTCCACTTGCATTTAATGGACATATCTGATTTCTGACTAAGCCACTATGTAGGGCATCCCTAAATTATCTTTAAAAATGCATGTAGATGTATTTTATTATATTTTCATTGCATTTAACATAGAGAGACAAAAGGACATTGCTGCAATAATAATAACAATAATAATAATAACAGAATATATTATTCCCATGTCAGATGCGAGCATTCTGGACAGTCATACTTGCACTTCAGCAAGTGAACCAAATCCACTATAGCAATAATCAGCGACGGCTCCAGAAAATTAATTTGATTGATTCCAGAACACAACAGCATCCCTCGCCTCTATGCACAAATCTCTGGACCACCACAACGAAGCCTGAGCCAAAGTGCATTTGGAATCAACTCAAATATTTCTCAGAGCTTGGCCTGAATCCTGGGGTGTTGTATATGAATAACACAATATTGAGTTATATAGGAGCGTGCCAACAGAACTCCTGATGTGACTCATTGTGTGCTTTTTTTTTTCTTTCTTTCCCTCGACTAGATGCACCCAGATGTCCCTCCCCTGCATTTAACCCAAAGTGACAACACAGTTTCTGGCCTGTGTGACCCAATTAAAGAAATTCCCTTCAATAATTAGCAAGTAACTTCATTTCACATAAGATTAACCTTTCTCCCGCCTTTCCTCAGAAAGAAAGTGGGGCAGTCTGGCCAGAAAGTTAGAACATGTGTCAACCCATTCTGCCTAGCATGCTTGCCTCATATGCCCCTTTAAGTACATAATCTAGTTGCATAAAACATATGCAACTAGATGGATTGATTGACTAATGGTGACCCAAACTAGTTTAGTCTAGACAAAATAAATACACCTTTCTTTTCTGATATGGTCTGACTGTGAGATCCAATATGTTTCGAATTACTGTGGTCATGGAGAGACATCTAATTAGTTTATTAACATTTCTAAGCCCAGATTTGAGCCGTTCTGTGAAAAACCCTTTCCAGGGGTCAAGAGAGTCTGTGTCTATGTTGGTTTAGTATTTGGCTGCCGGTCCACAAAGGTGAACCTGCAGTGCCATGATTAGCCGTTTAAAATCTAAAAGTTTCCAAGCTGTCACATTCCTGGCCAAGCTCCTGTTTCAAATAGAGACCACCCTGGTCTTCTCCAACTTTTGCCTTGCCAGGGCCCCTTACACAGTTCACAGACCATGAATGAGTGGTTCAAATGGTGACATGATGAAGACTTATGTCTGGAAAAGGTACAGTATATGGAAAAATATCACAGAACATCTGTTGTATCATAGTATCGTAGAGATAGAGATTCTGGTCATAAACAAATTACAAAACACACTAATTGGGCTAAGCACATTTATGATGGCGGGTATGGCTGTTTTTAGCCTTAGAAATTAGCAAAGAATAATGCTTGGAATGGATTCAGCATCATGAAAACCGCTATTTAGACATGTCACAGGCTACATAAAGCATGATGAAAGTTTGCTTTTTTGCCTTCTATAAATTGTGACTAGTGCCCCAACTTGGAATTGTTTTTTTTATGTTTCCCAACCAAGGGAGTTGAATTTCAGTCTTTTAGAACATGTTATGTTATTAGACACCATTAGTAACACATTAGTGAAGATGTCTTGGACTATTTAGTTCCCAGATTTTCATAACTTTCCCTTAGTATAGGGAAGAATTCCTGCTGAGAACCATGGCCTCAAATTTGGAGATGCCGATCCTCATCCCAGCCACTGCTCACTTTGTGAACCAGTCCAGACTAGAGAGAGCTTAATAGTGCTGCAAGAACTGGCCAAAAATTACATTTGAATATTCCTTTCAAAACACCATGTGGATTCAAATATCGAATTATTTGAATATTGAATGTATATAATATCAATATGAAATATTGCAGCCTAATATGCTGTAATACATCCTCTTTGTTCCTGTATTTGCTCCGGTGCTGTATTGTCCATGGTTGGTGCTGAGAAATGCGCTCTCTTGAGTCTTGTGAGATCAAATTAATGATAATCATCTTAATAGCCTATTTTTGTATTAGTTTGTTTTAGTTTATGTGGGCCAGCGTCTTGTGGGAACTTGCACAGTATTTTTATTACTATTTACTTTAAATTCGAACCTTAAATTGACATTCGAATATTCTTTACATTTTAATATTTGAATATTCAATATTCCTTTGCAGCCCTAGAGCAGAAGGTCTTGACTAGACTGATGGTGCTATTGAGACCATGTCATCTGCAAAAGCAGTGAAGCAACCGAGCCGTATAATCTCTCCACCCACAACTTTGCCCCAGAGATCCTGTCCATGAGAATATCAAATTTATGTAATATTTTAATAATTAATCATTTCGCAACTTGTCACTATGTGACTAGTATTTTTGTGCTTAATTAATTGAGTGCAACAGAAAATGAGGTCATTCTGAGTTGACAATGGCATTCATCCATGTGCAAAGAAATCAAAGCACAGAGTAGGAAAACAGGGACCCCCAGTGGTTACCAATTAGTACTGCACCTGCTGTCCTATGACAATCCTATGTCCTATGACTATTTATTGACTTAATGTCATATTCAAAAGTGTGTAAGTCTATGGACAAGTGATAAACAACCTGGTTTCTGACCTTGTACAAAACCAAATAATCTTTATTTCAGATATTTGGTCCATAGTACAAAATGAAAAGGATAATAAACAGACTGGGTTTTCATCCACCACCCGTAAGAACACTTCTAATAACACTAAGAACACTTCTAATTCTAATGTGCTGAAAATTATTAGCTATGTCAAAATGTCTCATCTACTTTTTTAAATGCAAATTAGTGCTGCCATAATAGCAGGTTCACTACATATCCGCAAATATTGTATCCAACTGAACATACAAAGTCCAGTCATGTTTTGAGTACGATGCAGAGAGGAACGCTGCTCACGTCACGGTAGCAGCAGGTAGCGGTGTGTAGCAGCAGCAGTGTGTGTTTGGCGTGTGTGTGTGTTACTCTGCGCTGTTTAAATCCACATCTCTTGGACACCTATTAGAGTGTTATTAACCAATACGCTCTAATCTTAAAGATCGGTCGGGGGTAATAATATGCCTCCAAAAAAGGTGACCTGGGACGAGATGGAGGAATTTAAAAAATCATTGAACTTTATGTCGGAGGAGATTGCTAAGGTTGCCTCCCAGCTAAAGCAAATCATGGGATTGGTGGCTGAAGTACAGCAACTCAAACAACTACATCTGGAGAAAGACAAAAAGATCGAAACTTTGGAAAGTCGGGTGGCGGGCTTGGAGCAATATACGAGAATGAACGACGTGATCATTAATGGACTAAGAACGCAGCATAAATCCTATGCTGCGGCTGCAGGGGAGCGCGCCGCCGGGACCGGGGGTGAGCAGCTGACCGCGGCCGAGGCGGAAACCCTGGAGCAACAAGTTGTGGGATTTCTGGAAGGAAAGGGCATAAAGGTGGCGAGGAGAGACATTGAGGCCTGCCACACTTTGCCCTCCAAATTAAAGACCGCTCCGCCCGCGATCATAATTCGTTTCACAAATAGGATGAATAAAGAAGCGCTTCTCCGTCAACGAAAGCTCCTAAAGGGGTCCAAGGTGTTCCTCAACGATCATCTCAGTACGAGAAACGCGGACATCGCAAAAAAGGCACGCCTGCTATGGAAGAAAAATAAAATCCAGGAGACTTGGACCTGGAATTGCAAGATTTTCATTAAGCTAAACGGAGAGGAGGACAAAGTCAGCATTGTGAAAGACATCGGCGAACTGGACAAGTTTGATGACTGATCTAGAAACTGAACTCCATAAGCGAGGTATGGTTATCCATTTAAATAGGCTATTTTTTCTAAGCCTCTTCTATTTTTTTCTAAGCCTCTTTTGTTTTTTTCAAATGGATACACGGCGCGGACCTATGGTCGGGGCAGCAGGATTTGATTATCCTCAAAAAACGCGGCCGGCGCGTTTTTCTTTTTTTCGCTTTGGAAGGCAGAAGGCATTTTTTCTTGCTTACTATTATTTTCTATTCCCACGAATTAAAACTCAGGGATCTTTATATGGAGTCTACTTTGCCGCTTTTGGAGACCCAGGACAGATATACCCCATAGTGCGCGGACTATTTCACTGCATTGCGCTGTCTTCTCCTTTTTGGGAGTATTATGGAAAAATAACTATGATATACAAACACTATATATTTTTTTCCTCATTTTTTTTCTACCCAAGGACAATGAGCGATCTATTCAATTGTATTCTTCAATGTGCCTTGAATATTCTTATCTCTTATTTCTCTGGGTTTCATTTCAGCATGAAATGTTTTTGCTTTACAGTGTGTTATAAAACCTTGATCAATTACAATGACAGACTATGACGAAAACGCATTGATCCCATTTGGGAATATAGAAGATGTCTTTGAGAACATAAACCATAGGCCTATAGCTAATAAAGAACAGCTAGGGAATCTTTGCAACAAATATGAACATTTCAACTTCGAAAACTTTGCCCCCGCAGGCACAGATTACAAACCATATGAGCTCGACGAAGTAGACCCAGAAATCAACTTTTATAATAATAGTGCTTCTAAATGCGAGTATTATACAGATACTCAATTTAAAGGAATAAATAGGGATGATACATTTTCTATTATCCATTTTAATAGCAGAAGCCTAAATAAAAATTTTAATGACATAGAAAATTATTTGTACCAATTTAAAAAGTTCAGTGTTATAGCAGTATCCGAGACCTGGCTGGATAGTGAGAAAATTCACAATGTACAAATGGAGGGTTATGAACTATTTACCTCAAATAGGATAAACAAAGTGGGAGGTGGAGTCGCCATTTATGTGGATAAAACTTTAAGATGTAAAGTGGTTGAAGAAATGTCAATTAACATAGAAAACATTCTTGAGTGTATTACAGTTGAGATACTTGCTGAGAGCTCCAAAAATATAATAATTTCATGCATCTACAGAACTCCTGGGACCTGCCTTAACACGTTCAATGCCAAGCTTGACAGTATGTTTAGCAACAATAAATCCAACAAGGTGTATATATCCTGTGGTGACTACAACGTTGATCTTCTTCACTCATATGAACATAGCAAAACCAATGACTTCATCGATACAATGTATAGCAATAATCTTTTCCCTCTAATTACCAAACCTACAAGAATCACTGTTGAAACAGCAACACTAATAGATAATATTTTTACAAATACCCAAGAAAGCCAAATAATATCTGGACTACTTATTAATGACATATCAGACCACCTCCCGGTTTTTGCTATTTTCCCAAATCTTTCCAGTAAGCATATTAAACACAAAACCCACATACGAGAGAGGACACGACATAGAACGCCAGAAGCCATAAGTGCACTTAAAGTGGAATTAAATACACAGAATTGGAGTGGAGTTTACTCTGCAAGAGAACCAAATCAGGCCTATGAAGCTTTTCTGTCTACTATAATCAAATTATATGATAAACACTGCCCCTTAAAAAAATCTTCTCATAAAAATAAATTAAAACAAGAAAAACCATGGATCACCAATGGTATTTGCAATGCATGTAAAAAAAAGAATCTGCTCTATAAGAATTTTCTTCAAAATAGAAGCAAAGACACAGAAACTAGATACAAGACATATAAAAACAAGTTAATAAATATAATAAGAACTAGTAAAAAAGATTACTACCACAAATTACTAAATCAACATAAAAATAATATTAAAGGAACATGGAAAATATTAAATGATCTAATCAAAAAAGGAGCCGGCAAAGCCAGCTTCCCAAGATTCTTTAAAAACAAGGATAAAATAATAGAAAATATGACGGAAATTGCTAACGAATTTAATAATTTTTTCATCAATGTGGGACCTGACCTTGCTGGGAAAATTGAGGAACAGAGACAATCGGATGATCTGGATGAAAGATTGATTCAGATGAACCCGCAGTCTATATTTATTGGCAGTGTAAATGATCAAGAAATACTAGAAATTGTGCATAAATTCAAGAATAAAAAATCTGTTGATAACACTAATATCGACATGCACTTAGTTAAATTAATAATTGAAACCATAGTAACCCCTTTTTCATATATTTGCAATCTGTCCTTTCAAACTGGCATTTTTCCACAGAAAATGAAATCAGCAAAGGTCATACCAATATTTAAAAATGGGGAAAAACAACAACTTAACAACTACAGACCGATTTCTCTGCTTTCCCAATTTTCCAAAATTATAGAAAAACTATTTGTGCAAAGGCTTGACAACTTTATTGAAAAATATCACCTTTTAAGCAATGATCAATATGGTTTCAGAGCTAACAGATCTACTGCAATGGCAGTTGCTGAGCTGGTCGAAAACATTTCAGAGGCAATTGATAATAAAAAATATACAGTGGGGGTCTTTATTGACCTTCAGAAAGCCTTCGACACTATCAACCATGAAATATTACTGAAGAAACTCTACAGATATGGTATAAGAGGTACTGCCCATACATGGATAAAAGACTACCTCTCAGACAGAAACCAGTATGTTCATTATAATGAAGTTGACTCTGCCACCCTTCCAGTCTCTTGTGGAGTTCCACAAGGCTCCGTCCTTGGTCCCAAGCTTTTTATTTTATATATTAATGATATTTGTGAGGCTGTACAAAACCTGCGCTGCGTCCTATTCGCAGATGACACTAGTTTGTATTGCTCTGGGGCCGACCTTGACCAACTATTGCAGATAGTGGAGGATGACTTAAAAATCCTAAAAAAGTGGTTTGACATAAATAAACTTTCATTAAATATAAGCAAAACAAAATTCATTATATTTAGTAATAAAAAAATAGGTCAATCTGTTAAACTAATGATAAATAATAGTGAAATAGAGCAAACAACACATATAAAATTCCTAGGAATCATGATAGATAATAAATTAAGCTGGAAACCCCACATAGACTATTTAAAAACCAAAGTATCCAAAACTATCGCAATTTTATACAAAACAAAAGACTTAATTAATAGAAATTCACTCCTCACATTGTATAATTCACTATTACTTCCATACCTAACCTATTGTGTAGAGATCTGGGGGAACACATATAAAACTATACTACAGCCCATTGTCATTCTTCAAAAAAAAGCAATAAGAATTATAAACCATGCCAGCTATTATGAATCCACAAATCCACTCTTCATCAATAACTGGACACTTAAATTCGTAGATCTTGTCAACCTTTATACTGCAATAACAATGTACAAGGTATACAATAAGACTCTTCCTACCAGCATGCTTGATTTGTTTACACTCAGACAAAGTAAATATGAGCTTAGGGGAACAGGTATCTTTAAGAAAAGAAATGCAAGAACCAACTTAAAAGATAGGTGTCTCTCGTCCACTGGGGTCAAATTATGGAATAATTTGAATACTGACCTAAAACTCAGCTATTCTTTAAATGTTTTTAAGAGAGCCTATAAAACAATGATAATTCAGACTTATAAAAATATCTGAAATTTAATGTGAATGTGTGTACATGTAAGTATATATATATATGTGTACTTGCATGTATACATGTTTACTTACTGTACTGTATGTGTATGTGTGTGTATTTATGCATTTATATAGCATATACACTATAGTATATGCGTAGGTGTGCCTTACAGCATACCTACGTATGTGTTCTACAATTTCATTTTTGAAACTTGCTTTTGTTTTCTTTTGCTACCATCACTTACCTTCGTAAACTATATTTGATTTGTATTTTCTCCCATGTGATAATTTATTTATTTATTTATTTATGTTTTTTTTTTTTGTTTTAGGGTGGGCGTAATAAGCTTCGGCTTCAGCCCATACCTTTTCGGTCAATTGTAATTTATTGTAATTTGATTTATTCTGTACGTATGTTGTGAGAAACCTGACCGAGACAAATAAACTAACTAACTGAACATACAAAGTCCAGTCATGTTTTGAGGATTACAATGAAACTATTCTCAAAGTGATCACTTGTTACCTGTGGCATGCGTGTATGCAAATCTGTGGTGCCAATTACAATATATTCACATCTGTACCAATTGTTATGTTGTTTATGCCAAAGGTTTTACCATTTAAAATATAATTGCGGGGAGTATTTGCATGTGGTAGTCATTGCTCAGGGCTTTGATAGCCTGTGGGAAAAGAAACTTGTTCAGTGGATCTCTGTAGTGACTGTGTGAGGTGTTGCGTGTAAGCTTATGAACTGGATTAAGGCAAAGATTAGGTTAATATTAAATCAACAACAACTATTTTGTTCTCTAAGAAGTGTCAAGATCCCCACGCGAAGCAAAGACAGAAAAAATAATTCATGGAACTTTATTTTACACAAAATTGTAAAACTAGCAATACAATTCCACACAATGTACAGAAGTTGACAGCCATTAGCGGTTCAATTTCTGATTAGAATGCCACAGCTAATTCTTAAACTCAGCAATAATGCAATTGTTTTAAAGGCCCAATACAGAGAGACCCAATGGCCAAGTGATTCTGTCACATACCACATGTAGGATCCACATGAAGCCTGACAGCAAGTTTGACGTTAATTCCCCCGACTGCATGACCTTTTCTGCAAGTCACTCCCTGTCTCCTCTGCTTCCTGTCATTTTCTCTAATAGAAATAGAATAAATGCAGAAAAAGGCCCAAAAATATTGTTAAACCAGCAAAGTAAAACATTAACTATTACAATGAACCTACTAATAGTGTCTTGATTGTGCTAAACCCAGAGCCTTTGAGTATAGACAGAGTTCTGACAACTCTTCCATTCATGTTCACAACCCATGGGTCCGGTCTAACTGTTTAACGGCGGCTCTTCTATATAGTTTTCTACTGAGAATGGGGACCATTCTCAATGAATGAGTGAAGCAATAAACACAACATTGTGCAACACTGATGAATGTCATGTTAACGTAGGTCAGACCAGTAAACACGACGCATCATGTATGTTAGATGCACGTTATACATAAGCTGTCCACTGGCCTTAGAGCTGGCCACCGAGATCAATTCTTAAGGAACAATAGAGCATGTCAATACTTCTCTCTGACATAATGTGAACAGTAAGCATTTTTCAGTTGCTGGCTTATTTATTTTGCTACAAGCACACAGCTAGTATAAGACACTATGTCAGTTGGTCAGCACAAATATTGTTCATGGTCCACATTACATGCTTGTTATTGTGTCGTTTCCATTTCCTTCTAAATCATTAAATGTCACCAGAATTAATCAAATCAATCGATGTATTTAAAATGTATTATTTCGAATGCATTATAAAACAAAATAATGTAAATATATCAATAAATACATCGAACAAACTAAATAAATTTAGTTTGTGCATGTTCTTTGCATAACATTTGAGAATTGATATCATATCCCTTTACAAAAACATACCAGTACCTTTCTAATCTTTTGCACAACCAAAAGGTTTTTGTTCCATTTTGAATTAGGCTATCTTTTAACTCCTTTCTGAAATGCATTGTCTTCCATTTTTACCTGGTCATGCTAGCCTGACACTATTGACACATTTCATTTACTGTAGTTTCACTTCATTGTTCAGATTATGTTTTTATAGCCAGGCTATATCATACAGTACATTTATATTCACTGTATGTACCGTATATTTACAGTACAGTTCCCTCCATAACACTCCAACAAGTTATTGTATTCTACTGTATAAACTCCAACATTTACTACTAAAACTGCAGGGCCCACTTCAACCCAAAGTTTATAACAAACATTTGATGAAATTTGTTGTACCCATTTTGGACAGGAATGCATATTATCTCTTTTTGTTGTTGTTGTTGTTTGTTTTGTTTTCTATTATGCTATAGCGAATCGTTGTGCATCCCTACTGAAAACTGTCATGATCTAGTGTGTCAAATGCTGTTCACAGGTCAAAACGGGTTAATAACCTGCCCTGTATCCTGTCATTCTGCACAGATCTGACATAAAGGTGCCTAATGTGTCAACCAGCCTTCCAAAAACGAACAAGAGCTTGACGCAGGCGGAACACATTGGGGAAGAGAACAACGTCTTTCCGGTGAACCGTTATTGTCAAAACAGCCCTTTAATGCTGTATAGGTTCATCTTGTTTGACTGTGAGTCATTAAATGGTACTTCAGGTGTACACTTTGAATAAAGTCTCTGCCACAGACATCACACTTGTATGGCCGTTCTCCCGTGTGAGTCCTCATGTGTTTCTTCAAATGCCCGCTGTGGGTAAAGCCTTTATGGCACAGAGAACAGCAGTAGGGCTTCTCCCCTGTGTGTATCCTCATGTGGATCTTCAGATCCCCGCTCCGGCTGCATTCTTTGCCGCAAACGGGACAGCAATGCAATTTGACCCCAACGTGACTGGCCATGTGGTCCGTCAAAGCAGTGATGCTGAGGAAATGCCTATTGCAGACTTGACAAATTCTCGTGTCCATGTGGGACTTAACGTGAGCCGCCAGATTGGCCGTGGACTCGAAATTGTCTCCACACACGCCACAAAGGACCTCGCCGTAATTTGAATGTATGCGATTGACATGATTTACCAAGTACCGTTTATAGGAGAAAGACTTCCCGCACAAGTGGCAGCAGTGATTAGACGTGTCCGACCTTACACTGGGCAGCTCCACCGATTTGCCAGCGGGACCGGGAGACGTCCGTCCGTTCACCACCTCAGCTCGCACCAATTCAGGTTGGTTTAGAGTCGATGGCGAGTGCTCACTCTCACAATCGCCGTTTTGAACGTAGGGTTCCATAGCAGCAGACAATGGCTGCAGTCTGTAGCGTATCATTACTGTTTCGTGGATCTCACGAAGCTGCCCTTGGTCTTCGTAGTTGGACATGTGAGGTGGTGGCAAAGATTGAGTTGTTTCCTGTTCATTTTTCACTGATGCCGAGAAGTAGAGGGTTGTAGCCTCCTCCCTAACCTCTTGAAGGGTTTCTTCATGCTCGCTGCCCCAGAGGTCCTGGTGTTCCTCTTTCACGTGAGGGGGGTCTGGGGATCTCTGGGGCGATTTAGGGCTCTGCTCCTGCTCACATTGTTGCTGTTCAAGGAGGACCTCATCTTTATAGGTGGAGCTCTGAGAGGAGCCTGGAGAGGGGGGGGGGATTCACAAACATACAGTTGCTTCACATGATCGGGATTTGTAGGTTAGAATAAAGAGGTCTTTACTTTTTCTGTAAATGACCATGTGGGGAAAGTGTATTTAATGGTAGGGAAAATTAATATACAGCCAGGCTTACAATTAACATACCTGGTCTGTGGTTTGAATCCAACATTCATGAAAAAACACACCCAGAGTTAATATTCTGGTAATATGCTTTTCAGTTTGTGCTTTCTGGCAGTGGCAGGTGGTGGGTACTGGGCATTACCACACTAGCTGGTGTGGTGAAATAAGTGCTAAGCATTGTGAATATTCAAATGGGCCGTGAGGATGCCACAGAAATAAAACTATCTCTGTCTCTGCATCTGCGCATGCTGAAAGCCATCTCTCTCCATCTATTGTCTGCGTGGGTTTGGCAGAGAAGTATCATGAAAGATCCTTTTGTGCTTAAATGACTTCCCACGCACTTTGCTGCAGAAATAACGGACTGTTTTGTGATCTCTCCATTGTGGTGAGAGGCCTCCCAGTGGGCACTAGATCTAAACAATGTCTAAAAATGATTTTAGAGGTATAATCTTAGATTAGATGTTGATTAGCGGTGGGATGTTTAAACAACCATGAACCAACGTCTAATCTAAGATTAGACCTTTAAGAAAATTCTAATTTTTAGACATGGTGTTAGATATACTGTAGTGCTCAGTGGGCTACTGTGTTGTGAATATGATGCTGTGGGAGCAGAGTGCTATTATAATTGTTTCAGAATTTGTTGCAAGCTTTAATGCAGCTGGGTAGCAGGTGGCTACAGCCTCCGTCGTGATGGCCTCCAAACTCTAGTATCTGCCCTCAGACCAAGGGGATGTCCCTTTGGTCTAGTGGTTAAGATGTTGGACTTTCACATGGGAGACCTGAGTTCGAATCCCGGGCAGGCATTACACAGCCATCACATCCTGATGGGTATATCCCACTTAACAAGTCTTTTAGAGCAACCTCATGTGCATACGCTCAGCTTACGTACGAGCAAATGCACAGTTCTATAAGCTTTCATAGTATTATTTTATATGTTATGGTGCTCCTTAGTATCTGTGTAGTGTAGTATGCATGCAGTCAGGTAGCCACAGTAAAAGGTACACGTATTGTCCCGAATATAAATAAAAAATAATAGATAAATAAATGAAATACATATACTGCAAAAGTCATTAAAGGGTGGGGGTATTAACATGGTTAATCACATCAAGATGTGATGCACTAAAATGTTAATGATTTTTTTCTCCCTCAGACCTACAGTTCTAGGCAACACAGAATGGAGGGACTTTTATTGTATTATTTCAACACACCTCTAATGACATAGTAAAATGTTGATATAGGCAAGAGTGGACTTTTCTGAAGAAGATTCACGTAGCCAAGGAGGCAGCGATAAAAGTTTTCACTTTGCACTGCTGAGATATGCATATAAAAACATTTCTCAACAAAGGAATCATGATTTACGACGTGACACATTGCTGCAATGGGACCAAATGTCGACTTACCGCCGGATGCTGTTTGCGGAATACTTTGAGATAACAGCAGCTTTCTTTGACGTTCAATCTCCTGTTTAGACCTAAAAAGCTCATTTTCATACTCTATGATCGTCCTCTCAAATGCTCCAAATATCTCCACGGCGGTGGCTGTCAGTCGCTGGTTGACAAATGCTTTCAGTATTTCAGTTTTAGACATTTTGACGCGTATTTAGATGTTGTGTTTTGTCAGTAAAAATAAAATAAAATAAAATTACACAAACTGTTACCCGGAAGGTCAGCACCGGAAGATAAATAAATGAGCTGGAGGGAACGTACGCGTTTACACAACGCGATGCTGCCCTCTACTGCTGTTAGTGGGCATTTCTCTTCCCCATTATTTAGCCCAGTGGCTTTTTGATACCAGGGCCCACTATTTATTCAGAATTTGTGCCACGGACCACCATTTGATGACATTAGTCTTCTACATTCTCTATTTGACATGATGAATAATTTAACTCTTGAGACTGTAAAATGATCACACCCCCAATCTACCTAGTAGACTGATTGTCAGACTTTCAGTCTCAAAGACGAAGGGACATTAAAAATGTAATTGTAACAGCTCGGTAATAGCCTACATGAGTATTCCATATTCCGATATTAATATGAGCCTCTATGGGGCACATTAAGTGAAGGTGAGGGCCATGAGGGCCCCCAAATCCTATAGGATTTTCTTAATCCTATACGAGAATATCCAATCTTACAGAATTTCTCCATTGGAATCCTATAGGATTTTTTGACTAGGGTAGGCCTTGCCCATGTAGGCACACTTTATTCCAACTCATATCGGGGCAGAGTGAAGAATCTGACCTGTGGGACTTCCAGGTGGACTCCACCAGTGATGGCCCACATAGGCTACATCAAACAAATTGTTTGGGGAAAACGGCTTTAATGCATGTTATGCATCCCCAGGACATTGGAATACTCCTGTGTCGGCTCTAGATGGAGATGTTGAGCTGTGGAGGTTGGTGGAGCAATGGTTTAGGGCTGTATATTCAACTGGTGACAAGTGGGCCAAACCTAGCACCTCTGAACTTTCTTGTGAGAATAAAGAATAACAATAAATGTTAAATTTTAAGTATATATTCTTGGATGGTTGGCAATGCATATATGATTATTATTGAATGTTAAACGTTGATTAACCATTACAAATTAAATGAAGTTAACCATACCCTGTTTTTGAATGATGACGATTGATTGATTGATTGATTGATTGATTGATTGATTGGTTGGTTGGTTGGTTGATTGATTGATTGATTGAGGCTGTGTTGATTTAGCCAATCACAGCGCAGCAGTCTCGAGCAGTTTCATAATGAGCAAATAGAGCAGAGGTGAGGTGGAGTTACAGTAGATTCGAATTTGTTTACAGATTGTGTACACATTAAAGATGCCTATAATACCTTTAAACCATAGTTTAAATTAAACCAGTAGTGATATACACTATATTATATTGGATGTTATATAGTTTGATGCTGCGCTGTTTGTTTGTTGTTTGGAAACCTATAAAGTCTGCATTTCATACTGTCGGGACTCTTTTTGGGTGCTATCAGATCATGGTTGCTGTCACTACAGGGGAAGTAGTTTGTCTCTTTGACTGTCAATATACCAATCCCAGTGATGACCATGTCTTCTACCCATCAAAAGTAGGAATTAAAAATAAATCATCAAAAGGTATCATCCAAAATTTCAAATCAATGGGGGCATTTACACTTTTTATTATTGACACAATGGAAACAAACAAATATTACACTGTGAGACTTCATCAGAGCATTCTCTGTCTACTACCGTACCTTGCACAATTCCTAAAGTGTTTTGTAATTAGGTGGGCATGACCCACCTAATTCCAAAACACTTTAGGAAGGCTTGAAGGGGAATTCCACCCATTTTCAACATATTTTCTGAGAGCATACAAATGGAACCAAATGAACCTTAATGGGTCCATTTGGTTCCATAAAAAGCTCCTAAAATAAATCATTAACATGGTGAAATACAACTTGATGACATCATCAAGTTGTGTTTCACCATGTTAATATTTTTTTCCAGACCTCCATTTCTATGAAACACAGAATGGTGTTTCTAGGAAAAACAGAATGTATTAATAATTATTAATTATTAATTAATGACACTAAAATGTTGAAAATGGGTGGAATTACCCTTTAAGGCAGAGAAGTGGTCGTATCAGTTTGTTTTGGGATGTCTAAAGCTTAGATTTTAGTGACAATGAGATGTTGTTGGAGAGCCAAGGGGTGCATAATCAAAATGTCATTGAATACTTTTGGTAATCCTGTCTAGAAATTTTGCTCTTGAATGGGCATTCTTGATCGGTCGTTATAAAGATCAAATAATCATCAGTGATTTTTTTTTTCAGTGCAACTTTGTTACACATCCTTAATGGATGGCGTAAGGGCACTCCACATTTTGGTGGAAGAGCAGAGTAGAATTAGAACTTTCCCATGTTTGTTCTAAATTTGGGTGCTATCAGATCATGGTTGCTATTACCATAATACCCTCTGTTGGAGTGGCTGTCACTTGGGTCACTACGGGTAACACAGGTTTGACAGACTCAAACATTACGCAAAAAGACGGGTTTGGGCGGCTGTGGCTCAGGAGGTAGAGCAGGTCAGCCAATCATCCAATTAATGGTTGGTGGCTCCTGTCTACATGTCCGTAGGCAAGACACTGAACCCCACCTTGCCTCCAGTGGTTGTTCTACTTCACTTCCCAATGTATGAATGAATGGACCATTACAAGGGTGTGGCGGTCATGTTAATTAAGGGACCACATGGGTAGTCAACCAAAGTCACAGCATTGTAAATGTATGCCACACTGACCCATGATGCACTTGTAGAGAACATGGTAAAACAAGATGACTTAACATAAAAATGTAATTTCTGCTTTTCCACATTTCTGTAGATAAAGTGCATCTGCAGTCTATCTACTGCATCTGGACTGATCAATTCATTCATTTTTCCAAGAGCATGAAACTTAACCTCTAACCTCTAAAATGCTGCTCCTCCTTCCCTCTAACTGACTGAAACTGAAAACTGACTGAAGTTCCTCACAGGATGAAAAAGGTCATGGAATGCCTTCAAGGTCTTCAGAGCTGCCGCCTCTGTTGACATTTTTAAAAACCGGTTCTTACACACAACACTATTTAAACAAGCATGTGGTGGAATGTCTTTGATTTGTTTGCTGTTTGTATTTTTGTTGTTTTTCTTTTAACATTTGAATGTTTCATGCTATGTTTGCAATTGAAACCAAATAGACCCTTGCGGGCCCATTTGCTTTCATGTTTACAAAAGAGTTAAAATATTATCATCCCAAGTCGACACATTAGCCCAAGTCTACACAACTAGAGAATGTAAAAGATTAATGGTCATTTTGATCTGTATGTTTGACTGTTTTGTTTCCCAAATCCAGCTTGGAATTGTGGATAAAATAAATGTATAGGCTATAGTTTTGGGCTCTGTGGGGCTAAAATGTCCTCAAATGGTGGCACTTGGCTCAAATGCTGAATAAATAGCGGGCCCTGGTATCAAAAAGTTTGAAAACCCCTGCACCTATAGCCTACCAACCACTGGTTGGAAAAACAGTGAATTAGTACTACTCGGAGTCGTCGGAGCATCATTCATCGTGAGACAAGTCGTGTCCTGGCCTGGCGGGGGCCCGGCTGTCTGCACTATGCACTGTGCACACACTGACTAGTCGGGCAGGCAGGGCCTTGTCGAATTTCACAGTATAGGCGCACACTGAATGCATAACGCATCCCGGTAGTAGGCGTGTCGGTCGTGTACAGTGCAGTGCTGCCAACTTGGCACATTTGTCGCCATATTTAGCTTTTTTTTTCCCAGACCCTCCTCCTAGCGCCAAAATTAGTGAAAAACTCCTGGCGGAAAATCTGGTGCTTTTTTGCTGGTGAGTTGGGGCGAAATTGATTGACAGGCGCCAGAGATAAAAAAAAAAAAAAAAAAAAAAAAAAACTTGTTTTTCACAATTTTTCCTCCTATGATAGGTGGACCCTTTTAGATCTGTAGCCTAACTCTTGAGATCGTAAAATGAAACCAAATGGACCCTTTCGGCTCCGTTTGGTTTCATTTTACGCTCTTAAGAGTTAAATCATATTTAACCATCTGAATTACCTAATTTTCAAGAATCTACACATTAGAAAATGTAGGAGAATTGCTACTTTGACCAACATTTTGCCAGTTATTTCTCCTAAATTAGTCCGAGAGACTAATCTCAACATCAAACGGTGTTCCTCCGTGGCTAAAATTCAGAATAAACAGTGGGTCCTGGTATGAACATGGTTGAAAACCCACTGCTCTAGCGCATTCTAGTGCATTTTGGAAGTGCCACTAGTGCATTTTGGATTTTGGCGGTTGGCAACACTGGTACAGTGAGCACACACACACACACACACACACACACACACACACACACACACACACACACACACACACACACACACACACACACACACACACACACACACACACACACACACACACACACACACACACACACACACACAGGGACAGACAGCTCTAGCGGGAAACGGGGAGAGAGGGAAAGGGGGAGGGAGTGAGAGAAAGGGAGATAGAATAGCGAGCGTAGCAGTCAGTCAGTCAGTCAGTCAGTCACGGACACCGTAAAGAGTAAAGTCATGTCGGAAAGTGGGTGTGAGGGAGCCGCGGCGATCGCCAGCCAGAACGGCGGCAGCAGCAGCAGCAGCACCACCACCACCACCACCACAGAGAAAGACCCAGACGGAGCCCCGCGCAGGCCGAGCGTGGGCAACAAAGTGACCGTGGTGCTGGGGGCTCAGTGGGGCGACGAGGGGAAAGGCAAAGTGGTGGATCTCCTGGCGCAGGACGCGGACATTGTGTGCAGATGTCAGGTAAGGAATCCTAATAGCGGTTGTGGACTGGGCGAAAAATTCGGCCCGGACATTTTTAGCGTAATTTGGCCTAGACCGGCCCACTACAACACAACCAGCGCGTGATGGACCTATTCTACCTGGTATAGTTGGTTAACCAGATGTAACTCTTGAGAGCGTAAACATGAAACCAAAGGGACCCTTGCGGGTCCATTTGGTTTCATGTTAAGTTGTCAACACTCTCAAGAGTTAAAATATTCATCTAAATTGGCCCAAGTCTAGCTAGAAAATGTAGAAGATTAATGGTCATTTTGATCTGCATGTTTGACTGTTCTGTTTCCCAAATCCAGCCTGGCATTGTGGACCAAGAGAAGCAAAAGAAATATTAAGTTTTGGGTTCTATTAGGGCTAAAATGTCATCAAATGGGGGTCCGTGGCTTACGATTCTGAATGAATAGTGGGCCCTGGGATCACAAAGGTTGAAAACCAGTGCTCTTATCTAATCATACCGTGATACCACCGCCCCCCTACGGGCCGTGGCCCACCGGGAGACCTCCCTGTACGCCAAATGGTCAATCCGACCCTGTGTCCTGTCCTGTCCCGGGTTTAGTGTGTTGTAGATCCGGCAGGTATCTTCTGCTCTACCCACTCTCTCTGCCGCCGTTTACTGGAACTCCGCAGCCAATGGCTGGAGGCGAATTCGCTCCATCCCGCATTAATGTTGCCATGTATCGTGCTAATGTCACCTTGAATCCTTTGCTAGCTTAATTTTTGCTCCAGAGACTGCTGTCATTAGGTTGTGATGTGTATATTGTGTCGTGTCTAGATTTTAGTACAACATATCTGCTGCTGTGCTGTGTGTGGTTCTCAAGGCAAAGCGTCCTGCCAGGCAGGCAACTCAAGTGGTCCACGGGCTGGATCAGATAAGACGTTTTGTTGATGGCAGTTGAGTTACGTCGAAATTGTCGACCTGTCTAAAACTGTAACAGTGTGACAGAGTACAGTCCCGCTCTCTAGTGTCGTGACGTGAGTGAGCGTTAGCGTGGATGACATTACCAATACATTTAAACAGCAATATGCTACAGTTGCTCCACTCTGCTAATATCCTATTGTAACTGAGTAGTAATGAGCAGGGCTGGTAACACCCCTGGCTATAATAATGCCAGTCTCCTGCATTTTGACCACATATCCTGCAGGACATTGTCATTTATTCTACTGCATTGTTATCTCCAAAATCACCAGAATTTTATATATATATCTGATGCAACGAAACGAAATGACAATTCAGACTGAGGCCAGTCTAAATGAATGGCTTGTTAAAGATGTGTCCTACATTGCTTCAGTCATGAATCCCATTTAAGCATGTCTACCCTTTGCGTTTTAATGGGTGAAACTAAGTGAAACTAATTAAAATGACAGGTGACAGATAACTAATGAGGCGAATGAAACCCTGTCCGGTACAAATTTTGAACAAAAGACAAACTTGTTCAAACTTCAAATACATCTATGATAGTCTTCTTGATCCAAGGATAGTCAAAAGCTAATAATAGAACTTTTCAGCAAACATAATGATTTGAGTGGAACTAAACAAGTTAGCCTCACTGTTTTTGGGCTTGTTAAGTTTGAGTCAAACTCCAACTCAATGTTTCTGATTGTTCTGATGAGACCACCTTCCCAGATGTTCTGACACCTCACAGAACTTGCTAGGCTTAGGTTACCAATTTGTTGTTGTAACAGTGGTCAAAGCAACAACCTCAAATGCAAAATCTGGGAAATCATTTTATTTGTGCTATGGTATTCTATTCATTATATTGAGCTGCACATAATGCAGTGATCTAGAATTCTATGCCGTCTTGATTTTATCCTTGTGTGTTGGCACCCTTATCAGTTTTTCTGGCATTTTTCTGGGTTGCTTTCACTGGTTTTCCCAGGCTTCCACTGAAGGAGCCTTACTGCACATTAGCTTCTATTGTACATTGTATATCTGCTATCATATGAAGCATTATGAATAATCATGCTTCATGCTTATCATATCATTGCAGCCAGAACCTGCTTGAGAGGGGCTGACATAAAACGTGTCATTGCAAGCTACCTACATGAAGATAAACGTTCATTCTGAATCAACGGATGCTACATACAACTAACTCAACAAGGTCTTTCATTCACTGCAGCGATTCGAAGAAGACAAGCTACTGTTTGTGTACATTTTACACAAGGATTCACCAGGATTGTTATAATTTGACACAAGTCACAGGTTATTTGGACTACATCATACTGTTATAAGTAGTTAAAATGTCATTTGGGCAATACCGCCAGTTATGTAATTTGTCATTGGCATCAAGTTGTACACAGTGACTTGTCATGCGTGTGACGGCTTTTAGTGTCACAAGGCCTGAAAATAACATGCATAGTATGTTTGTGCACCGTATATGTTTTCCTGCCAAGCTCAAGCATCTTCTAAGATTTCGGGTTCCCCTCTTTGAGCTCATGCCAGGGTTGATGAAATGCCTTGGCACTTCCTCTTGCTCTGCTCAGCCATATAGCCATGCTTCCCCTGGCTGTGTCTTTGCAGATTTTCCAGAGCAAGATCTCTTCTCTTAACAGCTGAACAGGGCCGGATTTAGCCAGCCGTATTAGGGAGGGCTGGAAGAATGGCAGGGTGGGCAACTCCAAGGTTTTTTCATATGAAGCAGTGGTTTTCTCCCCTTTTGACACTATTTATTTGGCATTTGATGACATTTTAGCCCCACAGACCCAAAACTAAAATTTATTTAGCTTTTGTCCACAATACCAGGCTGGATTTGGGAAACAAAACAGTCAAACATACAGATCAAAATGAGCATTAATTAATCATCTACATTCTGTAGTTGTGTAGACCCGGGCTAATTCAGATGATGAATATTTTAACTCTAGAGAGTGTAAAATGAAACCCAATCATTGGGTTTAATTTTTACGCTCTCAATGAGTTACGTCTGGTTAACCAACTTTGCACCGTTTAGCTGGGGAGCACCTGGACTCTCTCTCAATCACTCTCTCAATCACTGGTGGTCCCCGGACCACTGATGAAAACCACTGATATTACCTTTCATTGGGTGGGCAGGATGCACATTTGGGTGGGCTCTGCCCACCCCTGCCCCCCTCTAGATCCAGCCCTGTGGCTGAATGGCCTGCTGTTGCATCAGCATGATCCTTATTCCTCGTAAAAGACGTATATATGATTACAATTATAATTTATTACAGTGGACTTGACCATACTGTAGTGTGCATGCTCTTTAGAGGGTGGGGTCAGGAGAGGGAAACGACAGATATTGTTCCTTTTGCAACACATCATAATTACCCCTCTAATATTCAGCGATTAGTGTACATTTCCATTGCCCACACAAACATTAAATTCCCATTGACAACAACGAATAGAGAAATGTATGTGTCTGAGCAAATAGGTTCACTGCAAACAGGTGTGCTTTATGAAAAGAGACATGGTAAATAATTCCGCACTGGGAGACATGCTACTGTGAGTGCAACTAACCCAACTAACCAGTCAGGAACTACTGGAAGTGCCGTACAAAGAAGACGTTACGTTGATGATTTGTATGTCTGTTTACATTCCTGTGTTATGAAACCTGGATTGGTGTCTTCTTACATCACAGTGCCTTTGCAGGGGCTGCCCCTTCAATGTGGAACTCACTCTCAAATCACATCAGAGCTGCTCCCACCTTTAATGAAATGTTTTTAGTTTTTTGTTCTGTAAAACAACAGTGAGTATCTTGAAAAGTGCTATGTACAGTATGTATGTATGTACTGTATGTACTGTATGTATTATTACATTACTTTAGAGTCTAGTATGCTTATAAGTCTTGAGCAAAACCTGGATTGGAGCTGGATTTGATATATGATATATGGGAGTACTAGTATTGTGACAGGAGATTAATTGGCAAACACGTTGGTAACAACCGATTTTAGTTGTTTTTTACTAATTGACATCGGCGTTGCAGTCAGTCAAATGCTGTGGTCTCCGAGGCTAGTCGTCTATCCCCAATCTGAGAATCTACAAGTCATTGCAAATTGAAAATCTTGAGACATTTTCAATTTGGTGTTTGAAGCGTTTTGAGTTGAGTTGAGAGACCCGCTCCCAAGAGACAGTGTGAGGTAGTTTACTCACTTTACTGGTTCGGTTTAACCTCTTGCAACTTATCAGGTCTCAGCAGTCTCCCTCTGCTTTGACACTATGCATGGCATTGATAACGGGTTGACATAGCAAAGATTTTCTACAGCCAAGGATCTGTCACTGCTGCTGGACTCGCCAAGGATGGAGGCATGTAAAAATAAACCACTTACTGGCAATATTGCTGCACACTAGCTCACAGCCTCACGCACCCCTTCTCTGTCATGGTATGTGTGTGTGTGTGGGGGGGGGCGGCGGCTAATGTGTTGCAGGAAGTCGATGGGCTTGACGGGTGAAGGAGCAATAGCTGGCACGTTGGATGAGATTGTGTTCATCTTTTTATAAAACAAGCCTCGCCAGCACTTCCAACTAGGTGTTCCTTACAGAAACGCCTCTCTAAGAATGCTTGGGTGCATGTGGGGGTTTTAGGTCAACGTGAGGGGGTCAGTGAAGGTTAGGGGGCAATAGCAATACTGAGATAGCATTCATCTTGCACTTCTTGAGTTGGTTAGTCAGTGGGCGGCGGCTATACTGCATTTTGTTCCATGCTTCTCTAATGAGATAAATCTGTGTAAGTCTGTGCTATTATACTGCATGTGTAAATACAGTACAATAATGGATAGAACGTGCGCTGTGTGCCCCTTGAATGTGTGGAAAGATAGTCTTATGGACCTGCTACACCCCAGACACATGTGTAGACCGAGTGGGGTCGGAAAAAGCCTAGCAGGCAGGATTGTAAAATTTAATCTTTCTTTTTACTTCTCCCTTCCGACTTTAGTTGTAGTTTAGTTGTAGTTATGCCATTCCCCTCCCACAACTACTATCCTAAAGTATGTGTACAAACAGATCCTGTCTGTCACTTCTAACACCCAGAAACCACTACTGCATACATGTTGTCTTGGGGAAATTGAGAGTCCCAAGTCCCCACAGTCGCCAGCCACTTCACCTGGCACTCAGGGTTGTAGTGCATTTGGAGAAAACACGCTATATGACCTAGTCCTGCTCCCTCCCAACACAGACCAACCTGTAGGAGTTGCCAGACAGTGAGAGCAGTGACAGAGATCACCCTAGTCCCCAAATGGCTTCCCACTTGCAATCGCAAACACAGTTGCGTCCTTGCTCTGATTCTGTTCCAGCCCTCCATGTATGCAATGCATTGCAGTTTCATACAGAGAGAGGGGGGGGGGGGCTGGCATAATTGTTGTTTTAGTGCAACTTAGGTCATGCCCTGTAACCATCCCTGGGGAGGGTCACAGGCAGCTGCTCTGCACTGCGCCCCATGACCTGTCACCACCTTTGTGGCTAAAAAGGCTTTCTTCACTCTCTGTTATATCCCCTGTTTGGGCCATACTCCTACTATATGTCACCACTTCCTTGCCTGACTGATTTGTTGACAATTTGTTTGACTCTATAATATTGTTCCAGCCTTGATGTCTAAATTTAGAGGAATTATTGATATTGATTATTGATTAAGTTTATGCTATTGAAGTATTCAGTTTGCTTTCTGACCATGCTACGTTACGGTATTATATTCAACGTGATTTTATTCATTGGTGTATCAGCTTTGTCAAGGAATCTCTGAGATATAGACATTCAGAGACACGGTGGAGTACACACATCCTCTTATACGTAGCCTTCTGTCTCTGTAACTGTTATAACGTGTCATGAAAGCATGAATGGTGTAGCTTTGATTTTGTTTCCTGAAGAATGGAATAACACAGCCAGGTTCTCTCTAGTAATTGATACATGATCAGACTCTGTCTTAGCCCATAACACTTTATTTTTGTTGATGTTTTAATAATTGATTACATGTATTACTTTGATCAACTGTTGCCTCCCTGTTCCATAACTAAACAGTCAAATGAATTGGCAAAATTGTGTCTAATTTATGTTCAATACTAAATTTAACATACTAAACCTAAACAACACCTATAGAATATATGGCATACAAAGAGTAGTACAGCAAAGGAATATTGTTTTTTTGTTTGTTTAAATAGTTGCCAAAAATAGTCTCCTCTAGATGAGCTTACTGTGTGACACGGAGAGTTTTCAGATCTTTTTAGCATAATCCTCTAACACAATGTACAGTGCACTTGTGAAGCCACTGTAGCAGCAGGTGATAGCTGTCCTGCTCCCACATCGGGGATAGGGAGTGGTCAGGCATGGGTCCTATGGGGGGTGGTGCTTTGATCGACACATAGTAAAAGTATCTAAAACGGAGAGGCATCTGCCCTCGTTCCTCCAACCTGTGTCGTGACGTCTCAGTACTGCCGTGGCCAGGAATAACCACTCAGGACACACAGTGACCGACACGGACACCGACATGACTTGATTTACAGCCACAGGTCACAGTGAAAGAAGCACATGGTATGGTGTCACTGGTAACAAGGTTTCGGCTAGGCTCAGGCTGGCTGACTGGACACGTAGGGGGTGATAAGCAGGTGGGCAGCAGGTGAATGAACGAATGCATCCACTCCACGGTCACTTGTTGTCAGAAGAGGGAAACTAATGCGCCAGTTTAGGTTCAAGCCCCTATGAGTCCAATAAAAGGCTGTAGACGTAACCTCTGTGGGACCTAGACATATTTATTGATTACAAAATGGGACCGAGTGTATGCCTTTCATGATAGGAATATGAACAGCAAATGAACATGATTAAAAGCAGATACGACCTGTTATACTGCGAACCAAGATTCGCATTATATCAGCTCTTTAGCCGTGGCGCCTTCGATTGAAGCACAGGTCCAGCGCTGTCATGTCTGTCCTGGAGAGCTCTGATGTGTCTTTTCTTTTCCAGACACTACAGTATATAGAAAACTCAGTATCTCTCTGTGGCCTTGATGGGCCCAGCTATGGTGCACACTTATAAGAAATGGTGTGAGCTCAAAGGTCTAACTCTAGTTTATCTCATCGGAAACCCGATGCAGCCACAGTGACCCTGCCGTAGGGATAAAGATTAAGACTGATGGTCTTATTTTAAATGAGCTAATTCTGTGTTGTCACCACTCACCATAATGTAAATAAAAAGAATATTCCGTTAAACATGATCCTCAATATGATTATCTGACAAAGTGAGTGACTGAGGCAATAAACACTACTGTGGTGGTGGCAGTAGAGTTGCACAATACAGAGAAGCATGTATTTACTTATATACGGTGCAAGGCAAAAATAAATGTCAAAAAGATTTGTATCTTGTGAATGTTTACATTGCTAATCTACAGTAGATTTTCAGAGTACACAGTGTGCATGGTCAAAAGCAGAAGTATGATATAACTAATATAAGCCCCTAGGCCTGCTAACTGTGAGTGACTATCGCTGAAGTCGATAATGTCATGACGAGTTCTCACCATGTGCTGCACGATGAGTGTGCACTGCCTGCTACATGGATGGTTTAAATGCAATGTACAGTATGTGGACATACAAGTCAATGTTTCCGCTGTTACACTATTCTTTCACAACCGCCATGGCCACTGTTCTGTTGCAAGTCTCGTTTTGATCAGATTCTGAAGCCACTTGTGCAACATGAGCTGGCATGATGTTTCCAATCAGTGCCACATTTCTAGACTGTATGGCCTACAGTATATACAGACGAGAAAAGCACTAATTGTGTGGATGCCGGTTGACAATATTGGCACAGTTGTCCCAGTTAGTTTTGTCACCGTACTCCTAGTCCCACAAGCTTGGGGTGGCACCTGTCAAGCTTGGGGTGGCACCTGTCAGCGGGGGTGTTGAATAACAACAACTGCATACATACCATACTGTACGATAACTACATCTCCCAGTGGGGGATCCCCACTGACAGGTGAGTCAATGGCAAAATGTGTGTGAGGGTCGGGGTAAAAACAACATTGCCTACCCTGGCTTTGTGTGTGTGGGGCAAGGATGACCGGTTAGCTCATCTCAGCAACATCAACCATGCATATAGGCAATTATCAATATCACGTTAAACTTGCACAAAAGGCTGCCATGAGTCAAAGTTCAGAGAAAAGAATGTCCAACTTTGAGACAGCAGGTTCATCTGTCATGGTGTCCACAGTCCGTGTTAATGCTGTGCATATTTGGTAGAGACTAGAGACCTTTCCTAGCACCAGTGGGTGTCTGTTGGTTAAGGTGGCATGTAGGGTCATAATGAGAGGTGTCAGAGATGACTTTACCTGCCCTAGTGATTATATGCCTTTGATAATCAACTGATGATGACTTGATACCGTCCACACCGACCACACTGGTATGGATTTAGTGTGAAAGAATACTTCATTTAGTGACAGAGTACATACCAACTGCATGTCTCTTCTATTTCCTATCTTCCTATATAGGTATACTGTCTAGAACAAAAACTGTAAAATACGTGTGATATCTGTGGTTTTGTATTACGCCTAGTATTCACAGCTTGACCACGATAGATGCTTGTCTTGTGCTGAGAGATCAGGACATTTCGGGCCACAGTGGAGTTCCCTATACTGTACACAACAGTTGCTTCGCCTGCTTAATGCTTGTTGCTGTTGCTCAACTACTGCTACCAGGTAGCAGTAGTTGAAGTTAATCTAAACAAACTGTCAGAAATCTCATTAACTTTGTGTCTCACTCTTTTTGTTTCTCTCCTCGTCTCTCTCTCCCTGTGCAGGGCGGCAACAATGCAGGGCATACAGTGGTGGTTGATTCAGTGGAGTATGACTTCCACCTCCTACCCAGCGGAATCATCAACCCCAAGGTCACCGGATTCATCGGTGAGTAATACATCCATAGAAGTATACTATTTGTGCATGCACACACACGCACACGCACGCACGCACGCATGCACACACGCACACACACACTGATGCATTCATTCACGCAACATGCATGTGCAGGGTCAGGTACTGACTGTACTCATAAAGTCAACCTGCAGACCGCTGTGCATTTTTTCCTGCTGAATCGATTGGGACAAATTTCAGCTTTCCTGAAGTGCAGGCTTCCATTTTAGGCGTGACTACATAAGCGTAAGCATCGCTCTCAACAGAGTCAGCCTGCAGCGTACGTACACAGGTCCCACCCCTCTGCAGTAACTTAATTAGCTAATGGTTTCATTCTGTCAAAGTTGTTTTCTCTCTGCTGGCCCCGAGCCATCCTTACTTCTGCAGTTTACCAGGAACGTTACACTTTGTACTATAGACACATAGCGTAGTTGCCAATACGTACATAGCTGAATAGTGAGTCAGCATTTTAACAGGTGGTTCTCCACACTATCTTGGCACATACGGTTGATTGTAACATGTAACACCTACTGTATGCCCGTATATGACCATAACACTGCATTTTAACAGTTAAAAGGTACTGTAAGGGCATACGCTACTCCTATTTGTAGTGAAAACTTAAATGGCAAGGGAAGGCAGTTTTATTTGTCAATTTAATGTGCCTTACACAGAACACCAAGTAAATGAAATGATATGCAATATTGATAATCATGATGATTTAGTAATTAATAATACATAGTATACAGTATATCGTGATTATAATATGCTATGTATATTGCTGGCAAAATGCCTTAAACATGAGTGATATAGGCCTAATATATATCGTTCCCTTGGGTATATTATTAGCTTACATAACACAGCTCACTGCCAGTGATTGCCAGCAAGATTCACCCACAACTGTCACCAATCAAAAAACAATGTAGAAAAGTGTTATAGTGATATCTCACGGTTTTGAATTATGTTTATGTATGTCCTGTTTAATACAATTTAGTCATATATGCAATATAATTGCAAACGATTATTTCTAATGAGCTAGTTACCGCTTAACCACTTTTCATTGTATCTTCATATAACAGGTCCTCACTAATGTACATGATAAAATACCACTATTTTTTTCTACTCGGTCTGTGTCTCACAATGTGTTTTTGAAAAGATATTTATATTTTTATTATTGGGAGAACAATGGCTGCCATTTTTGCATTGCGACTTTTCAGGAATAGAAAGCCTGCAGTTTCTATTAGCTTGGATTCCACCATTGATGATGTCATTGGAAGAAGTTTCTGAACTGCCCACATCCCTCCTGTGAGACACAGATGGAGTAGACAAAAATAGTTGTATTTTATGTACATTAGTGAGGACCTATTTTATGAATACACGTTGAAGAGTGGTGAAGTTGTCCTTTAACCAGAAAAAAATATATTGAACAGAAATGGTGGCTCAGGGGTGGAGTCACCGGATGGTAACCACAAGGTTCGAACCCAGGCTCCCCTATAGGTATTGTCAAAGTGCCCTTAGCAAGACACTGAACCCCTAATTGCTCCTGATGTGGTGGTTGTGCAGCATGCATGGCTTCTGCCACCATCATGGGTGAATGTCATGCACTATGTAAAGCGCCTTGGATTAAGGCGCTATATAAATGCACCATTTACCATTTATGGATCACTAGAAGTTAACAGTAGAGCGCCAGTAAACTTTTGTGTGTGAATGGGTGAAATGTGATGCACAATCTATGTAAAGCGCCTTGGATAAAGGCGCTATACAAATGCACCATTTACCATTTGCGGATCACTAGAAATTAACAGTAGAGCTACAGTAAACTCTTGGACACCTGTTCCTGTCCTGCTGTTAAGGTATACTAAAACCTGCATTTGACTGCCTTTCTGAGGGCACTTAAATCAATCTGAATTGGCCTTAGAGGATTGCTATTCTTTAAATTGTGCCATTTTGTACCGTTTGCCCTTTGAAGGAAACAGACACAAAATACCATTCATCAGATAATAACTGACTTGCCCCACCAGAGATGTTTATTTATAGTTCCCCTTTAGCCCTGAGCATCGGCTTTTTAGTCTATCCTGCTCTTCATTCAGTTCTTATACTGCTTAATGGAAAACCTAGTGAATTAAGGAAAGATAAAAAAGGAAAATATATAATACTTGATGTAGTCAAGCATCTCCTGGAAGACCAATTTGTTGGCAGACAGACAAATAGTATACACGTAACCAAGACAAATAGATATTGGGTCATCAAAACAGTTCACGCAAATTGATCTACCAGTCTAGGCCCACAATGTAGGCCTAGACCTACATTGTGAATAATTCTGAATAATTCGAGACTCAAAAACGTTGTGATTTCAGGTAATGGTGTAGTGATCCATCTACCAGGCCTGTTTGAAGAGGCGGCGAAGAATGAACGCAAAGGGAAAGGTGGGTTGCATGCATGATGACAAAAACAGCGTATAATAAACAAAACATGGCCATTTTCTATTACAGACTTTGATGTGCGTGTGTGTGTGTGTGTGTGTGTGTGCGTCTGTGTGCGTCTGTGTGCGCGTGCACGCGTGCTTTCTGGCAGGTCTTGAAGGCTGGGCGAAAAGGTTAATCATCTCTGATAGAGCCCATATCGGTAAGTTCCTCGAGGTCTTGTTCAAGACCTTTTGTGTGGTGTGCGTATGTGTCGGTTTGTTGACAGTGTAGGCACTTGTATGAGTGTGTGTGTGTGTGTTTGCGTGAGTGAGTGAGTGTGCGGCGCTGTCTTCTCTGCGGTGTGTGAGTGTGAGTGTCCTCTCTCTGCCTCCTCCAGTGTTTGACTTCCACCAAGCGGTTGATGGCGTTCAGGAGCAGCAGAGGCAGGAGCAAGCAGGCAAGAAGTAAGACACCTGCCATCGCTAACGATTGCCACACCCGACACAAGACATGGAATTTGGCCTCTATAGAAGGCTGTGCAGGGGATCACACGCCTTTCCGTGAAAAGGACCCCCCCCAAATAGCCATAGCCGTTGGCTGTGGCTCCCCTCAAAATTTGCTTTTGACAATGTGACAGGCCCTAGGGATGCAATAGGGACGAAAGGTTAGAAGCGTTATAATAGTAAATAGTTGTTTGGATTGAATGTTATTTTACATTTAAAAACAAAACAAAGATTATTCTCCCCTTTTCATCTTCCTCTTCTTTCCAATGACACCCCCTGGTGGCCACCCCTGGGGTACGCTGCTCCCCCACTCTGAAAGCCTGTGGGTCAATTAGCATCACGCAGTTCTAGTCTATGTTTTTTAATCTTTTTCCTCAAAGCCAGCTTGTTTGCTAGTAGCAAACAAGCTGGGTAGCAAATTGCTACCCATTTTTCTATCGTCCAGCCGCCGTCCTATTGAAATATCTCTATAAGATATATCTCTGGTTGCATCTTCATGGGGATGGATGTCAGGAGCTGCCCAGGCATGCATACCTAACACACCCACAGCAGCAAACTCTAAAATATGTTTTGAGGTGTGTTCAAAGAGGTGTTGTGCAACATTTGCATACTGTATGCTGCTGCTCGCGAGCATTTTGGAAAAGCTTATTTTTTAGAGATTAGATATTTGCAAGCGGTAAGGAAATGTGGTGGCAAATGCAAAATCCCCACAGTCACTGTGTAGTCCAGAGTAGGTTATGAAATATGAATTGAACTGCCGAATATATCAAACTATATCAAACAGTTCTTGAAGTAACACAGAAAGCAAATAAGGATTATTGCAATCGATTGTGGCAAGCTGTCTACTTGAATGGTAATTCTGGGTGGGTTGATGCCAGCATTTGTGCTCAGCCTCAGGCCCACTGTCGCACAGCATCAAATCCAGCGATGGTGGGTCTGAATCACAAGTTAACATGCCCTGGTGTTTCCTGAGAAAGTCTCGGGTAAGCATCTGTTTAGCTGGGCTTTGATAATGGCACTGTGCAGTTAGTCTAAGGACGTACAGTATATGGCCAGTGGCGTTTCTAAGCAATTTGGAGCCCCAGGCAAGATTTTCCCTGGGGTCTCCCACGGAAAATCTCCTGTAATGTCATACCTATGACAGGCACAGTAAAATGGCACCCTCCAAGGGATACATTTATAAACTGTTTTTAAACTAACGAATATATTATACAGTATGTGTTTTAACTGTTCAGTGCTTGTTATAGATGACAAGTATAATGTATTTATACATATGAGGCTTATTAGCCTGGGATCCTTTTCAATCATTTCTGAAAAAAGCCCCTGTATATATGGCTATAGTTTCTAATGTGACCCAAGAATCTTTATTCTGTGTCACTCCAGCTTTTTGTTTCGCCATGTTCACTTTCCAAATCAAAATAATGAGTAAATCCAGGGTATAGCACCAACTTGCTTTTCAGTTGTCTGTAGGACTAACATGGCATATATTGTAAGAGGAAGCCAAGGTCACATCTTCCTGTTTGTCTCCAAAAAAAGCCAGGAAGTGGTTGACTCATTCTTCCATGTATTCTCTCTGTGAGTGTGATGACGCATCCTGGAGCAGAGCGCATCATTTGCTGCTAGTTATTTCATCCATAAATTGGTGTTTATTAGCTTGGATGTCCATCACGGATGTACTGTACATAATGCACAAAAATGTCTTTGTACTACCTTTGGTGTACTGACATTTGTACTACCTTTGGTGTACTACCTTTGGGGCTCCATTTTCGTTACGTGCTAAACCCCTTATGCCTAAACTTCTTTGCCATTTTTACTATTTTCAATAGTTCAACTAGCCAGTATACATTGACACCCTGTGAGCTTGTGTACTGGCCATTTTAGCTATTTAAATGTTATTCAAAATAGAAATAAAGGCAAAGATATTTAGGCATAAGGGGTTTAGCGTGTGACGAAAATGGAGCGCTTGGTGTACTGAGACACTGACAGAGGCCAATGCAGATTGCAGACACTTCAATGTTTGCATCTCTTCAATAAATATTTAGTTGGACTCACACAGAGAGCCTATAGCTAATAGTATGGAAATTAAACATTGGGAAGACATGACCACACCTACCCATGTTGTCATAGCCAACCTATACAGTATGTTTGTTTATATTTGAGCCCTGATGAAGGTGCCAGTTGCCAGGTGTCCTCTTCAACCCTACACCTTATGTGTTTGTTACAACAAGACTTTTTGCCTTCATTGACCGTGACATTGGAGAGAGTAGTGAGGAATGTTATTCAGTTCCATCTGGGAACTCCCAACGGTTAGGGAGAGCGCAGGTCATATGAGGTGCTATGTATGGACGTGGTTTGTCTGTTTTATTGTACACTTAATGGCAAAATGTGCGACGATATCACACTGTTGGTCTCAACGTAGTTAGTTCTGCAGTATAAGATCACGGCGTGTCGGTGTTGTTCCACTGTTTATTCTGTTGTCACACACTAAGCAATGCATGTATTAGACAGTGAACTGTAAGCACATATGTGGGGAATGTTAATCCCCCCTTGTATGGAGCAATAAGCCAAGAGGACCCAGAGCATTCCTGGCTTGAGCTGTGTGGTCTTTGCTGGCTCAACAGCCAAAGCCCCACACATCCAGCCAGCTACTGTGTGTGTGAGCGTGCATGTGTTTGTGAGTGTGTGTGTGTCTTGGTAATTGGCGTGCTGAGTAACAGGCACATTAGTGACTACTAGTAGTCACATAGAGGTGAGACATCAGAACGCTAGGATGAGATGGAGCCAGCAGTAAGGAGAATAAGGAGATAAAAGACTCCTACACAGTCCACAGATCATATAAGGGAAGGAGTTCACTGTTGCAGCGTTGCGGTTCCTGCCCGCGGGGAGGTACGGGGTGTACCGTACCGTGCATGTGTACGGAGGGGGCTTTGATTCATGGGACAAACAACTACTGAAATAGAATCCTAGACGCCCGCTATTAAACAAGGCAATTCCGCTTGTGTTTCAATGCTGGAAATATATCACAGTTGTTGCAGTTTCATGCTCCTTGGAGAAGCATGAAAGGAGCATAGGTTATATGTTATTGCTGTCGGCCAGAAACCTTGTATGTAAGACATACAGTTGGAAAATATAGTGTTGAAATGTATTCGATGTAGGCGTTATTTAATGACAAGCTCTTTGTGTTTGTTTGAATTGGATAAATATTTATACGTTCTCAGACAAATGCATCGCTTCATATTTTTGTTATGTTACCACAAAACTGTTGTATGGCGATTGGCGAAGTAGGCTATTCATTTATGTGTGTCAAACAAGGACAGTTGAAACAGTTTTGAATGTCATATATATTTTAACTGGCCATTCTTGTTTGTTTGTTTATTGATTTGCTACTCTCTCTCTCCTCCCCCCTTCAGCCTGGGAACAACAAAGAAGGGGATCGGTCCGGTCTACTCTGCCAAGGCGGCGCGAAGTGGCCTCAGGATATGTGACCTGCTGGCAGACTTTGATCAGTTCTCGGAAAGGTCTGTCCCACACAGCGCAAGAGCACTAGCACATCTTAGGTCCCAAAACAAAGTGCACTCTAGCACAGCTACTGCACATCTCTGATCTTAGTAGCCTTCACATAATGACTGACAATTTTGCAGGTTTTAATGTGTTGTTGAGCTATCAGAACCTGGGTTGTTTAGGTAGTGGACAGCTCTGAAAGAACACACTGAAAGATTTGTGCTGCATTCTCACATTCTCCCCACAAAATAGCAGACGTTCACGGCTGCTATTTTTCAATGAAAGTTAAAACACCACAAGTTGTCACATACACCTCTGTTATCTGTGACAAGAAGTTGATTATTGTGACTGGTGTTGCAGGTTTAAAGTCCTGGCTCAGCAGTACAAGGCCATGTACCCTACACTGGAGATCGACATAGAGGGAGAGCTACTCAAACTAAAGGTAATGGTGATCAAATCCAAACGGCAGCTTTCTCTGAATGAAAGGAAGACAGCCAACACTCTCCCCGGAATAACACTTGTGTGTTTGTGTAATGATGTAGGACTACGTGGAGAAGATTGAGCCCATGGTGAGGGATGGCGTGTACTACATGTACGAGGCTCTTCACGGCCCCCCGAAGAATATCCTGGTGGAAGGAGCCAACGCGGCTCTCCTGGACATCGACTTCGGTCAGTACTAACTGTACACTGAAATTCATTCCAGGTGTTCATTAAAGCAATAAGTGACGAGAGGGAGTAGGCTACCGGTGGATTTTATCCCGGGGAGGTGTAGGCGTAGGCTCTTCCCCATTTCATAAATAGAGAATATTTCACTCCTGGAGCACCTCCTATTGAGTGAAAGATTCTCTATTTATTTATTTCAACTGAACACCATTTTCTTCAGATGATCACTGTTATCAGGCTCCACATAGCATTGCAGACATTACAGAATGTTATGTGAAAACAGTCATGCTTTTATCCAGAAGCCTGAAGGCAGTGAGCAGATTATATTTACAGTCAAGACCCAGGTTGTTCAGAGGTTGAACAAACAAGTACCGGTACATAAAGCATGCACTTAGAAACATTAAATACCAGGCGCTGGGCAGAAATAAATATTAATTAAAGTGTTATGGCCTTATTTCTGCCAATTCCTTTCCAATTATCAATTAAATGTCATTGCATTTTTATATCACCGGTATTAGGAAACGTTTAGATTTTTGTTCAACTAGCTGATCAACATGTAAGCAAGTAGATGGCTTGAACTAATCAAAAAAAGGGAAAGACGTTTAGGAATAACGGGCAAGGCACTGGCAAATAACAATAATGATTATTATTATTAGTAGTAGTAGTAGTAGCAGTAGTTTTGTATTTATTTTAAGCACATTGTCAGTACATTTATTAGATAATAAACAATAAAATTTGTCTCTGGCGTAGTTTACAGTACTTCATCACACCTATGCAATACATTGTTGATACACCCTTGGCAAAAGTGTTTTGACTGTGGAGCAGCTCATCCAGCAAGTGAACTGAGACACACCTTCCAATCCAGTTATACAGACAATAAAAGCAAGACTCGTATTACCTTCAATTCACCTGCAGCGTTTAGAGTGCTGGCAGTTGACAGGAGTACAGTATGTACAGCTTCATTCTTTTAAAAGAGCTTAGCTATATTAGCAGGACAATTAACCCAGGCAAGCTCCAAGGTGTCTGCCAACACCCAGTCTAGCTCATCAAGCTTGACTGGTTCTGCAAACTGGATATTAAAGTTGAGTTAGGTAACAATTTGAAGCATGTTAAAGTATTTCTGACTGTCATGTGTTGGCCAGACTCGTAGAGTCCGTCTGGTCAGATCAGTCCTTGACAAGATAACAGTGGATGGAAGATGGATACGGATTAGGCCAGACAGACGGACAAGTCTGGACAGGCAGACAATGGAATCAGTCCTGCAATGTCAACACAAGACTTTGCATGGAAACGACCTTGAGTCGTTTCCACCTCCCAAAGTTCTCTGCTCATGCCTTGTGTTTATGAAAATGACCATTGAGTAACTAAACCCTCTTGGATGGAACACAAGCACGCCACACTCCGCCAGTTCCTGTCACAAAGTGGATATGCTGCATAACTCAAGTCTTGGTATTTGCGTTGTGTTGTCCAATTATGAAAATCCACCATGGATAGCAAATCCCCCCCCCCCCAAAAAAAAATGACTTGATTCCTGGAACGTGTGTTCAGTTTATTTATTTAATAAATTGTACTTATTTGATCTCTTATATCTTTTATATTCTTTTGGTATGTCAGTCAAAAATAACAAGCTCACAAAGCATTGCGTCTGAGCTGAGCTAGAATCAACAATTTCTTGTCTTGCACCGTCACATGACAACGTACTGTATAAACCAACAGCTCCTCCAGTAGTGTTTGACCTCTCTGTTTTCCTTTGCAGGCACATACCCGTTTGTGACGTCATCCAACTGCACGGTAGGCGGCGTGTGCACGGGCCTGGGCATGCCCCCTCAGAACGTGGGCGAGGTCTACGGGGTGGTCAAGGCCTACACCACCAGGGTGGGCATCGGAGCGTTTCCCTCGGAGCAGTGCAACGTAAGGAAACCTCTCATATTTCCTCTAAAAACACACTCACACACATACTCAAAGGAAGACTGAATCCACAAAGTGGATCCAGGCTCAATAGTCAAGCATAAGTTTGTTTTACAACAGCACCATCTACTGGACTGAACAGTCTGTACATTAATATTTACTAGTGAAAAGTTAAACACATACTGTACAGTAAATGAGATGACTTGTTTCCGAACACCACTGCAGTGTCCCTGAGATTTCCTTTTATTCTTTAGCTTGAGCTGGTCCCTGGGCCTTCCACTGCCGTTAATACTTAAGATGGGCTAAATGAGGACAGTGCACATTTGGTATCTGCATTGTTGCAGACGTTACTTGAGGGAATAAGCACAATCTACGTCTGAAAGGGCATGGAAAAAACGCTAGCAAGAGGTTTACAACTATACGTGTTTGTACCCTATCTCACTGGTGTTTGGTAGCCTACGAAACACCAGTGCTACGAAACACCAGTGCTAGATATTTGTCCTATTGTGGCAGTAAGACAGTAAGATACCATAATTAATTCAGCAGTGAAACCTTTCATCCTGTGGTGTTGTGTAGGAGATTGGAGAGCTGCTTCAGACCAAGGGGAAGGAGGTGGGTGTGACCACAGGCAGGAAGAGGAGATGTGGTTGGCTGGATCTGGTGCTCATCAAATACGCCCACATGATTAACGGCTTCACCGCGTGAGTTCCAACTATTTGGTGTTATTCCATTGTATTTCTTGATATGATGGGGATTATTTTAGGATTTATTGGTAGAATTAGCGTATTACAGTACTGTTATGGTGTGCGGGTGTGTTTGACCTTGGTGTCACTTTGGTCCTCCAGGCTTGCAGTTACTAAACTGGACATCCTGGACATGTTCTCTGAGATCAAAGTGGGCGTTGCTTATAAAGTGGACGGCCAAATCATACCTCACTTCCCAGGTGCGTATACTATGGCAGAGGTCCACAACCACCCGTCTGCAGAACGGAAACAGAAACAATACACTACATGGTGGCTCTGTGGGAGTCATATTTCAAAACATTCAACTTATTATCACAAGACAACTCAGGTAAAGTAGGCGTCATTGTAGCTTGGCCTAACCTGAAATGATGTTGGGCCTAGAGGGGCAGGACCCAGCGTAGCCACGGCGGTATTATGGGTAGATCTAATTTGATCTCACCACTGCATCGTCATCCCCGGCCCCTCTCTCACTCCTCCATTGCTGTTCTACGTCACATGATTTGGAGCGACGCCAACCCCGAAATGTTGATGCCCACTTCTAGGCCACCGCGGCTAGCGATTTACACCAGGCTTTCTGTTTTTGCGCAACGCAGACAAAAATGAAAGCCTGGGTGTTGAGGCTGGTGTCATTGTCACTCTTCATGTTTTACTAGATATGAACTACATGTCCAAATACAAAGTTAATGCCATTTAGGTTACGTTACGGTGTGATTTGATAATAATACAGCAGCGGGTAGTCTATTTAATGTTTAATGGCCAGTCAACTTTCTTTGGCATGATGAAACATGATACCAGCCGACTTCAGAGATAGAGTAACGCTGCTGCTGTAGTCAGTCCAAATCGGACAAAAGCAGCCATAACAGCTGTACATTGTAGTTTTTTTTGTTGTTGTTGTAAAATTGGGCTGAAACACAGGCAGAGCATATCTCTGCGTGATTCGTTGTATGAATGTACGAATAAATCTACTTGCCGCTTAAAGAAATGTAAATTTGACAATTCTGTAAGCCTATAATGACATGCTGAGAACAGGGACGCCAGCTTGGAAGTGGGCTCTACTAGCAAATGGCTACATGGCTCTGTTACCGTTTCACTGACTCGATTCCCTTGTGTTCTAGCCAACCAGGAGGTGCTGCAGCGTGTGGAGGTTCAGTATGAGACGCTGCCTGGCTGGAAGAGCGACACGTCGGCCGCCAGGACCTTTGAGGATCTGCCTGAAAATGCCCAGAAGTACATCAACTACATCGAGGAACATGTGGGAGTGCCAGGTAGACAGAAACACAAACACGCTCCAGCACACACACACACACACACACACACACACACACACACACACACACACACACACACACACACACACACACACACACACACACACACACACATTTTCTGTCTAAAACAATGGTTTTCAACCTTTTTGATCCCCGGGCCCACTATTTACTCAGCATTTTAGCCATGGACCAACATTTGACAACAGTTTCACCCCACAGACCCAAAACGAACGATTTCTTTCAGTTTTGTCCACAATTCCAGGATGGATTTTCGCAAACAAAACCGGAAAACAGAGATCAAAATGACCATTAATCTTCTACATTATCTAATTGTGTAGTCTTCTTAATGAAGTTGTGCTAATTTTATGATAATTTTTACGCTCTCAAGAGTTACATCCGACTAACGAACTTTTCATCTGGTTAGAGAAGGAATATTTGCTCAAATCAAACGTGCACAAGCTCTTCTTTCTATGCAATGTTAGGGTACATTCTGGGAATGAAGCGTAATAACCCGTGTGTACATGTTGTTTCCTCTGTTTCCCCCCCGCAGTGAAATGGATTGGAGTCGGGAAGTCCAGGGAATCCATGATCCAGCTGTTTTAGGCGGGACATGTAACAAAAAAAGAGGACATGCAGCGAAGAACAAACTGTGTGCTACGTAACACTCCGTATACGGGGCCGGCTCGCTCGCCTTCCTCAGCTCTACGCCACAGAGGCTAGGGATGCGGGCCTTCACACCCACTATTACAGTCGTGCCACTACGTCGGACTGCTAGTCTGCTCGTGACCCTACTAACAGATTGTTCCATCAGACATTTGGACATTCACGTACCAACAGCTCCTTGTGTGTCTCTTGAACGGATTCTGTCCAAAAGCCCTTAAGAGAGGACAGCATCTTAAACTTTCTACCGCGCATCCCCCTCGGACCATTGCCTTTTGTCTTTTATTCGCCCCTGTGCACGTCATAGCCATACGGCGCGGTCATGCACAGATGTAGACATACCACTAAACTATCTGGGATTTCAAGGGAGCAACTCCACTACACCGCGCACAGACACACACACACACACACACACACACACACACACACACACACACACACACACACACACACACACACACACACACACACACACACACACACACACACAGTGAGAGAGAGGATTGTTTCCCTGAAGAAACTACCCATGAAATGAGGGTTGGTTGTCGGCTCTTGCTCTAAGTGTATTTGTTAATCATTGCTGTGATGTTGGAAACCATGCTGTACCACTCTGTTGTTGTGACATGTAAATCGGAAATGGTCTTTGCGCTATAGGTGATTAGGAAATAGTATGATTTGTCCTGTTCTTTTCTTGCTTAGCAGACGTGGTCACCTTGACACGTTAAGCAGTTATGTCTCCAGGCATTTGTCACAATGTGGGGATAAAGTTAAGTTATACCTGCATTGGCAATTGAGTTTCATCTGAAAATTAGCCTAATGTTTTGTACCTAGCAATTCACATTGGTTTTCATTGAAGAAAGCCACCATTGCTGGCAAGCCATTTTCAAGTAAATACACTTCAGACATCTCCCCAAAATGCGACAAATGGCTTCTGTGGAAAAATCTGGACTAAACCTTTATGTCACAATATCTGTTGTGCCAACAGATATTCCAACTGAGATTCCCATTTACCGATATCTCCTTTATTCCTTGTGCTGTTAACGGTTTTCTGAATGCCTGCAGCAGCCAACATACTAGTACGATGAACAGTGTTTTCTGAATACATTTTAAGCTCCTCTTGAAAGGGTAATTGGCTAAAAACTAAAAGTAGGGCTATCCCCTGTGATATTCTCACTTATATCAACCATATATGCTGCCTGAATGCCATTAGCCGTCACTTTCATACCTTTTAAAACCACAACCCTTATTCGTTTTTGGGAGAGAAGATTGAGGGCTACAATACAAACACGAAGCTACTTGGATCAATATATTCCCTGAAAAAGATATTACAGTGATGACTGCTGTCCCAAACCCAAATGACCGCAGCAGTCCCTTGGGGCAGTTTGTTGTGATTTTTCTTTTTCTTTTTTTTCCTTTTCTTTTTTTTGACAGAGATATGCTACATTTTTCACCCACAATCTCTATTGAAAAGGCTCCATTGTATGACTTGGTCCTTAACAGAGAAAACTGTGGAATGTATCTCAGTGCCATTTTACAAGTTGATATTTGTAATATTTTAGGCAGCCACTAATGCAAATTGTGAACATTTTGAAATGCCGTTCTCAGGGCAGAGTTCACAGAATTGTATGTATTTTATGTTACATAATATTAATATTAAGTCTGTTAATATTGGGTGTGTGCATTACTGTGTGTGTGTGTGTGTGTGTGTGTGTGTGTGTGTGTGTGTGTGTGTGTGTGTGTGTGTGTGTGTGTGTGTGTGTGTGTGTGTGTGTGCGCGCACGCGCATGCGTGCGTGCGTGCGTGCGTGCACATGTGTGAGTGTGTGCACGCATGTGCGTGTGTGCATCATTGCTTTTGGAGGATAAAAAATGACCCAACAATTGAAAGCAATCAACAATAATGAAATGTTGGAAATCAACTAGCCAAAACAAATTCCAATACATTTACATTACATGAATGCTTATCTATTTTGAAAAGCAACGTTTTAAGTTTCTGGTTGCTGGGTAAGCAAATTTCAAGTTGTACGAAATTGAGAAATTTACGGAATTTCAAATTATATTTAATCCATGTCTTATGTTTGCCTTGCATATAAAATACTGGTATACCATAATTCTTTCTGGTAGGAAATATTTGCACTCCATGTGGAAGGAAAGGGATTTTAAAACAAACTTCATGATTATGCTGCTCACTATCCAGGTACTGCTGCCTGTAATGAATGTACCTCCAAGTTATGTTGCCCCCAAATCATTTGCATAGTTTTGTTAAACTAAGTTGTCTTAAAATAAGATTGATTTTCTAGTGTACTCGATTGTTTTCAGATTAAGTTTGATAAAAAAAAAAAATAGCCTGGTGTTGGCTTGTCTTTTTAAGTTGGTGGAAGACTGAATCCATTGTACAAGGTCAAATTTTGTTTTTGTTAAGCTGACACATTTCAAAATATTAAGTTGATGAGAAAGGTCTGAGTGGGTTTCCTGATTCTTCTCTGCTATCCTCATTTCTCTCTCTATTGTCCTGAGTCTTCAGGGCAGACTTTGCCTTGGCACCCGGTTAAGAGGACTAATGAATGTGTACATAGACTCACTACACACACCACACAAACATAGCAGATTGGGCCAGATTGGCCGCAATGTGCAAGTGTTTAGTCTTCACGTCGAACTGAAAACGCACACGCACACGCACACACACACACACACACACACACACACACACACACACACACACACACACACACACACACACACACACACGCACACACACACACACACACACACACACAAAACTCATTAAACATGAGAGATGTTAAGGTGGTTCTAGATGTGGCTTCTGTGTACCGTAATGTCATTAACGGATGGCATCTTTTAAAATAGTGCCAGCACGTGATCCCTTTACAAGACTACACAAAGACGAAGCCAAATTCAGGTGCATTTTTGCATGTAAGGATGCGAGGAGGATTTAGGTTAAACAATTCAGTATGAGATTTGTTTGAGTGAAGTTGGAAGGAGAGTGATAAGACAATTCAGTTGAAAGAGCTGATCTCGTTTGACGACCATTTTGCTGCAACAATTAGAATTAAACATAAGAAATGAAAAATGTTTAATGGCTTTTAACACAAACTGTGTTGCTTGAACACACCGTGTCTGAAAGGTCATGAAACCTGTATACAGTGTGAATACAGTTTCGTTTCCATATTAATATTTGTGGCCATGATAATTTTAGGATTTTTTTTTCTTGACATTGAACACTGAAAAGGACGGTTCGAGCTTAAAAGCGATATTGTGATTAACGTGTCCTGAATTACCATACTAAATGTACACCTTGACAATACCAAATGGTCAGTAATACAAGAATGTTTTGCATGAGACATTATTGTGCAGAATTATCATTATTGTGAAGGGCCAATATGAGATTTGCCACACATTTGTATGCTAGAGGGCCATTCAAACAAACCACAGTAGAAATGTTATGGTTACAGACTCTCAAACCCACACTAAACCTTTCCCAACTTCCATCGTTCCAACTAATTGTAGCTATTAGTGCCGGTCATGGTAACAACAGCATATTTGCACAAATATGTCTCTCTTCCTCTGGGTTTTGTGCAGTTCTGCACTGTGTGTGTTTTAGGTCTATATATGTAAATAGACGTACTGTAATAATGGTACCTTATTACTGCTGTTACTCTAGTCTAGACCTTAGTAAACAATTATGTGTGTCAGTATGCTTCGATGTTATGGCTGTATACGTACATGTATACGTGTGAGAATGAGCATAATATATTGTGCATTGATTGGCGTGAGTCTGCGTGTTCATGATTATTCAACATGTTTGTACAGTGGGACTGCTTTTTGAAATTACAAGAGTAATTTTACTACCAATCGAGGGCAATATTCACATCTGAACAGT
>CM076974.1:35666989-35716989 GCA_039105355.1 Benthosema pterotum
TTTCTGTTCTATGGACCCTAAAGGACACAAAAAAAGCGGTTTACATTTTTTCCCCCCACCCTAACATTATTTTATCACCATGGCAACATGGCGTTGTGTATCAATCTGTCTGTATTACTGTCAACATCATTTCTCCAAATCTGCCAGCCCAATTTATACCAAATTTGGTCCAGGGGTGTATAATATGCTCTAGAAGACCCCATAAAAATGTCACCATGATCGGCCCATAGGTGGCGCTACAGTACCAAATTAAAAAATATAAATCGTGATTATTCACAAACTAATTGTCTAATTCAAATGAAAATTGCTGGGTTTTTGCACAATGAGCTGAGACACAAGCCCTGCAAATTTGACCACAATCCACCAATGGGTGGCGCTACAGTAACCCATTTAGGAAGCAGATGCATGGTCTTCACATATTAATACAGTGATTTTCATGTAATTGCAATGTGATTCGTGTCACATTTAAGTAAATTTTAAAGCTCTGGGGGAGAAAGAGGCAATAGCCTTGGAATATTTTACACTAAATAAGACCACGCCCCATACCCCGCATCGAGGGACGTGGTGGTGGCATAGTCATAATACACAAACAACACATCAAATCAAAATCAGTCCAGTTAATTTTCCTGTTCCCTTCTCATTTGAACATTTCACCTTCAAACTGTCTGGCCCTAAACCATTGGTCGCAGCAGTCATAGACTGCCCAAACCTGCCCATCCATCTTCATCTACTATCCTAGTTCGGGCCACGGGGGCAACAACTCCACCAGAGAGCTCCAGACTTCCCTCTCCCGAGCAACCGGGCGACCTCCTCCTGGGGGATCCTGAGGCGATCCAAGGCCAGAGAGTCAATGTAATCCCTCCATCTGGTCCTTGGTCTGCCCCGGGGTCTCCTCCCAGTGGGACGTGCCTCGAGGACCTTCCTAGGGAGTTGCTCAAGAGGCATCCTGATCCTAACCAGATGCCCAAACCACCTCAGCTGGCTCCTTTCCAGGCGAAGAGGCTCTCCCGAGTGACTGAACTTCTCACTCTATCTCTAAGGGAGATACCAGCCACCCGCTGGAGAAAACTCTTTTCAACCTCTTGTATTCATGACCTTGTTCTTTCGGTCATGACCCACACTTCATGACCATAAGTGAGGGTAGGGATGAAGATAGCTCGGTAGACAGAGAGCTTTGCATTCTGGCTCAGCTCTCTTTTTGTCACAACAGTGTGGTATAGTGACTGCAATACCGCCCCTGCTCCTCCGATTCTCCGGCTGATCTCCCTCTCCATCCTCCCCTCACTCGTGAACAAGACCCCGAGATACTTAAACTCCTTCACCTGGGGTAATGCCTCATTCCTGGACTGTACAATCCACCGGTTCCCCTATCAATTTTCTGTATTTCTTACACTGCTCACTGAGATGCATATCTCTGTCTGGAGATGTCAATATCCACGTGGACTCACCTGACTTCAAAGCGCCACTGAATTCCTTGACATTTTAAACGTTATCAATCTTACTCAGCACGTCTGTTTTCCCACCCACAGAAGGACACACTGTGGATCTCATCTGTACTACAGGAATAACCACTCATAATGTCACCAGCATGGACCTTGGCTCCACCATCTTGGACCACCTAGCCATCATCATGGACATTGACACCCCCACTCCCCTCAACAATGAAAAACGCTCCATAACTTTCCGGAACCTCAAATCTATTAACCCCTCCTCCATGTCCTCATTATTGTCCTACACCATATCTGACCCTAGTCCACCCACCCCGAACACTAAATTGGTCAATGTTTACAATGACACACTCTCAACCTGTCTCAATCAACTTGCCCCCACAATGACCAAGCACGTCTCCTACACCCACTCAGCCCCCTGGTACACGAATCATCTACATCAGGGGTGCCCAACCTTTTTTGACCCAAGATCTACTTTTCAGCAGCCAACCCCTCCGGGATCTACCAGTCCAATATCAACATTTCAAACCACACGCATCGTTGCCAGCCTGCAGTAACTTCACACCAACACAACAATACTTTGTTTTACCACTTTACTTTATGTCCATATAAGCATAAAGTACAACAGACTTGTCATAAATAGGCCTACAACAGTACAACATAAGTACAACAGACACACGAAAATCGTTCTTTTTTCTTTTCCACCCCATTTTTTTCTTCCCCCCCACATCTCCCGAGATCTACTTGTGATCAGGCCGAGATCTACCGGTAGATCCCGATCTACTGGTTGGGCTCCCCTGATCTACATCAACTAAAAAAACAGGGTCGTCAACTGGAACGGCTTGTCAAGAAAACAGGTTCATTCCAAGGCTTACAAACCGCATCTGGAACAATACAAAAATGCTCTCAACAGTGCATGCACCTCGATAGCTCAAAATGTGGAGAGCCAAATTTGAACAGGCTATAATAGCCAAACCCAAAATGTAATCAGAGTAAAACTTTTTTAGTTGTCCCACTACTCATCTGTTATTCAGTCCGGCAGCAACTACTCAATCCTTTAATGCAATAACTGCATCCAACCTCTCCTCCATAACCTCTGGCATGAAAACCCCCACCTGTATCCTTGACCCGATACCCATCACCTTGGTCATTGCCAGTCTTCCTGTTCTCTCTCCACTTATCACCAATATCATAAACCTCCCTCTCCACTGGCCAGCTCCCCCTGCTCTCATCTTGCCACTTTTACCCCAATATTGGGAAAAATATTGGGGCAACTACTGAGTACTGACCCATCTCCAACCTTCCTTTCCTCTCCAAAATCCTGGAACACACTGTTGCCTCTCAGCTCAAGTTTCACATAGACTCCAATAACCTCTACGAAACACTTCAATCTGTTTTCCATTCCCTAGCACAGAAACCATTCTCACAAAAGTCACCAACAATATCCTCCTCTCTGCTGATTCCGTTCACCTCGTCCTCCTCAACCTCAGTGCCGCTTTTGACACCATCAGTCACTCCATTCTCATCACCTGTCTCCAATCTTCCATGGATTCAACAAGAACTGCTCTTTCCTGGTTCAAATCCTACCTCTCTGAACGACAACAATTCATCTCTGTCAAGAACTGCAACTCCTCCACTACCCCTGTTACCCATGGTGTCCCCATGGCTCTGTTTTTGGTCCCCTGCTCTTCATCTTAAACATCCTCCCACACTGCCAGATCCTCCATCACCATGGACCTCAGTTCCACTCATTTGCCGATGACACACAGTTGTATTTCTCCACCAAAGCCATCACTCCAACCAACCAATAACTGCAATAAATCAGAAATCATCATCACTGGTCTCCCTCACCAGTTCCATGCAGGATTTTTCACTCAGCATTGTTTTACTTTCCACCCACATCTGCAACCTTGGCATCTTTTTTGACCCACCCTCTCATTCCTTCCCCATGTCAACCATGTCACCAAAACTGCCTTCTTCCACCTCAAGAACATTGCTCGTCTCCGACTCTTCTTGTCATTTTCTGCAGCTGAAACTCTCATCCATTCCTTCATCTCATCACGCCTTGATTATTGCAAGAGTATCCTCCACAGCACCACCTCCAAAGTCCTCAATAAACTTCAATATATCCAGAACTCAGCTGCGCGTCTGCTCACCAGCACCTGGTCCAGAGATCATACCACACCTGTTCTCTGTGACCTTCATTGGCTACCAGTCAAACAAAGAATCCACTTCAAAACACTCCTGGCCCCATATAAAGCACTGATCAACCTGACTCCCCTCAATTAAGTTGCTTCTTTTTATTTTACCTCTGTAGTCACCCCCATGCAATGTGTCTTTGGGTACTCAAAAAAGCGCAATATAAGTTTCTCCTACACCCACTCAGATTATTATTATTAATAATAGACGGTGGGGGGTAGTATTATTAATGTCCAATTATCGTGGATGCAATTTCATTTTGTCAAAAAAGAGAGTAAAGTTATTTTTTTCCATTTGAAACAAAACACTGTCTGCGCGCGATTATTTAAGGTTTTTGTAGTGAATTGGTCATTTTAAATATGTTATTGTAGCGCCACCTATTGGTGGATAGTGGTCAAATTTGCAGGGCTTGTGTCTCAGACCTTTGTGCAAGAACCCAGCAATTTTCATTGAAATTAGACAAATTGTTTGTGAATAATCACGATTTTTGGTTTTGAATTTGGTACTGTAGCGCCACCTATGGGCCGATCATGCTGAATTTTTTATGGAGTGTTCTTGAGCACATTATACACCTCTGGACCAAATTTGGTGTAAATCGGGCAGGCAGATTTGGAGAAATGATGTTGACAGAAATACAGACAGATTGATACACAACGCCATGTTGCCATGGTAATAAAATAATGTTAGGGTGGGGGGAAAAAATGTAAACCACTTTTTTTGTGTCCTTTAGGGTCCATAGAACAGAAAAAATATGGTTTACAAGAATCTTCACGAAATATTCTGTAAAGTACACAATGACGTGGACTATCTGAGTCAGTCCTTTAGCTTTATCCATGCTGCGTGTCTGTTGCAAACTTCAACAACAACTGATGTTATTATTGATGCTTTACTTGCCCAATAAAATTGCTGTAACTGGAAATGGTATGGGTGCGGCTTCATCGCCCATGGCAGACTTACAAAAGAGTGATAACGCATATTGTGATAACGCGTTATGAGCTGCCTGCTTGACTATTTACATGATAAGTGAAATTTGTGAAACTAGGCAGATGACCGTTGGGGAACTGGTTATGTAATACCCACTGTACCTCACCTGTATACTGTTGTATACTCACTGACTGTGTCCCTTTAATACCCATATAGGGATGGAGATCTCTGTGTCTCCTGTCCCTTTCCATCAATGTGAGATCATGATAGTGACAAAACCAATCACACAAGGTTCACACAGGTTTAATCACTTAAGTCAGTGGTTTTCATCTAGTGGTCCGGGGACCACCAGTGCTCCCTCCGAGGATTCCAGGCGGTCCCCAACTACAGTAAATGATGGACAATTGATAACCCAATGGGCCCTTATAGATCTGTAACTCTTGAGATCGTAAAATGATACCAAATGGACCCGGTATCATTTTACGCTCATCTGAATGACTACATTTTCAAGAATCTGCGTATTTAGAAAAAAATATAGAATAATTCTTATTTTGAACAATGTTTTTCCAGTTTATCTATTTTTGGGTCAGAGAGACTAAACTCGACATCAAAAAGGTGGTGCGTGGCTCAAATGCAGAATAAATAGTGGGCCCTGGTATCAAAAAGGTTGAAAACCACTGACCTAAGTGATTAAACCCATGTTGAACTGAAGCAGATTCCTGCTATACATTGCAGAGGTCAACAAGAACCCCAACAACAAGGGCTCTTCCCATCCTGAAGCCGTTAAGTCCTGCAACACATCTGTGTCCCCTTTTTACAGCTTTTGATCACTTTGACCGTTATTTTAAACTTTTAGCCGTTGTAAAACAGGTCTTACTGAAATGCCAGGATGGGAGGACAACCAACAGCAGTTCATAATATACTGCCCCTGCCACAGAGCAGCCAAAAGTGTTCTTCAGCAAGGTGACACCTTCCTGGTGTGTTCCAGTTGACCCTTCACTCCAACCTACCCCCCCCCCCCCCAGGGAATGCATGAGTCACAGGTGTCATGTGTCTCTCTCTCTCTCTCTCTCTCTCTCTCTGTGTGTGTGACAGACAATAAAGTTGATTTTGCTCACTTGCTCACCCACCCCAACCTCCATTCACTCTCTCTCTGTGTGACACACACCAGGGGCGGATCTAGGCATGGGCATGGGGGGGGGGGGGGGGTCAACGTCCCCCCTAAATGCCCAGTCTGCCCCACCAAACACGATGGCATCCGAAACAAGCCAAGATGTTTCAAATCAAATTGCTTATATCGTGCTTATATTTAACATGATTTGACACACTATACTACTACTACTAACTATAACTACAGTTGTGGCACCACTAAACCAACAGCATTTCATCATTGAAAAGAGAAAACTCTGAGCAACTGCAACCTCAACAACAACTGATGTTATTATTGATGCTTTACTTGCCTAATAAAAGTCCTGTAACTGAAAATGGTATGAGGGCGGCTTCGAGCTTCGAGCCACGGGCGATGAAGCCCCCCTCCCCCCCCCCAATTGGGAAATGTTACATTCAATTCAATTCAATTCAATTTTATTTGAGTGTCAAATCACATCCGCCCCTGACACACACAAAGCTCTTCCCTCCTCCTATTTCCTCCACCCCTCACCCCCCCGCCCTGAAGCGGTGGCCTGGCAGCCAGTAAAACAGGGCTGGGTGCAGCAGATGTGTGAATGCTGCTGCTGTTGTTGTGTGACTGCTGAGGCTGTTAACAGCTGTCTCACCCTACAACCCTCCTCACATGTCAGCCCCCCCCCCCCCCACCCCCCTTCTCTCTCACCCAACACTACTGTCCGCCCCAACACACATGCACACAAGCCTATAGAGCCTCCCCACGGACTGCCCACACTACCTACGGTACCTCACAACATGTACAATAAAACCAGAGGTTTGCAGGCATTTTCATGTCATTTTCATGTCAAGGACCAACCAAAAGAATTCATGTACCTGTATGGAATTGAACAACACAAAAAATGGTATAATATGCCTATTGTGTCAGGATCTGACATGTTTTCCTGCTCTAGTATTGTTCATTTGAATGATCTGTGTCCCGTTTGCCCCAGCGCCGATTCCTGTGTTGGTTCCATCTCACCTGTGTCTAGCTTGTTCCCTGGCTAATAAAGTGGCCGCGACTGCCACGACTGTAAAACGCGAAATGGTCGACAGTTATGCAAAACAGTCGCGAATGTTGTGCAAAACAGTCGTGACTGTTATGCAAAACCGTCATGGCTCTCGATAAGTGATGAGAGGCAGTGACAGAAATGGAATGGTGCGGCCAGACGGAACGGGGGAAGAGACTGGAAACTGGTGCTGTAAACACTGAGTCTCCTGCCTGCCCTGCTGCTCTACCCTTCCCTCTCTAGTCATATCCTCCAAAGCCCCAGGAGTATATGTCTGGCCTTCATCAAGCCAAGGGGCTCAAGCCTCAAATTCTGCCCCGTTGACTCTGTCCCAAAAATTGGCCAGAACCTCTTGGATCCCCCATGCGTCCACCATCCTCCTCCAACGGGTGGGTCCCCTCCTCTCTCTCTCTGCTGGCCCTTAGCCTTTTGCCTTGTTCCCATCCCAGCTGCTGGCCTCTCTCTACCCCTCTGCCCTGCCACAGCCAGCCAGGAGGACCACAGCATGAGAAGCCTAGCAGCTGTTGACCGAGGGCTGGCCTGGGCCAACGCCTGCTTGACCCCCCCCCCCTGACCTCCCACTACCATCACACACACACACACACACACACACACACACACACACACACACACACACACACACACACACACACACACACAAACACACACACACACACACACACACACACACACACAACACACACACACACACTCCCCAGGGAGGCAGCAGATGGGGTCAGCCAGAGGAGAGGGGTGTGGTATAGAGTATAGAAGACTACACTGGGCTAGGTGTGTGTGTGTGTGCATCTGTGTGTGCATCTGTGTGTGTGTGTGTGTGTGTGTGTGTGTGTGTGTGTGTGTGTGTGTGTGTGTGTGTGTGTGTGTGTGTGTGTGTGTGTGTGTGTGTGTGTGTGTGTGTGTGTGTTTCTGCCATTGAGAAATAATGAATTCTATTGCTACATAAAATTGATAATAGCATGATATTACACTTGGAGGCGCGTGTGTGTACACACACACACACACACACACACACACACACACACACACACACACACACACACACACACACACACACACACACACACACACACACACACACACACACACACACACACACACACACACGATGGACAGATAGCGAGATAGTCAGGGACGCCTCATATTTCACACTACCGTGCCATAAGCCAAACCAAACCAAAATACGTGTGTGTAGTATTATGTACAAAATAACATTCAACTCTTTGAACATACAAATATAACCTAAAAGTATAATCTGCGCATGTGTGTGTGTGAGTGAGCGCGTGCCGCGGCTGGCGGGGCTGGACATTTGCTGTGTGTGTGTGTGTGTCTCCAGCACAGACAGGTGTTGGCGTCAACAGTGTCCAGACTCGTTTCGGCAGCTGCTGCCTCTCCCCTCCCATTCCTCCTCTCTCATCTCTCACCCCCCTCCCCCTCCCCCCTCCTCCCCCCCCCTGACAGATGTAGCCACACCACCCCTCCCCTCCTCCCCTCCACCACCACCACCACCACCCCCACCACCCAGCTCTTTATGGGGCCTGGACTGTTTTGACTTTAAATATTTGCCCAGGAGGCGCTCGATCCTCGCTCTGTTTGGGCAAGGGTGGGGTTGAAGAATAGGTTTGGTGGCTTGCAGTGTCGCTCACACGCCGCAGCAGTCACGCGTGCGCACACGTGTACGTACGTACGCAAACACACACACACACACACACACACACACACACACACACACACACACACACACACACACACACACACACACACACACACACACACACACACACACACACACACACACACACACACACACACACACACGCTCGGCCCAAATAATACTCGCACCTGAGTATAGACAGAGTTACGCTGTCGCAGCAAACTCTGTTCACTTCATGGGTCCAGTGGCAGCTCTACCATCAAGTTGTATTTCATCATGTTAATGATTTTTCTTCTTTTAGGACCTTTTTTTCTGGTTCCATTCATACATTCTCGGGAAAAAAATCCATTTAAACACTCTCAGGAAAAAAATTGGAAACATCCCTCTTTTGTTCCCCTTCAGGCTGCAACAGCTCACAAAAGAGCTCAGTTTTCTGACCCCTCAATGTCGCAACTTTTCAAGGAGGACAGTGCCATAAGAGTAGGTAATATTTACCCAACCAGACCACAACTCTGATCATGGGTCTCAAAACAATCAATTAATTACCTGTAAACTAACCATTTAGTGGGAACAATGATTACTGCACGCACGTATGCACATGCACACACACACACACACATGCATACACACACCTGTTTGTGCTGCGGTTTAGGGATTGGTATGCATAGCTTTATCATGGGAATGTAAGATTCACAACAGACACCCTACAAGGAGACACACACACACACACACACACACACACACACACACACACACACACACACACACACACACACACACACACACACACACACACACACACACACACACACACACACACACACACACACACACACACACAAACACACACTCTTATGGAGACAATGACAACTGGGAAAGACTCGAAGGCTTGATTTACTGGTGTGTGTTTCTGCTGCTTCTGCTGGTATGCAGAAGAGAGCAAAAGAACACAAACGTTGCACTGCATTGAGTTGTATCAATTATGTTTGTTTTTTGGATTCAATTACTTTTACTGCGTGGCCCCAGTGACCTCCACAAAATGACCGGAACTATTACATATTTCACCAAAACCAGAGCAGAACTCCCACCACCGGACTCTGGACATCAATTGCCATAGTTGACGCCACTATATTAATGGCAAGTATTTCATACAACTTAACTTAAAAAATCTGAACTATCAATTAATCGGTTCGTCAACTAATCACTGACGTTTTTACGCGTTTTCCCACTTAACCATAGTTTTTCCAGTGTTAGGAGTTACAAATTCCACCAATTTTCAACATTTTACTGTCATTAATTAATACACCTTAGAGATGTTGTGTGGACATGATAAAAAAGGTTCCCCCCATTCTGTTTTCTAGAAATGGAGGTCTGATATAAAACATTAACATGGTACTAAATAGAATCGGATAACTTTTTTGATCATGTCCACACAACAGCTCTGGTGGAGATGGGAAAACGGGTAAAAACTTCAGTGATTTGACGAAACAATCTATTACTAAAATTGACAGTTGACAGCTAATTGAATAATTGATTCCATTATGATTAATCGTTGTAGCCCTAGTCCATACGCACACATGTTTTACGAAAAGGATTTGCATGCCTGCGTATTAAAGGGGGAAGGGGACAGGGGGGTCAGTCACACTGACTGTCACTTCAGACAGGGCAGAACATGTGCATCTCAGTGCACATAATATACAGTATGTTTGACTATAGTTTCAGATTCAGCCAACGAGGTGGCCCAGTTCCTGTTGTCGTTCATCAGCTTCCCATACTGTAACACATTCATATTTCAGGGATTTTTCGCTGACGTTCTCGTTTCCAACCATTTATAATGAGCGGCAGCCGCAGTAGATTTAGTTTGGGCTCATCGGTCGCTCAAGGACCCTTCAAACAGGATAAATGGATTGAGACTGAACCGTCTCCTCCTACGCCGTCCTGCCTATAATACTGTACGTCTCGCTGTCGGCTTTTATCTGCTGCTCGATAAACAGCCAACTCTACACTGTTCTCCTTTGACTCTGAGAGAGTATACACGTCAGGGCCGGATCTAGAGGGGGGCAGGGGGGGGGGCAGAGCCCACCCAAAAGTGCATCCTGCTCACCCAATGAAAGGTAATATCAGTGGTTTTCAACCAGTGGTCCGGGGACCACCAGTGGTCCTTGAGAGAGTTCCAAGTGGTCCCCAGGCTAAATGATTGAAAGTTGGATAACCAGATGTAACTCTTTGAGAGCGTAAAAATGAAACCGAATGGACCCTTGCGGGTCCATTTGGTTTCACGTTTACACTCTTAAGAGTTAACATAGTCATCATCTGAATTAGCCCAAGTCTACATAACTAGAGAGTGTAAAAGATTAATGGTCATTTTCATCTACTGTATGTTTGCCTGTTTAGTTTTCCAAATCTAGCCTGGTATAGTGGACAAAAGCAAAAGAAATCTTTAGTTTTGATGTCTGTGGTGGGGCTAAAATGTCATTAAATGGTGGTCCGTGGCTCAAATACCAAATAAATAGTGGGACCTGGTGTCAAAAAGATTGAAAACCACTGGCTCATATGAAAAACTTTGGATTTGCCCACCTTGCCATTCTACCAGCCCACCCTGGTATTTATAAATACCAGGGCTGGCTAAATCCAGCCCTGGTACACGTGTACGTCTGCGCGCTCCCAGACACACTTACAAAGAGACAAATAACGCTGATCTAACTGTGTGGTTGAAACGATGAATCGACTCATATTTACGTATATGTGTCAACCGTTTTGTCTTCGTTTCATATTGTAAAATGAAAAGACGTCACAATTTTTTGACTGATCATTATAACACCTCGAGCAATTTCAAGATGTTTGAGTTCAGATAACTTGTCGTCACGAGTGTTGTTTACCATAATTTTGTAATCGTGCATGCATTTACATGTGTTTAACCATGTCGGTTCATAGTCAAATGAAGCACGTATAGAGGCAAACATCTTAAAAGTGGATCTGTTGCAGCATACCTTGTGTTGCAAGTGCAGCGACAACAATAGACAACCTGCAAGCGGACGCAAACTGCGCGCGCGCACACACACACACACACACACACACACAAACACCGCACATCAACATAAACAGACAAGCGCACCCATACAGACGAGTCTCAAGGTGACACAAACGTTCTCAACTACCTTGTTTCTCTGAACACTCTGAGGAGCGACTATGAAGACTCTGTCTGTGATCCATCAGAGAGAACCACAGAGCCAGGGAGTGTGTGTGTGTGTGTGTGTGTGTGTGTGTGCGTGCGTGCGTGCGTGCGTGGGTGCATGTGTGTGGATATAAAAGAATGATATACAGTTGGGCTTTGGAGTTGAAAGATAATTAGAACAGCAGTGAGGAATTCTGCTGCTGATCCCTGAAAAAACACCTCCGCCAGCTGGGTTCAAAGACCAGGAGGGAAAGGAAGAAAGGAGAGAAAAAAAGAGGGGGAGAGAGAGAGAGAGAGAGAGAGAGAGAGAGAGAGAGAGAGACCATAGGATAGAGGGCCAGAGGAAGTGAGTATGATTTGGTGGAGGCAGTAGACGAAGAGGAGCACAGCGCACCTTGTTGTGCCATCTGGGCCGAACAACCACGTGTGTGCGTGCACACGCACACACGCAGGCACACCTTTTCTCCTCCTCCCTCCCAGCCCATTAGGATGGAGGATTAAGGTGGTGGCAATTACATGATGGCGCAGCCGACAGACAGGAGTGTACCTGGCAATACATTCAACTGTCCAAGGATGGATGGAGTGCTAGTGGAGGGAGTTAGACAGAGAGAGAGAGAGAGAGAGAGAGAGAGTAAAGCGCAGGGCCAGATCTAGGCATGGGCATGGATGGGGGGCAATGCCCCCCTAAATGCCCTGACTGCCCCACCGAACATGATAGCATGCAAAACGACCCAAATTTAAGTCAAAGATATTTCAAATTCAAGTGTTTATATTTAAAATGGTTTGAAACACTACAGTCTCACCACTAAACCAACAGCATTTTATCATTGAAAACAGAAAACTCTCTGAGTCAGACTGCACAACGCGTATACTCAAAGCGCTTACAATGGTCCATTGGTTCATACAACGTACATTGGGAAGTGAAGCAGTGAACAGTCAACACCAGCGTCCTCACTTCCCACATTCACACACCAGTGGTGGCAACCACTGGAGGCAAGGCGGGGTTCAGTGTCTTGCCAAAGGACACTTCGACATGTAGACAGGAGGATTCAAACCGCCAACTCTTGGATCATTGGTCGACCTGCTCTACCTCCTGCAGTGTGATGAAACGGGCAGCTGCAGGGCAAAAGTAACACAGGACTGGAGATGACGACGGCAATGAGGACCCAGGGGTTGACACTAAGGTCTCTGAGACACTTGCCCATCGGGCAAGTGAAAGTCAGGTTCTACTTGCCCTCAGGTCATGGTCACTTGCCCCCCAAAAATATATTGTAAATTTTGCATTTAAGTTTACTTCCTGCTTGGGTGCTTTAAACCAGGGGTTTTCAACAAGTGGTCCCTGAGAGGGTTCCAGGTGGTCCCCAGTTAAGTTGGTTAACCAGATGTAACTCTTGAGAACGTAAAAATGAAACCAAATGGACCCTTGCGGGTCCATTTGGTTTCATTTTTACACTCTCAAGAGTTAAAATTCATCATCTTAATTATCCCAAGTCTACACAACTAGAGATGTAGAAGATTAGGTCATTTTGATGTGTATGTTAATTTGCCCGTTTTGTTACCAAAATCCAGCCTGGAATTGTGGATAGCTAGAAAGCAGGGAAAGACACAGAGGTCTTGCCCGATCGGGCAACCAGGTAGCAGCCTTCACTTGCCCCACCATTTTTTTTACTTGCCCCGGGCAAGCGGGCAAGTGTTAGTGTCAAGCGCTGAGGAGGTTGCAACGCATACAAACTTTCTTCACCGGTGGTGGTGGTGGTGGGCAGAGTACAGCGGCGGCTTCATCTTGAAAAATGGCGCGAGTGTGCGTTGTGCCAAACAGATGCTGGTAGAATTGCGGCTCCCTCCCTCCCCACCCACCTATACCCCCCCCCCCCCCAACAGCCACCCAAGGGGGGGGGGTGGCTGTGGTCTATGGATGGCGCCCATATGGCCACAGCTGATGGGGGTTATTGTCGGTATTGTTCACTTTGTCAGCGATCCTGGGGATGCGGGAGAGGAGCTAATGATAATGCAGAGTGCAGATGTGCTCTGGAGCGACCCAGTCGTTAAGCAACACACACAACAGCTTGTGTGTGTGTGTGGTGTGTGTGTGTGTGTGTGTGTGTGTGTGTGTGTGTGTGTGTGTGTGTGTGTGTGTGTGTGTGTGTGTGTGTGTGTGTGTGTGTGTGTGTGACTTAAAGCCACAGCTGCTAGCCAGCCTGCTTGCCTTCTTGCCTCCGCTGGCTGACAATTGTGAGAAGAGCCTCTACATGAGATGCATGCCACACACACACACACACACACACACACACACACACACACACACACACACACACACACACACACACACACACACACACACACACACACACACACACACACACACACACACACACACACACACAGACACACACACGGCATACAGTTGCACTTGAGATAGACATGCACGTGTGCAGCATGTGAAAGCCGTGCACACAGCAAACACACACAATATGCACAAACACACACACACACACACACACACACACACACACACACACACACACACACACACACACACACACACACACACACACACACACACACACACACACACACACCTGTCTGAGGTACTAGTTTAGACCGCTTCGTCCATTTCAAAGTGACTTCCAATATTGTTTTCAGTTTCTTCTTATCAGCACGAAGCATTTGAAGATTTTAAACTAAAGAAACATTTATTTTGTGGTTAACGCTGCTATATCACCACAGTGTTGTGGACTTGTGGACTGTGGAGAGCGAGAGAGAGAGCGAGAGAGAGCCACACAGAGAGACAGAGAGAGAGACTCCCAATTTATGATATGATGTCACCAGTCGATGGGTTTTTGAACTGCCTACAGCCCTGCTATGAGACTCAGACAACAGCAGAAATAAATTGTGCTATTTTATCATAAACATTAGTGATGACCAATTAGATAGGTGGAAACGTGGTGAAGTGTCCCTTTAAAGGTTGGGAGAACTAGACGGCACCGGTCAGGATCACACAACAAGTTCTTAAGTGCCCTCAAGGGGTCTGAATTAGTCTCTTGAGACAGACGGGGACTAAAGGTAAAGAAAGAAGATGTCCCTCTTTTTCCTTTGTTTTGCCAATGGGTACCCGGATTGGTTTATTATTAAGTGTTTATATAATACAACGTATATACACTGTTGTCTACACATACATTATTAAATTCCGTTTTCCCATGCATGGTTTATCTGTTTTTCTTTTTTTTTTTTTTTTTTTACCACATCTATTTATTGAATTTTAATTTTACAAAACAAAAAGTAAAACAGTGAAAGCAAACAGGAAACTGCATGAACAAAGAATTTTATGCACTTTCACAAAACAAAAAAAAAAGAAAAAAGAGAAGAAAAAAAAGGAAGGAAAGAACAAAAAAAAAAAAAAGAAAAAAGATTTAAATATATATTCACAAAACTACTGAAGCATTATGATGCTAGTCGATCCACCATCTGATCCGCCACCGAACTATAAATGACCGTAATCAGTCTGAAATATCAGGGAGTCTGAGCTCATCAAAATACCTAAAGAAAGGATCCCAAATTCTATTGAACTTTTTCAGGGAGCCGCCAAGCAAACATCTGATTCTTTCCAATTTAACATAGTGAAGGATGTCTTTAATCCATGAAGTATGTGATGGAGGGGTGGGCGACTTCCACCTAAGTAGTATTAGACGTCTCATGCATGGTTTACCTGTTTTTCTGTTCAAGAGAAGTAATAGAAGATGCGGATGCATCCAATATAACTAGTGATAAAGCAGTGACCATGGCATCACAAATAATATCTGTATTATATTTAATACATCAGATAACAATTAACCAGTGCATGTACCAGCCAGACAGACTGTATAATGTTTAAGCACAACAATCCTAAGAAAGACAATCACCCACACAGACACAGACAGTCTGTTTGTGTTTAGTTTTGAATATGACCCCCTCATCACCACCACACAACCACCAGCCCAGCTATACTAAAAATACCTCCAGAAAGCTTGTCAGCTGCTGTAACAATATGGTCTGATTTCTGATGTATCAGTGACTCCTCCACTCCAGACAACAGCCATTTGATTCAAGCATTACGTTCACGTTGGTGTAGATGCACAGACAAATGTATATCCTCCAACCTTACTGTACATTGGAGGCTTGCCTTTCACCAAGACAACTCGGATAAGACTCTGATAAAAACTGTCTCATTTATATATACATACAGTAAATTAGTTGTACAATTTGTTCAATCGTATAACATAGTAAATTATGAAAATGCTTTTTTATAAATGATGTGTAAAAGGACTAACACACTTGCACATGTTTAGCCCGTACATCACTAGTGGCGTATTCAATATGTATCCAATATCGATATCGCAATATATTGATCGAACACCTGGACAATCGATGGAGAGGCTTCTATATTGATATGGCAGTAAACAACATGAATTGTCCCTCTGGTTAATGTTATGAAAGCTTAGGATATTCTGACCCTTTATTTTAATTCTGGATCTCTGTTTTATTCTATTTGTGCAACACGGCCATTATTATTAAAAAAAAAACGTATACTGTATATTGTTTCATGGCCTCTGTCGTGATACATATCTATCATGAAGTATTTGCAAGCAATATCCACCACCATACAGCACAAAATAATTGACAACTGGCTCCATGCCATTTGTTCAAAGCATACTGTATTGGCAATGCAGTATGAAAATCAACTTGCATGGTCTTGAAGCGTGCATGAGAGTGGTATAATGCAACACACTACATTGAATATCATTTCACCGTATTGTTGTTGTTTTGTAAAAATGTAGATTAATTCAGAAAGCTGAAAATATTCTCTGTAGAAAAGAAGAAAAAAAGGCCTAAGTCATGCAGTGATGTTTTGGCTATACTGACTAAATTATTCAAGTAAGTTAGGTAGCATTTTAATGACTTTGCAGAACATGCAACACTTATGAATAAGAAGCCATTAGGGCTGCAAATAACGATTATTTACATAATCGAGTCATTGGCCGATTATTTCAACGATTAATCAACCCATCAGATTGTGGCGCTTAGTTAGCCATAACCTTAAAATATATCACACACACACACACAAATATATATATATAATATATATATATATATATATATATATATATATATATATATATATATATATATATATATATATATATATATATATATATATGGTTATTTGAGGTTATTAAGTACAAATAAGAAAATTTGTTCAAAAATAAACATCATCTTAACACATCTTGATGACATCAATTTGCTACTCACCATGTTAGTGATTTTTGTTACAGACCCTTTTTTCCTGAGAGCACACAAATGGGACCAAATGGACCCGTTCCCCTTTAAGTGGGAAAACACAGATAAATGGATTGCAAAATACTCCACTGATTAGTTGATGATCAATTAATAAATTAGTTGACACCTTATAGAATTATCGATTCAAATTATGATTCATTGATTACCGGTAATCATTGCAGCACTAGATAGCCATGAATGTGAACATAGTCTATTTATGTAGGGTGTGGCTAAAGCTGACTTAAACCATAAATATTTTTTTCCCCAGGGTCCCACAAGGGCCCTTTTTGCCCCTAAACCAACCTTACCAAAAGTATCTGCTATATTTGTCTGCTATGTTTGCCTATTACGGCACCTATGTCCAGAACGGGGATTCACGTTGTTCAACTTTTTAAAACCACACTGGGTTTGAGGACAATAGATAGAACATGTACTTCTAGACCAACATTTCAGCTTGAGACCACAAAGGGAAATCAGACATTTACCGGGACCCAAAGTCGTAGAAACAGCAGATCTACAAGCTCTAAGCTGTAGATTGGCAGTTTTCACTTTTCACTAGTTATCAATATTTCTTTGCATTAATCAGATATCTTATAGATTTTATTATTTTTGACGTATAGGAAAATAAAACGGCATTTTTACCGGAATCGTGACCCATAAAATTGGTCCGTGACCCACATATGGGTCCCGGTGCGTCCCGTTTGGGGAAACACTGTGTTACTGTTAGACAGTAAACCAGTGACATCTGGTTAGTACGACAGGAAATCATTTATTCTGGTTTAGCAGATTATAATAATAGGCAATTACAAGTGATACTGTACAGTGGTTCCTATGTCCCTCCTTACTCCCGTTGTCGTCGTCGCCTCTCTCTCTCTCCCTCTCCCTCTCTCTCTCTCTCTCTCTCTCTCTCTCTTTCTTCTCCCTCTCTCTCTCTCTCTCTCTCTCTCTCCCCCTTCCCAAACAGAGCGTCTCTCCTCTCCTCCTCCACCCCGTTCCCTTTTCCCCTCCCATCTTTTTCCTCCTCCACCACCACAATGCAGATGGTCCCAAGCTGTCTTCAATAATCCAACTTACGCCAATGCCAGTACACCCCAGGCTACACCCAGGCTATACACTGCTACACACGCACACACAAGCACACACAAGCACACACACACGGTGCCAGTTCCCTAGGCAGGACCCCTGTCTCTCTAACCCAGATTGGATCAGTCCGGTTCGGCATGGAGCGGTAACACAGGGACCGCAGGGCTCCCACTGGCCTGGGGTCAGGCAACCAGAATGGAAACATGCTTTAAGGATCCATATGATGTTTTGTTTTGATGCTGCCTTATTAGACGGATTCAGGATCACACAGCCTGGTTGGAGGTGGCATGCAGCCAGCCATGTCTCTGGCTGGAAAGTCAATCAATCAATCCATTAACCACATGAACCCATAGCGTCTCTATTCTATGCTGGGATCAACGGTCAGACAAAATATTTGGCTATATTCACAGGAGGGGTCCAATAGAAGAGTACTGAAAAATGCAGTCAGCCAAGTTTAGGATTCAATCAATAGATCAATCTAGAGTAGACACACACATACACACATATGCACACAAAAACAAAGACACTAAGGAGAGAGGGAAAGAAAGATATAAGAGAGGACACAAGGACAGGAACCAGTAGGAGAGACAGAAGAGAGAAGACAAATCAAAGGATATGATGAACAGAGAGAGAGAGAGAGAGAGAGAGAGAGAGAGAGAGAGAGAGAGAGAGAGAGAGAGAGAGAGAGAGAGAGAGAGAGAGTGTGGAGGACGGGGGTGAGGATGAGTGGACCACAGACAGTTGGGTCTGAAGAAAATAATGGGGGAGAGAGGGATGGACAGAGCACTGTTGAGAGAGGGATAGAGGGATGAACAGAGCACTGTTGAGAGAGGGATAGAGGGATGGACAGAGCACTGTGGAGAGAGGGATAGAGGGATGGACAGAGCACTGTTGAGAGAGAGATAGAGGGATGGACAGAGCACTGTTGAGAGAGGGATAGAGGGATGGACAGAGCATGATGGCCGAGAGAGGGATGCAGGGATGGAGAGAGCATGGGGGAGAGAGAGGAGGGGATGGAGGGATGCATGGATGGAAGGAGGAATGTGACAGATGGGTCGTGCCTGGCCAGAGCTGGGAGGGAGCGGAGAGGTTGGCATCACAGGGCGAGGAAACGCGCGTGCAGTGCAGTGCCGTGCACAAAACATGTACAAACACACAGGACACTCACACACAAACACACACACGTACACAAACAGCTGACACAATCCTACACGCCCAGTGTGTGCAGTCTGTTGAATTCATATACATACTGTGTGTGCGAAAGAATGTCTACCTTGTATCAAGGAAACACCAATAAGGCATGATTTATATTTAGCTGCACAGGTGTTAGAGAACCCACAAATAGCCAATCTACAAGCTCACAAAGTGGTTGGTTGCATACTGTGTTGCAAGCGGGTTGCATACTGTGATGCAAGCTTGTAGATTGGCTATTTTTGGTGCATGACATTAGGCATCCACCGGTACATGAAAAGGTGTTGGGGTGGATATATTAGACCTACTATTAGCATAGCACTTGCCACTTTTGATTGTTTCTGAGTTATTGGCTGGAAAGACAATAAGGCACTCCTCTGCCTCCTCTCTGTCACACATATGCACGCACACAAGCACATGTACACACACATGCACACGCGTGCAATGAGTTGCAATGCACACAATGTGTGCAACACATTGTGAGCTTGTAAATCAATTTAACTTAAAGGGGAAGTCCTCCCATTTTCAACATTCTGATATGTCATTAGTATGTGGACATGATAAAAAAAAAGTTTCCCCATTCTGTGTTCCCAAGAAATGGAGGTCTGAAGAAAACCACTAACATGGTGAAACATCTTGATGACATCATCAAGATGTATTTTCACCATGTTAATGGATTTCTTTAGACGCTTCTTTTTTCTGAGAGCGTACAAATGGAACCAAATGAACCCATTAGGGTTCATTTGGTTGCATTTGTACGTAAAATATTGAAAATGGGTGGTATTCCCCTTTAACCGGAATCGGCCCGGTCATGAGAAAAACTAAAAAGCTTGACGAGACATCCTGCATAATGAGTACTTTCTAATGTTGTACTTTAAGTGCATTTTTGGTGTCAATAATTTTGTTCTTTTACTCAAAGTCAATCATAACTTCCGGATTTGACTTCTTTATTTCTACAGTACATTGTAGTATCAATACCACGTTCCACCGCCGCCAAGGATGATGGATTAAGACGATGTTGTCAATGGGAAAATGTTGCTGTATGGTAGTTTAGTCTGCCAGTGGGCATTGTACCCTCCGATGCATGGGGTTTATCTCGCGTGCCCTAGTTTTACAGATAACTGCCACGTGTAGCTCATTGTAGTGTCCTTGTCACCTAGCAACCATAATTACCATATAGGAAACATCACCTGCACACAGTAGTGGAAAAGGTACTCTTACTTAAAGGAGAATTAAAGGTAATTCTTACTTAAAGGAGAATTCCACCTATTTTTTTTTCCTGAGAGGAAACAAGAAAAACAACTTGATGTTTGTTTGTTTTTTCTTTTTTTCAGACCTTCATTTCTAGGAAACACAGAATGGGGGAACTTTTTATCTTGTCCACACAACATTTTTAAGTTATATTAATTAAAGTAATATGATGAAAATGGGTGGAAATCCCCTTTAAGTAGTAGATGTCACGTTTATTCAGAATTTACTTCCAAAAGTAATTAATTTAATAATTAATTTAATTTTATTCCAAAAGTTGCAGCATCAAAATATACTCAGTACTCATGGTGCAATATGTTCCATTTCTCAATTCCAAAATGTGTACTGTATATGTGACACACGTCAAAAAACGTTGATGTGCATGTTTTGTTGCCCCCCCCCCCCCCCCCCCCCCCCTTCAAGATGTGTCCCCTCAGTTTATGTTCTACTATGTAAAGTTACAAAACTATGAAAAATATATATTTGGAATATTACACCTGTAATGGATATGACTGAATAACAGTATGAAACACAGTTCCCCCCCTCAGTAATATAGCATATAAGTACGATCTTACTCATTGCAGAGAGCTTCCATCTATCCAATCACCTGCCCACTGCCAGTCAGTGTGCCGTTATCATACAACAGCCAGCCAGTCAGCACCACAAAGCTGTTTAAGGCTAGGCTACATCGACCTGTTGACCGCTGTCCAGAAAAAAAGCAGAAGTGTTTTTGTTTTCTATATATAAAAATGTGTGGGGCTACATGAATAAAAAAATAAAAACACTTTAGCGGGCCCCGTCACAAAGAATTGAGGGCCACCTTAGTCATTCCATTCTGCAGCCGGACCTGGTGCACTGCAATCCATCCACTCCACACACAACCCCACATGGAGTGCAGTTCTAACAGTGTTGAGTCGGTCGAACCCACGGTTCTCCAGAACCAGAACAAAAGGCCTGCTGGGGCCGGGCCAGGACTCAACCCCTGCCCAGGTGTGCACATTGTATTTATATCGGCCACATAGTGCCCTAAACCAGTGGTTTTCAACCTTTTTTATACCAGGGCCGACTATTTATTCAGCATTTTAGCCACGGACCACCATTTGATGTGGGTTCAGTCTCTCGGACACAAAACTAACTAAGGACTAACTAAGTTTTTGTCCACATTTTAGGAGAGAGTTACAGATCTATAAAGGTCCACTGGGTTACCAACTGTCATCATTTAGCTGGGGACCACCTGGAATCCTCTCAAGGACCACTGGTGGTCCCGGGACCACTGGTTGAAAACCACAGCCATAAACAAATGGACTCGATTTACAATCTTTAGATTACGATTTCAGAGATATAAATCAAACTTTTTAGCCAAAAATCAAAATAGATATATAGCTAGTGGCTACAGTATATTTTTTTGCCTTTTTCCACTCTATGTTGCCCCTACGTTGTACTTTGATGCTGCAGCTGTTTCTTGATTGCAGACAGACAATTGCTTTGTCCCACAGACAGTCCAGAACTTTGTTGTAGTCAACAAATCAAGAAAATAAAAATGAGGAAATATGGTGCTAATTGGTGAGGAGGAGGGGGGTTGTGTGGGGTGAGGAAGTGTTTTAGCCAAACACAGCACAGCAGTCTCTAGCAGATTCATAATGAGCCAATAGAGACCGAGTGGAGGTGAGATGGAGTTAGATTCTGTTTTTAAACAAATCTGTTTACAAACAGTGTTTGTACACACTAAAGTTGTCTCTATTACCTTTAAAGTCCATAGATTTCAATTTTTTAATGCTACAGAAACAAGTCCAATCAAGACAAATTTATACAGAGAGAAAGAAAGATAGAAAGAATGAAAAAGTAAGCCTTAATAGACACAAGGGGCCCAATTCTCGCTCCACACGATGTCCCTAACGTTACCCGAAACCCGGAGCGAATTCCCTTATTGGTATTTTCGTCACCTTTCCTCTTCCCTTAGCCACTATTCTTTATGCCGACACTGTTATTTGTGACTGGAGGTGTGGTCATAGGCGTGTTTGTCACGCAGTCCCTTAAGTTGCTAATTTTGTCAAATAGATTTGGGAACTAGATAACGCGATTTCAAAGCACCCGCTAACCCATGTGAGAAGGCAGAGCCACGTGCGCACGGTGCGGGCTCTGTGCGCCTTGGAGATGTCCACGACTCCACGTGGAAAGGCGCCAATTCAATTCATCTCCTTATTTATGGATTGTCCTATAAACAGCTGTAGATTGCCTGCTGTCGGTCACTTCCTTGTGCTTAGGTAATGTACAGTAGGCCTATAAAATATAATTAAATACATTAATTAACTTGTGACGCAATGCTGTAAATTGCAAAAAAGTCTGGATTTTTCGGCAAAAAAGACGTCTTTTTGATCATTCATTTCTCGGTCAATTCTGGACCATTTTACAAAATGTAACTGTCGGGAATTCGGTGGAAACGGTCCACTGAATCCCCGACAGTTACATTTTGCTCGATCTCGCATCGTAGAGAAGACCTACCCACATATTCTATATATACAGCATCTGAGAGAGTGAGAAAAGAAGAGAAGAGAGAAGAGAAGAGAATTGACCGAGAAATGAATGATCAAAAAGATGTCTTTTTTGCCGCGAATTCCCGACTTTTTTTGCAATTTACTTTATAACATTTCACAGACTTGGGATAAATGCACGCCACATACAGCAAAAAACATGTTTTTTCAACATAACATGTTGAATGGTAAGAAATGATTGAGAATTGACCGAGCTATAATTGTTTGAAAATGAGAGCTATAATCTTTGAGAATAGGCTACTCATGCATTTGTCTGTCCTAAGCCCGCAGCCACAGCCAGGCTGCGTGCTTAGGAGGGTCAGGCATAGCAGTAGGGATAAGGGAGACTGGGTTGGGGAAATAGATATGGGATGAATTAAAGGGAATGGCAAGACCAACACGGATTGAATGAAAGCTAAAAACGCCCAAACCACACCTATGCATAATGTAACGGGTATAGGAGGTGTTTAAGGGAGATGGCATAGTAACGAAATTATCAACTTTAGTGTGGGAACGCCTCTTCCCCAATGCTAAGTGCGTTAATTGCGTATAAGGGCTAACCAAAATCGAGCCCAAGGTCTACATAAACATTATTTGGCACCATGCCAATCATGAACCAATACAGTCAACAATCCTGTCACAACAATTCACAACGAACCCTAACAACCACAACACAACACACAGAACATACTGTTAAATTGAAAATCAACATTTGGAACTGAGGTCTAGTATAAAGCCCAAAACATCTAGCTCGAACCAAAAGGAAATAGCAAATTCACCCATAGGATTATTGAGTGGCCAAGAGCCACATACACATACTGTTCCCTACACCCAACATGCAGTATAGATTCACACCAGCCAGAAACAGTTACTGAACTGGATTCGGCGATGTTGTGCCGTCTCGGTTCCAGACGGACCAAGAATGAGCCGGACTTACACATGTAAAAATACTCTGCGGTATCTAATGCCTTCTATTAATGCCAAATATACAAGACTGTGTCTTTGTAGGTTTTATTATTTCATTAGAAATACACAAACAAACATACATTCACACATTGATCACTATCCCCCTTTACACACATAGGAACCTAATAAGCACTGCTTTAAGGCTTAACCCTCCACTGGTTTTGTCCTATTTTAGGGTAATAGTTAATCACTACTCCTATACATTTGGTCATGTTAGGTTACTCAGCGGTTGGACTCCAATAATCTCCCTCCCGCCTTCACATCACTAGTAACTGGCAAATGAGGGTTCATTACTTCCCCAAGGGTCAGTTACTGTGGGTTACTCAACAGTAGATACACAAGCAAGCAACGCAAGCTATCGCAAGCTGCCTATCGCAAGCTGACGCAAGGTTTTTATACTACAAATGGTTAGTTGGGAGAAATGGGAAAAAACAGAACATAACATTCCATTACTACACAGTAATACAAACACAAATATTACATTCCCATATATTAACACATGTTGGATGCTCAACTACATACCAGTGGTGAGTCCAGGCCCTTTCTTTAGCTGTTCACATTTTGTCAGATGGTGTGAGACTGACCACCCCTTGGTATGAGAGGAGAAGCACCCCGAGAGGGGTTGCTTAGCTAGACTCTCATTGGTGCACTATGAAACCAGAAGACCCCCCCATTGGGTCTTCACCAGGAAATGGTTTGGAACTAGGAAGTGTCCTGTCTACATGTGCTCACTCAGTTGCAACTCAGAACATCCTTATCTCGACTTGCCATCTTGCCATTAGAGAGGGGGTAAAATTTATGGCTACCACAGGAATGTGTTGGTTTTCACCCTTAGTATTAAGGACTGACTCTGCACCTCACACCACAACATGCAATTAGTTATTAAATTTGTGTCTAACACCGCTCTACCCCAAATAGAGCGCGACACCCCCCACTTCTGATTATAGAATTAATGTGATCATTCATTCTATAATCAGACAGACATTTGTATTGTTATACCTTGGGCTTATGCCATATTTGTCATTTGTATTTTCTAATGTTTTCATGAACACACCATTAACTATTTTCATGAACACACAATTAACTATTAATTATCAAAGACAACACCATGCATAACTGTTACAATCAACGTAAAATGAAAATAATAAAAGGATTATATGCGTGTTATACCATGATCATTACTAATGAACACAACGCTTTCCTAAATACTAAATTCGATTATATTTTACTTACACGCCCCCCACTTTGGCGTGACACATCCCAAACTACTTATGGTTGTGGTTAACACTTTACTCAGTCATTTTATTCAAGTTGACCATCACTGCCCCCCACTTTGGACTAAGCGACAACTTGAAACGACCTTCATCTGTTTATGGTTCCTTCACTAACCAAAACAGTTCAAATGCAAGCCCCCTTCCCCTGAGTACAACGGTGGACTGCCTTATCTCACAGAAGACAAGTTAATCTGTTTCCTGGGGGAGATCTGACCCAGGTTAAAAAACAATTTAGTTTTGGATTCAACTTCTAACACAAGTAAATCCAATCAAAACACTCAACATCCCTATTTACATAGCATAATGAATTTGCTTTGCAATAGCCTGTAAAAAGTTTGAAATGATGTCTTCGATGCATAGACCTTACCATGAGACTAATGTGTGTTTGTGTGCACGTTTCAGAGTACTCTGGTGGTGATTTGTGACCTGCCTCTCACAGTCGGACCCCCTGCTCCTGGGGGTAGTGGGAGAAAAGCATGACTCTGCTTTTAACTTACAAAAAGGAGTCTTTCTTTCCACTTTGATCTCATGCGTGTTGTCACAGGTGGTGGTGACTTTTTCTTCTTTTTGCCCATGGCGTTGTACAAGTCCTCAAGCAGAACTGTTGGCACACTTGTCATGCTGACCGTTGGTAGAACATTCTGTTTCTCCCTGACAACAGAATTAGACTCGCCCCTCACTTTAGGCGACTGAGGGTATGCAGTTGTTGCGCCCATCCCCCCTAATGCCTTTCGATCACGCTCGGTGCTGCTGATGGGACCTTCACCACCTTTTGCACCTGTTGTAGCGATCACAAGTGAGTGGTGCTTCGTGCCAGTCGCATGTGCCACTGGTGTCTTGTTGTTACCGGGCGGTGCGCTCTCTGCACCCACGGCGCTCTCTCCTGTTGTCGGATGCGATCCAGGCTGATGTCTGCCGTCTCCCCCGTGCTGTTCACCACAGGGTTGTCGCCAGGTGAGCAGGTGTTGGTTACCTGCTCAATCTCCTTCTCTCCTGCTTCGACCCCCACCGCCTCCGTTGCAGTGGAGCTCTCGTCAGCCTCTCCCCGGACAGGGGTTAGACTGGACTCTGGAGCAGGTGTTGGATGTGGTTCTCTGTCAATGCCCACTTTGCCCACTGGATCTGCGTTGTCGACCTCCTCCCCTGCTGGGCTTAGGCTGATGTCTGTCGGCCCCAGCACTTCTGGTTTGGCGAGGGGTTGGTCCAGTGGTGTCACTGCAGCATCTTCTCCAGGCGCTGTCCCCTCTGTGATGGAGTTGATCAGCGGCTCCGGTGTGCTGGTCGTTGATGAGGGCTTGTCTGGAACACCCGCCTGTCGTCTCGTGCCCAGCTCGATCGGTCCCTCAGTTGCGGTGGATTTGGCCTGTGTCTCTGGCACAGGTTCTGCATCACCGGTCTTCTCACAGGCTCCCCCACTGGCTTGCGTGGTTCCTGCTTCATGTGTTATTGGTTTACCTACACAGGCACTGACCCCTGTAGTGTTTGCATTTGGAATAACTTTGAGGGTGTCTATGAGCATACAAAGGAGTTGGTATTTATGCCACTGCTCCTCTAAATGTTCCTCTTCCTCTTCAAATTCCCTTGCTGTCACCCCTTTACCAATAACTCTCCGATATTTGGCACTTAACCATTTATCTGTCTCTACCAAGCTCATTGTTACATCAAAGTTATGCCTTTCACATGACGTTTTTATCAAATCAGCTTGTGTTAGGAAATGCCTTAAGTACTCATCAGGCTTTACTTCTCTCCAATATGTGTCCCGCTCAGGGCTCAAGAAACTATACATTTTAAACTCTCTCTTTTAACCACCCCAGTGATCAAGTTAGTGACACACAGACAAGGGTTAACACAGGTTAATGAGACTTCACGGTTACAACATCCATCCACAAAGACTTTACCTACCAGCCTATTTTTCTAGAGACTGGTTTAGGTTACTCAGCGGCTCTCTCCCGCCTTCACATTACTTACTACCACCATTTGGTGGGTCAGGCCTACTTTATTGTTTCCTAGATTTTGGAGTTCTATCAATAAAGGGTTAGTTCACACTGGTTGTGGCTCCTACCATGCCTATTTTCGTGTATCTTAGTTTTCACGCAGCATCAAACGTAGGGCTCTTTTACCAAGTGTGTTTATTTGCGCATTGCTGGATTGCACAGATGCACAATTACACTTAGTCCTTATACCTGCACTCTGCTTATTTCAGACTCACAGTTAGAGACAAGTTTATACTCAGCGATTTCTCGCCTTCAGTTATACTCAGCGATTTCTCGCCTTCAGTTATACTCAGCGATTTCTCGCCTTCGGTTATACTCAGCGATTTCTCGCCTTCGGTTATACTCAGCGATTTCTCGCCTTCGGTTATACTCAGCGATTTCTCGCCTTCGGTTATAGGCCTACTCAGCGATTTCTCGCCTTCAGTTATACTCAGCGATTTCTCGCCTTCGGTTATACTCAGCGATTTCTCGCCTTCAGTTATACTCAGCGATTTCTCGCCTTCAGTTTACTCAGCGATTTCTCGCCTTCGGTTATACTCAGCGATTTCTCGCCTTCGGTTATACTCAGCGATTTCTCGCCTTCAGTTATACTCAGCGATTTCTCGCCTTCAGTTATACTCAGCGATTTCTCGCCTTCGGTTATAATAACTGTGCGTGTGTACGCACAGACTATACTCAGCGATAGGATCCTAATAACCTCTCGCCTTCATTTAATAACTGTGCGTGTGTACGCACGGCACAAACTTTATGGTGTTTTTATTAATATTTGTATTTATTATAAATTACTCAAGGGGACTAACCCACAATTGAGTGTGTCTGGAATCAGCACTCAGATCCAAGTCATAAAATCCTTTGTCCTCCGCCTGGGCAACTGACACCCTATAACTCCGCCCATGCATGGAAGAAGCAGGCAGAAACAGGAGGATGCACAGATAGCATAGATAAGCCTCACTACAACCAGACCAGCTCACGTGCGGGGTCTATGTTATTTTTACATTTATATTTATTTAACTATTTATATATATGTTTACATAAAACTGTGGTTTGTATACCAAGTTACAAAACCCACTATATAACAACTGTGCGGTTACGCACTGTATAAAAACTGTGGGTTACACTTGGGGACAAAACTACCCTGTATAAAAACTGTTCTGGATTCGGCGATGTTGTGCCGTCTCGGTTCCAGACGGACCAAGAATGAGCCGGACTTACACATGTAAAAATACTCTGCGGTATCTAATGCCTTCTATTAATGCCAAATATACAAGACTGTGTCTTTGTAGGTTTTATTATTTCATTAGAAATACACAAACAAACATACATTCACACATTGATCACTATCCCCCTTTACACACATAGGAACCTAATAAGCACTGCTTTAAGGCTTAACCCTCCACTGGTTTTGTCCTATTTTAGGGTAATAGTTAATCACTACTCCTATACATTTGGTCATGTTAGGTTACTCAGCGGTTGGACTCCAATAATCTCCCTCCCGCCTTCACATCACTAGTAACTGGCAAATGAGGGTTCATTACTTCCCCAAGGGTCAGTTACTGTGGGTTACTCAACAGTAGATACACAAGCAAGCAACGCAAGCTATCGCAAGCTGCCTATCGCAAGCTGACGCAAGGTTTTTATACTACAAATGGTTAGTTGGGAGAAATGGGAAAAAACAGAACATAACATTCCATTACTACACAGTAATACAAACACAAATATTACATTCCCATATATTAACACATGTTGGATGCTCAACTACATACCAGTGGTGAGTCCAGGCCCTTTCTTTAGCTGTTCACATTTTGTCAGATGGTGTGAGACTGACCACCCCTTGGTATGAGAGGAGAAGCACCCCGAGAGGGGTTGCTTAGCTAGACTCTCATTGGTGCACTATGAAACCAGAAGACCCCCCCATTGGGTCTTCACCAGGAAATGGTTTGGAACTAGGAAGTGTCCTGTCTACATGTGCCTCACTCAGTTGCACCTCAGAACATCCTTATCTCGACTTGCCATCTTGCCATTAGAGAGGGGGTAAAATTTATGGCTACCACAGGAATGTGTTGGTTTTCACCCTTAGTATTAAGGACTGACTCTGCACCTCACACCACAACATGCAATTAGTTATTAAATTTGTGTCTAACACCGCTCTACCCCAAATAGATTCACACCAGCGCGAAACAGTTACTGAACATAAACAGCATACATACAGCACGCAACACAAGCAGTCGTAGCAAAAATATACAATGTTCCTACCTTGAGCCATCTTCTACTTGACATCAGTTATCTAAGTGATGGTCAAACTGTGGACTCTCTCTGGATCATGATGGGCCTCCAGCAGCTTCTCCAGTCAACTCCATCCTCCATACATCTGGCCAGTACTCTCATCACAGTATACCAGACTCATGGTCCATATGGTCCTATATACTGTATTACACCAACAAACATACACAGCACGTTTGTATACAACTGGCTTCTGGATACAACATGCACTACAGCCTGAGCCTAGTATTATACAGTGGTAGTGTAGGCCTACATATAGGTTAGATAGGTTGTGTGCAATTAGTTCGAACACTTGGTTCAATATCACTTAACTTAACAAGACATCATACATTCAAGAAGACAATAGGCCTACAATGCGAAGACCAGCAGCAAAGAAATTACATTCAGTTGTTAAATGCTACGTGCATTGCATATTGCTACATACTGTACATGCATCATTACAACGGATACATGTAGGCTCGACCCAAATAATAGGCCCACTCAGACTAGCCGAAATGTTGCGACATTGAGGGGTCAGAAAACTGAGCTTTCTTGAGTTACAGGATGAAAGAGAGACAAAAGAGAGACATTTCCCATGTTTTCTAAGAGCGTACAAATGTGAATTTGTACACTCAGAAAAAAACATGGGGGAAAAAACATTAACGTGGTGTGAAACACAACTTGATGGTAGAGCCGCCATTGGACTGATCCCATGAAGTGAACGGAGTTTGCGACAGCGTAACTCTGTCTGTACTCAGGGCGGGTATTATTTTGGCCGAGCCTTCTGCCTTCCTGTTACCGTGGAAAAGAGTGAGGAGAGTGGGAGTCAGTTTACAATCTACAATAGATGCGCGTCGCGTAGGCCTACTACTCTTTACAGCTTGAGAGGTTTGTGACCAAACTAAACCGATAAAAGGCTGATGAGACAAATGTGGTATACTCGCCCTCTATAACTGAAATATTCTTAAAGAGAGAATCTTTCAGTCAATAGGAGTCGCTCCCGTCGCGAGTCGATGATGTCATATTCCCCATGTGCGGTCTACTGGTGTGTAAAGTAGCCTACCAGTTACTGTACATGTTTCACACATATATCTATGGTTTCACAACCCGATTGTGCAATGCACATGCTGATGTAGTCTAAATCAGTGCTTTAATTTCAACCTTTTTCATACCAGGCGGCCAACCCCACTATTTATCCAGAATTTTAGCCACGGACTGATGACATTTTAGCCCGACAGACCCCGAAACTAAAGATTTCTTTTTCTTTTGTCCACAATTCCAGGCTGGATAGGAGAAACAAAACAGTCAAACCTACAGATCAAAATGACCATTAATCTTCTCCAAACATTCTCTAAGTGTGTAGACTTGGGCTAATTCAGGTGGTGGTGATTCAGGTGAGAGACTTGAGAGTGTAAACATGAAACCAAATTGGACCCGCAAGGGTCCATTTGGTTACATGTTTCACTATGGTTACATCTGGTTTACACTCTAGCTAGCCTTAGTAGCCTACATCTGGTTAACCAATTTTCCATCATTTAGCCTGGGGACCACCTGGAATCCCCTCAGGGACAGAGCATCTGTTGATTTATCAAATCAGTGTCTCTCAACCTTTTTGATACCAGGGCCCACCAGTGGTCCTTGGTTGGTTCCAGGTGGTCCCCCAGCTAAATGATGAAATGTATGTTGGTTGACCAGATGTAACTCTTTGAGAGTGTAAAAATGTTACACTCTTAGAGAATGTAAAAGATTAATGGTCATTTTGATCTAGGCCTGCTATGTTTGACTGTTTTGTTTCTCAAATCCTGCCTGGAATTGTGGACAAAAACAAAATAAATCTTTAGTTTTCGGGACTGTGGGGCTAAAATGCCAAATGGTGGTCCGAGGCTCAAATCCTGAATAAATAGTGGGCCCCTGTATTAAAAAAAATGGTTGAAAACCACTGCTGTATTGGATTAATTGCCAACAAGCCACTAGGGGGCTAGACCAACTTTTTTTTTAATTGGTTTATGAAAACCTTATGATGATCTTGATGATTTCATTGATTTGGGATGAGTTTTTCCCATCTATGAATGAAGCATCTGGTTTACACTCTGGTTACATCTGGTTTAAACCAATTTTCCATCATTTAGCCATCTATGAATGAAGCCCTACTCATTGTCTACCAATTCACTGTTGTGCCTATACTTTCTGACAGAATGCACAGGAAAAAACATCCTGGGTACAGAGACTACGAGTGGTTTTGTTTACAACCCTGTGACATTTTTCTAAAAACATTAAGTAAGGTTTTATAATAATAATAATAATAATCTTTATTTGTATAGCACCTTTCATGACATAAAATGCAGCTCAAAGTGCTTTACATTGCAATAGAGAAGAAGACAAAAAAAAGTGGGTATAAATTAAAGAGATCATTAAAATACATCAAAGAAGCAGTACAGTGAGGACCTGAAATAAGGCATAAAATATAAAATCATAAAGTATAGAATCACAGAGAATCAGTTAAAAGCAAGTGCATAGAAGTACGTCTTGAGTTGTGCTTTAAAAATGTCTACAGAGGCTGCCTGCCGAATGTATAATGGGAGTTTGTTCCACGCCGTCGGTCCATAGAAGCAAAAGGCTGCTTCACCGTGTTTTTTAGTTGCCATTTTAGGCACCGCAAGCAGGCCTGCAGTGGAAGACCTGAGGGGTCGGCCTGGGACATACTTAGGCAGGCAGTCATGTAGGTAGGAAGGTGCAAGACCATTAAGCGCTTTATAGACAAGTAAAAGAATTTTAAAATCAATTAGTGAGGCTAGGACAGGAGTAATATGTTCTCTCATCTTAGTTTTAGTTAAAACTCTGGCTGCCGCGTTTTGGACTAGTTGTAATCTGTCAGTTGTTTTCTTGGGGAGGCCAGAGAAGAGTGCATTGCAGTAGTCAAGCCGGGAAAATACAAAGGCGTGGATCAGGGTTTTAGCATCATCCATTGACAGATAGGCCCTGATTCGTGCAATGTTTCTAAGGTGAAAAAAGGCAGTCTTGGTGACATGGTTAATGTGTGAATTAAAATTCAATTCGGAGTCAATGAAGACCCCCAAGTTCTTTACTGTGCTATTACTTTCTACAATCAGATTGCCAAGTCTGCTTAGTATTGATTCTTTCTGGTCGCTGGAGCCAATTATGAGAACTTCTGTTTTATCCTCGTTTAGTTTGAGAAAGTTCTCACTCATCCAGCATTTGATGCTAGACAGACAGGTCAGCAATGGATCTAAGGCACAGGGATCATTTGGGGCTACGGAAAGATATAGCTGGGTATCATCGGCATAGAAATGGTAATTCACTTTGTGATTTGTAATAAGTTCTCCTAGCGGCAGTATGTATAGGGAGAACAAAAGGGGACCGAGTATTGAGCCCTGTGGGATACCAGAACTGATGTCATGTTTGTCAGAGTCAAACTCAGCTAGCTTAACATAATAGTTTCTGTTTGATAGATAGGAGGAGAACCAAGACAGGGCTGACCCCGATAGACCTACCCAGTGCTCCAGCCGGTGAATTAAAATTGAATGATCGATTGTGTCAAATGCAGCCGTAAGATCGAGAAGTAAAAGTACAGATATATTTTTCTTGTCAGCAGATACCCTGAGATCATTGATTACTTTTACAAGAGCTGTTTCTGTGCTGTGACCTTGCCTGAAGCCGGATTGGAATTTGTTATGCACCTTATTTATCTGTAGAAACACATCCAACTGATGAAAGACACATTTTTCTAAAACCTTGCCCAGGAAGGGCAGATTAGAGATGGGTCTATAGTTACCCAGCACAGAGGGATCCAGATTGTGTTTCTTGAGTAAGGGCCTTACAACAGCTGTCTTCAGAGAGTCAGGGAAGACACCTGATTGCAGAGAGTTGTTTACAATCTTTAGGATATCACTGATCACACTGTCTAAAACCTCTTTGAGAAAAGTGGTGGGAATTATATCTAATGAGCAAGAGGAGGATGTCATCTGTGATATGGTTTTGCGGAGCTCGTCTTCATCAATTGCGCAGAATGACGATAAGCTCCCCCTGGAGGGCTCTATCCTGGCTGCATTAGCTGCAGTTTGAGGGTTTAGGGTAGTGGCAGCATTCATAATATCAGCTCTAATATTGCAAATTTTGTTATCAAAGAAGCAAGCAAACTCATTGCACTTAGTTTTAGAGGCAGGGAACGACTGCTTGTAGAACTGAGGGGGGTTTAAAAGTCGTTCAATGGTAGAGAAAAGGACTTTGGCATTTTTCTTGTTGTCATTAATAATGCCAGAGAAATAAGCCTGTCTTGCCAGACGCAATGCTTTGTTATAGACTACAGTTGACTTTTTAAGAATTTCTAGGTGGATGGTGAGTTTGCTTTTTCTCCATATTCTCTCGGCTCTACGGCATTCTTTTTTCAGTGAATGCGTGTGGTCATTTAACCAGGGTGTTACTTTAGTGTTCTGTTTCTTTTTAGTTTTAAATGGAGCAACTAAGTTAAGAGCTGACTCTAGTTTAAGATTAAAATGTTCAACCATTTCATTCACTGAGGAAGTGATGGACAGTGGGGGGCCCAGATGAAGAGGGAACTCGTTGGCTGCTGATGAGCTGAAAAAACGTTTTTTTACAGTGTATTCAGTGTTGTTTTTCTCAAGGTCGGAGACCGACATATTAAAACACAGCAAGTAGTGGTCTGATAATTCAGGCCTTTCGATAATCCTTTCCACATTAATAATCAGACCTCTAGAAATTACCAGATCCAGAGTGTGGCCATGTTTATGTGTGGGCCCGATGACATGTTGAGTAAACCCAAAGGAGTGGAGCAGTTCTATCAAACCCGAGGACACAGAGTCAGAGGCAACCTCCACATGTACGTTAGCATCCCCTGAGATAAGCGTGCTATCGTAATTTGTGGAGCAGATAGATAAGAGTTCTGAGAATTCTGTTAGAAATGCCGCTTTGCTGGACTTGGGGGGGCGGTAGATAGTAATCATTGGAATCGCTGATTTACCCTGGAGTATTGTGGCCTGGTATTCAAAGGATGAAAAGGTGCCGAGAGACAGAGCTTTAAATTTTAAAGTGTCTGAGAAAATATTTGCCAGTCCACCTCCTTTTTTGGCTTCGCGGACCGAGTGAATAAAGCTATAGTTTGTGGGGCAGGCTGGTGCTAAGAGAACCGCTCCATCCGAGCCGAGCCATGTCTCTGTTAAAAACATTATATCTAACTTCTCTTTACAGATAATATCATTTACAGAGGCGGACTTATTTGTCAGTGACCTGATGTTAAATAGGGCAAGGTTTAGATTGCTAACACTTTTTGGGGGCTGTGTTGAGTGGGAGGTACAGAGGCCAAGAAGCATTCTCTCTTTAGATTCCTCCTAAACACTCTGTTTGAGATAACAGTAGGGATGATATAAACCTGATCGTGGACAGTGGGTGAGATAACGGGCATACTAGAAGCATGGGGTCCATTTGTTGCTACCCGTATTGGACCCTGTTGATATCAGTTATCAAACGTGTTTTCTAGGTCAGGGCGGCCTGCCTCCCTCCATTCCTGGAGGACACGGAGGGATGCCTCCCTCCATTCCTGGAGGGACGGTTGATGGTGTTTAGGGGGTAGCGGTGCACAGCGTTTTTTAGGGGGTAGTGGTGCACGGCGTTTGGTTGATGGGGTCCTCTCTGCTCCGGAGAACATCATTGCCGGGGTTAGGGGGGACTCTACTCCAGAGGTCACATAGTCCATCATTGCCGGGGAGAATGTGAGGAACTGTACGGGCGATGGAGTTGGAAATTCGTCGATGGGTCTCCCTGAGTCCTTGATATCTTCTTCCTCCTTGTCCTTGTCGTCCTGCTCCATGGTCACGTCCATCTGCTCCTCCTCATCAAAGGATGGAGACTTCAGGGGCGGATCGGATGCGTCCACCTGCTCCTCTTCATCACGGGTTGGAGATTTCTGGGCCGGATCGGAAGGATCAATACGCTCCTCCGCACCAAGGGTTGGAGATTTCAGGGCCGGATCGGATGCATCAATCTGCACCTCCTTGTGCTCCTCCTCATCAGAAGTAGGAGATTCCAGGGCCGGATCGGCTTTGTGGCCTTGGTGTATTTCTGGAACAGGGGCAGCCTCTTCCATGTCCACATGTGTAAATGCGTATGTGGCGCCAGACCTGGGCACTGTCTCGAGCGCACATGTGGGCACATCAACAATGAGTGCATGTGCATACGCAGGCTCAGCCAAAACTTCAGTTACAGGCGCACGCACACACACACGCTCAACAACAATACCTATAGCAGGCACAGCCGTGGCTTTAGTTTCAGATGCACGTGCACAGGCATGCTCATCAACAATCATGACTTCTGCTTCACACGCATGCATGCACGCGCTTCTCTCACGGGGGGAGGATTGTGGAGAGCTCACGGCTGCTGGCATGCTGCCACTCGGAGGTTTTATCTTGGTGGCCTTGGGTTGTTATTGATTCAACAGAGAGTGGAAGAGATTACTAACATAAAGACGGACACCCTTTCTGTTCAAATGAGTTCTGTCCGCAAAAAGGTGCCTTCTGTCATAAAAAAAGGAGAAATTGTCTATGAACCCGAGAGATTCTCCCGCACAGGCATTAGACAGCCAGTTAGTAAGTGCATACAGTCTACTGAAACTTTCACTTCCTCCCATTGGGGGGAGGGGCCCACTGATGTATGCCTCTACGTTCAAAAATCGCAGGTTGTGAAATAATGCCACAAAGTCTTTTTTCATTGTCTCTGATTCTCGTCTATCTGTGTCTTGCGTACCAATATGGAGTATCAGTGTTTTCACTGAAGGGTGTGCGGCAACAAGGTCACGGATTTTCTCATTCATGAGAGAGACTGTGTCTTTGGGAAAACACAACACTTTAGCTTTTCTCTTGCTTTTAACGTGTTTTACAGCCTCGTCACCAACAATGAGGAATTCAAATTCATTCTCTCCTTGCCTTTCAGTGCTAGTGTTGGTCTTGGGTCTTACCCTGGTAGGAGAGACATTCTCTCTGTCACCTGATGGGCATCCTGATTCCAACTGAAGCAGGGGGGTAAATCTATTACTTAGCTCCACTTGTCCCGTTACGGGGGGGTGTCCCTCGTTCTATTTCTCGCTGCTTTCCGTTGAAGGGGGGTGGAGGAGGATAGTTTCTGCCGGGCTGGGAGCGGTGGCCAGTCGTTCTCATACACACTCCGGGTCCGACCAGATAGACGCCTTTTGGGGTCCTGTACACTGTCCACTCTGTTTGTAATCACAGTGGGAATGCTGTAAACGTCAGCAGTTTTCGGACCTTTCTTTGCCTGTCCCTCGGCCTGTCCTTTGTCTCTGGGCTTTGCGCCAAGATAGTCCCAGTCAGATGTCTTATCCTGGGTGCGGTTCTCCTTATTACCGTCGAGTTGTTTTACCATATTTCCTCTTAGATGGTGTAATTCCGTTTCTAGCACTGCGATCTTTTGTAACAGTTTATGATAGTCCTCTGCTGACGGAGCCATCTCGGTGCTGGAAATTTACCAGTGCTAATCGGCTATGGCAATGTGCCACGTATCCAAGCACTGAAGGTGAAAAAAGACTATTTTGAGCGTGGAAAACACTACTATCTATTGACTAAACAGTCACATCAGTTTACGAGTATCCACGATCGACTTGTCGTTTCTCAAAGAAAAATAAAACACGGGTATCAGTGAAAAATGCAAGCATAAGCGGGAGCAAGCAGCAAACACGTCCTCACTGTGCGAAGCAGGAAGCAGGACAGTAAGGTTTTAGAAGCATTTTTTTTGTTTAGAATCATCTAAATCAGTGGTTTTCAACAGGTGGATCAGGGAGGATTCCAGGTGGTCCGCAGGCAAAATGATGGAAAGTTGGTTAACCAAATGTAACTCTTTGAGAGTGTAAAAATGAAACCAAATGGACCCTTGCGGGTCAATTTGGTTTCATTTTTACATATTCATCATCTGAATTAGCCCAAATCACCACAACTAGAGAATGTAGAAGATTAATGGTCATTTTGATCTATTGGTTGACTGTTTTGTTTCTGAAATCTGGACAAAAACAAAATAAATCTTTAGTTTTGGGGTCTGTGGGGCTAACATGTCATCAAAAGGTGGTCTGTGGCTCAAATTCTGAATAAATAGTGGGCCCTGGTATCGAAAAGGTTGAAACCCCCTGATCTAAATGTAAGTGTAAATGTGTGTAACTAGTGTTATCTGAGTTGATGAACTCATTGTACCTCAGTGGTAGGATGGATGTGACAGACACAATGAACTTGACTCCTCACTCCAACACTGCTGGCTGGCTGCTGCCTAGAGAGAGAGAGAGAGAGAGAGAGAGAGAGAGAGAGAGAGAGAGAGAGAGAGAGAGAGAGAGAGAGAGAGAGAGAGAGTGTGCGCGTGCGTGCGTGCGTGCGTGCGTGCGTGCGTGCGTGCGTGCGTGCGTGCGTGCGTAAGACACCTGCTGCACCTGCATGCGCTGTTACAGTATACACGTACACAGTCTACTGTATTATGCTCACACACACACACACACACACACACACACACACACACACACACACACACACGCACACGCACACACACGCCACAGATAGCAGCAGCAGAGCAGGTTTTAGTGGCAGTGACACTGAAGGACCCCTGGCTGGCTCCATGACCCCGTCAGGTCACCATGCTGTTGATGATAAAGTGCTGAGTTGTGCACATGTGTCTTGTTGCCAGCAGTTTTCTAACAACACCCCTGAACACGCCCTGGCACCCCTTATCTGGTACACACACACACACACACACACACACACACACACACACACACACACACACACACACACACACACACACACAGCTGGGAGCAGCGGGTAGATACAGAGGCTGAAGTGTATTTGTGTGTGTGTGTGCGTGTGTGCGTGTGTGCGTGTGTGCGTGTGTGTGTGTGTGCGTGTGTGTGTGTGTGTGTGTGTGTGTGCGTGCGTGCGTGTCTGTGGCATGGAAAGAACGGAGCTCCAACAATGAGTATCATAATAAAAATAGAAATTTCAAAATGTATCCATAGAAGTACATTTTTACATTAAAAATTGCAAAATTAACCAAAAGAATCATGTAGTTTCATTGGCCCAAGCAAATCTCAATATTATTTTGCATAGATCCCGACCAATAATGTAGATTTGGGACGTTATATATTTTCCCCGATATGACCATATAAAGCCGTATCGTATTGGTGAAAGTGAATATGTAAATACAGAAAATTGTGCTATAATAGGCCTACTTCATAATCATAATAACAGCAGCTAAGGCATCCTCCTATACCTTTGCATAATTGTACTGGTGCACAATCCTGTTTTTATTCTTTTTATGATTATTTTTATGACACCACCAGCAGCACACCAAAATTTGTTTAATTATTTAATGTTTAATTTTGTGACGTTTCAGCCGGAACAAATAATTCGAACTAATCATAATGAATATAATGTCTTGATTGAAGCTTTCTGTCCGTTCGGGTCTCTACACAGAAAATGTACAGCTATAGCGGTGTGAACTAAAGTATTTCCAATTTTTACTTACTTACTTCACTACCTGTTAAATATTGTACTGTTACTTGGCTGCAATGTTTCAAAAACCACAAGTTATTGTTCTTTTGTAGAGTTTAATTACTTCAAAACATAGGGCTACAGCAAGCTACTTCTGCAATACATTTTCGTCACTTGAAGATATAGTAGAAAGATTTCAAAAATTCTAAATTTGAAACCACAAGCAGAGTTTTGTTTTAACATTTAATTAACCAAGCCTTTCTGCCTGGCGGTATATTTATCTTTTGTTTTTTAACAAGTTCATTTTCCACCACTGCACAGCAGATGTACTGTATATCCAGGGCTGAAAGTGCATAGCTCCCAATGTGCAGGAGTTTATTCTGTGCAGGAGTTGAGAGAGTTCATTCATGCCTTTTCCCTCTCCATACAAGAAGCACACAAAGGACATGTAGTGTCTAATCCCAGCCCTGCCTCAAAGACACACCGGCTGGAGGTCTTTGTATGTGTGTGCGTGCGCATGCATGTGTGCGTGTGTGCGTGCACGTGGGGTATTAGGAGTGGGTTGTATGAATTTGTGTTCCTCGTGAGTCTCGCTGTATGTACATCTGTGTGTGCGTGCGTGTGTGTGTGTGCACGTGCATGTGTTAGTGGAGAGAGGGAGGTTAAGCGTTATCGGGGGCCCCTTCTACCTCTCACAGGGACACACAGACATTCAAGTTCGAGTTGCGTGGTCTTTTGTTTTTGGCATGGGGGCGGGGGTGGCTGGGTGGCTGGCTGGAGGGGGGGGGGGGGGCGACTGAGATGACTGACTGGCTGGGACCCCCTGCCTCCCCTTCTTCTACCCCCCACCCCCCCAAAATATAGCCCTCCATCACTCCGCATCCAGCCTATAGTGGGCCAGTAGAGCACCACTGTATTGTCTGCTCGTGGGCGGGGTGGGGGTGGGAGGGGGCTGCTTGTTGCTTTCCTTCTGTCTCGCTGCGTCGAGGGTCTGACAAAGGGACTCTTTTAAGCATGCAGACAATCCTCCCTCCATCACGTGCGCACACACGGACCGACAGACTCACACACACACTCAACAGTGTCGACTCTGGTGTCTTCTCTCTCCCGACCCAGAAAGGTTTTCCTGTTTTATGGACAGAGTCAACAAGTATTGGAAAGCACAGTATAGAGAGCCTTGTCCACCTCCTATTATAAGACTGCTATGTTGTAAAGGTCATGTGCTGCAGTCTCACGCACTGTAACATCATGGCCGTGGTGAGTTCTAGTGTTGTGTACAGTAGTGCGTCATCCATGAGAACATGAAATTCTGAGACACTACTGACTCACCCAGGTCCTGCTACACAGTGTCGAAGCGCCATGATGACTTACCAACTGCACTTGACCTGTCCGTGAAATATTTTGGCCCCTCTGAATGAAAATGTTTTCATTATAAAAGGTATAAAAGTAACAATGTCACCAGGGTTATTGCAGCTGATGCAGAGTCCTGTGAGGTACTGTATACTGTATGACATGGTCACAAGCATTTTTCTAAAATGTATCTTTTTATTTCAAGACGTAAATGTTCAGTTCAAGTCGACAATTCAAAGCCACAGGTCACAGCGAAGTCGCAGACAAGCAGAACGATTTGAAAAGCTTAAGAACGGCGTCTTCAACAGACAATCCATCAAAGCATGTGCACATCTCTCTCTCTTTATCTCCTTATCCCCTCTCTTCCCACCCAGGCCCCTCCCTTCCCCCTTGGTACTGAGGCTCTCGCTGGCAGCTTGGCAGAGGGCTCTCCCCTCACGCAAAGCAAACCGGAGCGCACGCAGGAGCCCGGGCCCCCAGACAGGAGCCCAAGCTGGTCTCAACCTCCCAACATGTTGAGCTGGCCCGCCTTGGGCACAGCCAAATGGTTCTGCAGCTGCCCCTTTGTCCCCCTTTCCTTAAGTAAACAAAGGACAGAAACAAATTAATGACCTACATTCACAGAGAACCTCGCACGGCCTCCTCCTCGAACAGAGAGACGGGGACAGACAGACAGAGAGAGAGGGAGAGAGTGCACGCAGAGGAGTCTTCTACAAGCAGATGTTCACTTATAACACTGCAGACTGCAATTAATGATCGCCAAGCGGTGCATGGCCAAAGGAAAGGGTTTGATTAGGTTCCCCAGCAGTTATCAAACAACTGCTGCTGGACTGCTGCTCGGCGCCGCTGGGTCCGAGAGCACGGGACGCCACAGGTTTCGCGGGGACAACGATGTGTTAAGAATGGTCTTGACACTATATGAGCAAGTTAATTATAGCGAATGCGTCTGTCACATGTACAACGTAATTGAGAAAAGATGCGAAATGACATGCACTTCTTAAAACTTTGCTTGCAGCAGCCAAGGTTTGACTATGAAATCTTTTGTACTTTTGTACTGGCTGTACTCTCTAGTCTAAATCAATATTGGGTAATTCGTCAGGAAATAAGACAATGTCATGAAGATTAGGAGTGTGCTTACTGTGTGTGTGTGTGTGTGTGTGTGTGTGTGTGTGTGTGTGTGTGTGTGTGTGTGTGTGTGTGTGTGTGTGTGTGTGTGTGAGTGTGTTCGTGTGTGTGTTGGGGGCTTACTGAGACCATCTGTGGCAGTAGCCTAATGAACGGCACTTCTTGGCCTCAGAGTTACTTGCAAGGTCTCTTAATGCATCTGTAAGAGCAGGTTTGCTGAGCAGCAAGACATTAGCTAAAGCTGATTTCTTTGGTAGAAAACTGTACTGTACTTCAGGAGCTTTGGCAGCAGGGCTGTGTGTGTGTGTGTGTGTGTGTGTGTGTGTGTGTGTGTGTGTTGGGCTGCTGCACATTTCCTCAGGTCCAGCCCACGCCTTAGCTACAGCAGCCAGATATATCAGGAGTCACATGCATGTGCACACAAAGAAATGCACAGAAACGCAGCAGACCGTGTCCAAGGAGAGCTCAAGCTACATACGCACGGACACACACACACACACACACACACACACACACACACACACACTGTGCCATCCACCCACATCACATGTCACTGAAGGATAAGATGCCAAAACCTCCTGCATTGACCCTTCTGGATGTCTATGTGTGCCTTGAGTTCTCTTTGGACATGCAATTCACATCACAGATACATAATAAATGATGACGATAAAGTGTGTTTAGAGTTAGACACATTTCGTAATAAAGTAATACGATTACATAATGAAATTCATGAGAAATTCCTAAATGTAATTGTCGCCTCCTGAGTTTAGTGAGTTGCTTATTTGTTAGATGCAATTTAATTAGTGTGAGGTAACTTTACGTCGCCTCTGCTGTGACATCTTTAACATAAGTAAAAAAAATAAACATTTTTCACACTGTGACATGAAAATACAACGAATACTGAAAATGAACGAGGCCTTGCTGCTTGTCGGAGAAAGAAAACACAAATTCATAGAATGTTGAATTTCAAGAATCTTATAATTTATTGCAGTCTTGCACACAATTTAAAAATGTCAACAACGGCACACCAAAAAATTACAAAACTAAACACCATTAGAATTCACTCCCCTCGAGAGAAACAGAATCAAACCAGCTATGATTGTCAAAGCTAAAAATGTCTAAATCCATAAAAAAGACCGTAAAAGAAAAAGCAAAAAATAAAATAAAAATAAACCCAACAAATCTCAAGGGGGAGCAAATATATTTGAATCAAATTCTGCTTCTTTTTCCCAGACAATGATTGTCCTTTTTCAAATAGACTAAATTTATGTCAACAACTCTCCTCCCCCAAAACGCCTTCGGTATCTGTGAGTTGTCGCTGACATTTTAAACATCAATTTGTACATTTTTCAGATACTTTTCTAAAATCTCCCCAGTGTCTTTTTTTCCTGTTCTTCTTCAAGTAAGCACAGCAAGGATGATGAGATGTTTTGTCAGGCTGGTTAGTTCACAGCATCTTGAGCGGGGCAGACATAACTACCACCTTCACCGCACGCACGCACGCTCACATGCACACACACGCACACACAGCCCAAAATACAGCAGTTTAAGGCGGTCAAGTACAACCAGCGGAACAGCAGTAATGACGCAAGGTTATGGAGTAAACCCGCTATGCAGGGATGCTGCAAAACATTTGATGTAGGACAGAGATCGGTTGACAGCACTGCAATAAAAACGCTCATAGGGCCGCGGTGGGGACTTGGCAAAGTCTAAGCCATGTCGCCAGCTGACAGGGTGTCAACTGAGACCGCATTTCTTCTTCTGATTTCATGTCGTTTAACTTAAAATTTAATTTCATGTCATTTAGCTTAAAAAAAAGGTGCGATCATGCACGCCAATTATCTCCCGACACAAATAAAGGATTATGTTTTCAGTAGAAATCACATACAGACGGGTGTGTGTGCTCTCTCCCTACCACACACACACACACACACACCTATACAGCTCTCATGCTAGAAGTTCGCCTTCACACTAGTGCAGCCATTGTGAATTGAACTACACCAAGCCAGTGTGAGTTGGTTCACTATAACGGAACAGCTCGCCACGGCCACAGCTTGGAGTGTTAGCATTGACACGACGGCGTGAAGGAAAAAAAAAAGATATCCGACTGTCTCCTAAACTCTCAGCAGGACAACTTAGTTTCAACTTCTCTCCGTCACTCCCTGTCTCTCCTGTGTCTGCCTTAAATCCCAGCCAGGTCAAAACCAGACACACACACACACACACACACACACACACACACACACACACACACACACACACACACACACACACACACACACACACACACACACACACACACACACACACACACACACACACACACACACACACACACACACACACACACACACACACACACACACACACACACAGCTGGAATGTGTGTGTGAGATGACCATAAATGATAATAAAGAATAATAATAATTGAATAATGGCCTGATAATGCCTGTTGGAGGACAGGAGTGCGACGGGAGAGATGGACATCTATCTGAGGACAACGTATACAGCAGTGGACAGACTCAACGCCTGAGGACAAGGAGGAAGAAGTGCTATGCGGACGGAGACCTTCAGTAGGTTGACTTGACTAGTGAGTAACTAGCCACGCGCACGCACGCACGCACGCACACACACACACACACACACACACACAGCAGAGAAATCAGTGCACACGCAGGCTTCAAAATGCTTCATAATCACTTCACAACCCAGCGGAAAACAAAACAAACAAAAACATTCTTTCAGGCGCTCAGTGAGAGGGCCCCCCAAATAAAGAATAGAGCTCACCCCCCACTTTCACTGTCCAAGTCTAATGTTCAAAATGCACCCCCCCCCCCCCCCCCCCCCACCCCGATGCAAAAGAAAACCAAACAATACCTTAAGACGGAAAAATAAATAAAATAAATCATATTTTCATGCATCTTTTTCCATAGCTGTGAGAATAATATTCAGTATTTTCCAACAGACTGCACCCTGGAGTAGTTATTCACAAAAAAAAGAAAAGGGAAGAGGAAGAAAACAAAACTGGGACAATAATAATAATAATAATAACAAGAAGATGAAGCCTGTTGTCAAATATTTGATCAATTACAATGTGTACAGTAATACAGCAAATTCACATTTTCTTTTTAAATATACAGGTTTGGACATCATGCAGCAACAGCAGGTCCCATTAATAAAATACAAAAAAAAATCATAAAAATAAAAAATAAAATAATAATAATAATAATTAAAAAGAAAAATGATTAGCCTTTTAAAACTATAACAATATACAACAAACTTAAATTAAATACTTTTTTTCTTTAACAAAGATGTTTTAAAGACCAAAAGTTAGATTTAAGGACAAATAACAAACAAAAAATATAACAATGGTAATAATAATAATAATAACAATAATAATCATAATAATCATCATTTATAAATGACTTTTTTCCATTACATTATTATCTTTTTAGAAAATACTTCAACAAATTGAGTGGACGTGGAATAAACGGAGAGGCTGTGCAGTGCATGAGTGCCGTCAGTTTGTCTGTCAGTCAGTCAGTCGTTTTTTCTCCCGAAACACACGACACGCCGAAGAGCTTTAACGAGGGAAGCGGGTAGCGCTTTCCAAACGACACCTCCATGCCAGTACACACACACACACACACACACACACAAACACACACACACCACACACAGACACACAGACGCACAGAAAACACAAACGCGCTCTCACACACGCACACACAATGAAATGTTTGCCAGAGTAGTCATAGCCTCATACACACATGTCATCTCTATAACACAGCGCCTGTGTGTGTACGTGTGTGTAAGTAAATGGTACAGTATGGACTTTGTCGTGATCACAGTACCCGTTTAGTGTTATAAAGGTTTACCCATTCAGTGTGTGTGACCTGAGCTCTTGCCGCGTTTTTGCTTTTATTTTTCATTTTTTTACTTGGGGTGTATCAGGGGGATAATAACCAGAAGCTGTTCTGCTGGACACTTTATATAAAAAACAATCACAGCAAGAATGCTCTCACCTGGACCCCATTCCTCTTAGACGTGCTTTAAAAAAAAGGATAAAAATGATCAGAATAAAATAGAATAAAACAACAACAGGACCTCAAAAAAAAGCCAAAAACAGAATTCAGTAGTAACATTTTCATGTGCTATTAAAGTGCAATTGAATGAGATTCGCGACGTACAACAAACATGACTGATTTCCACTCAGAATTTCAACCCCTTCGCCACCGTCCTTCCTATCCACGCCTCTGCTCTTTCCCCTGCTCTCTCTCTCTCTCTCCTTCCCTCCCGTCTCCCATCTCTCCCTCACTTTCCTCTCCTTGCTTTCCGTGTCCAAACCCCACCAGAGTGGTCTCATAAAGGTTCTTATTTCCAGAGTTCCTGGGAGCTGTCCTCGATGGCCCAGTCCCTGACGTTGGGCAGCGCCAGCGGCTCGCTCTTAACCGACAGCGAGTTGACCAGCTCGCAGTGGAACTTGCGGATGTGCCGGTACAGGTCGCCCGACTGCGTGAAGCGCCGCTCGCACCACTTGCAGGCGTGCGGCTTCTCGCGCGTGTGCACCACGGCGTGGCGGCTGAGGTTGTGCGAGTACTGGAAGCTCTTGCCACAGGTGGTGCAGGTGTAGGGCTTCTCGCCCGAGTGCGTCCGCTCGTGGCGCTTCAGCGTGTACATGCAGGAGAAGGTCTTGCCGCAGATGGAGCAGGTGGGCACGTTGACGTCGCCGGCCGGCTTGGCGCGCACGCCCTCCTGCTCGCGGAAGTGCGAGCTGAGGTGGATCTGCAGGATGTGCGGCGAGGGGAAGACCTTGTTGCACAGCGGGCACATGAAGATCTGCGTGTGCGGCGCCGACAGCATGTTGGACACGTAGGGCAGCAGGGAGCTGTCGATGCCGGCCGCCTCGGCCTGGGCGCGCTCGCTCTCGCCCCCCAGCATGTCCTCGTCCTCCCGCCCGCTCGCCGTCGTCTTCTCCTCCCTCTCCAGCTCCGTGGCCAGCGACGCCTCGCGCAGCGCCGACAGGTGGGCCTCCAGGCCCAGCCGGCGCTGCGCTGACAGGGGGCCCACGCCGTGGTGGTGATGGTGGTGGCTCAGGCCCCCGTTGGGCGCGCTGGGCGTGGTGGCCTTGGAGGCGGCCAGGAGGCCGCTGTGCTCCATGGCGCCGTAGTCCCTGCCGACCCCGCCGAGCTCCTCTTCCTCGTCCGAGGCCACGCCCCTCTCCACCTTCACCCGCACCGCCAGCGGGCTCTGCACTAGGCGGTCGGGCGTTGTCGCTGCCGCCCCGCCGAAGTAAGACTGGTGGTGGTGGTTGTTGTTGGCGTGGTTGCTGCCCGCCGTGGGCTTGACCGACAGGTCCAGGACGCAGTCGGCGGACGCCGCTGTGTCGCCCGCGCCGGACACCCGCCGGCCCTTGCGGGAGCCGGCAGAGGAGCGCTGGGACCTCTGAGAGAGGGAGCCGGTGGAGCTGCTGGGGCTGCCGGCCGGAGAGAGGAGGAGCCGCTTGGCGGCTCCCTCTCTCTCGTGCGCCTCCGCCTCCCCGGGGCTCCCTGCGGCGGCCGCCATGGCTGCGGTGGCGGCCGGGGACGTGCCGGCCGCCCGGTCCGACGAGGACGGCAGCCGGAGCCACAGCTGCGCCGCTGCGGCGGCCACCTCCTGCTTGTCCTCCTCCTCGTCGCTGGGCAGCAGGTCGGCGGTGGCGGGCCGGCCCACCGTCGAGCTGTCGGAGAGACTGTCGGCCTTGTCCGAGCAGCTGGAGTCGCCGCCGTCGTCCGCCTCCCCCCGTCGTCCGCCGCTGCTGCTGTCGGCCTCGGCCGTGCCCTTCTGCTTCAGCCGCTTCTTGCACACCTTGACGATGTCGTACATGTGCAGGTAGCTGGCGGCCGCCAGCACGTCCTCCACCGGCAGCGCCTGGAACTGCAGCTTGCCCTCGTACATGAACTCAAGCAGCAGGGCGAAGGCCGGCGCCGTCACGATGTCGCTGTTGAGGTGCACCACGTCGCGCTTGTCCACCAGCTGCTGGTCCTTGTAGAAGAGGTGGAAGTACATGCTGCAGGAGGCCAGCACGGCGCGGTGCGCCCGGAACTGGGCATCGCCCACCAGCACCGTGGAGTCGCACAGGAAGCCCTGGTGCCGCTGCTCACTCAGACACTGGAGCAAATGCCTGCTGTGGTCGGGGAACTCCATCCTGCCGTCCTCATAACCTGCGCACACACACACACACGCAGACAGTTAACCCATTTTGGCCTGACATTGTAGATCGTACAAACCTTCGCTCTGAAAGAACATATTGAAAGATTTGTGCTGCGTTTTCATGATTTCACCCAAAAATAGCAGGTGTAGCGCGCCACAGAGTGGCACGCTATGAGGCGTGAACACCTGGTATTTTTAATAACATAAAACATAGAACAAATGTGTGTGTGTATATATATATATATATATATATATATATATATATATATATATATATATATATATATATATATATATATATATATATATATATATATATATATAAAGCCGGCAACAATGCGTTTGTGCAGACGCAGCCTCTCTGAACAGATACTGAAAACAAAGTAAGGCGTGCTATAGTGAGTAGTATGATCGTCACACTAGTATTCCATCGCAGGTGATGTGAGTGTGATGTGGAAATGAAGCTTAAAAAAACATATCAGGCTCCTTGATTACAGTAAACTGAGTTGTTGTATTAACAATTAAAATATGGTATTTGGTAAATTATACTGATAAAATACATGCAAATGCAAGTTAGGTTTTCATGTAGGAATGTACTTGTTTGTATAATAATAAAGCACTGATGAGTGATGACAGTTTGAAAACAAAGATAAGAGATGAATGTGTGAGAGAGATATGAGTTAAACACAAATGATTTAAAATAAACGCAGCAAAAAATAAATGGAATACAAGCGGTGATAGAACAATTGTTTTAAATCAGAGACACATCAGCCTTGACAGGAATAACATGCACACACGCAATTATCTCCCGGCTCGCAGTAAAGCGCATCTCTAGTGTAAAATACAAGAAGAGTAGCGGTTGACTGACTAGTACGATTTCTATTAAACTAAACTATATACTATATAAAACCTTGTCAAAACAGGCAAATGATTGTCAGGCGAACAAACAACACATACTAAAATGATCCATTTTCCCTCTGGCTCCAGCATCACAACAGCTCTGTACGTACTTTCCTCTCTAGACTAAATGGACAAAAATAACAAATACTAAAAACCTGTTGTGAGTGAAAACAAAAGCAAGACCATAATAATAAATTGTTATTTATTACTATTCTAGGGAAATAGAAAAAGGGTCCTGGACAAAGCTAGGCTTTACCTTAGGAGATACTTTTTTCCACAACTTGAGAGCGAGGTAGAGGCTGACAGACTAATGATCTGCCAGCTACCGATACTCTCCTGCTAACGCCACTGTCTATCCCCTCTCCTTCTCTCCCTCTCTCTCCTTCCCTCTCTTTCACTATCTTTCTCTCTCTCTCTTCCTCTCTCTCTCTCTCACTCCTCTGCCAGCACTCCTGGATTGTCGCTGCTCCTACGCTGGTTATTTTTATTAACCCACTTTGGCCTGGCCTGGCACAGCCCCCTTTAGGTAACCGGCTTTCAGCTTCTCAAACTGTCCTCATGAACGCAGCAACACACACACCTCTCCCTACCTAACAACCAACTGCCTCCGCACACAGGCTAAGTCTAGCAGGAAAACCGGCCTGTAGAAATAGCAACGTTGTAAAACCAAGACTGCCTGTCCCTCACTACTTTAGCCTGCTAGGACCAGTTTTACCAGTAAGAGGAACCCAAAAAAAAGAGAAAAAAAGTTTGAAAAATGTCACACAAAGGCTCTTTAGACCTCCCTTCTGGGTTGATGTTACCTGCCTTTGCTAAAAAAAAAAAAAAAAAAAGAATCGGGTGAACGTGCACTCGCGTCATTTTAATGACAAAAGAGACATCTGCAGAGAGAGCTTGAGTGTGCGAAAAGGCAATTAAAAGGGAAAAAAATCCCACCTGTTAACCAAGTGGATTTATCCTGCCTGAGAAAATACATGGCTGCTGCTTTGCGCGGTGTTAAACCACAGCAGTTAAATCACCTCATTTGAATGACACTTTAAACCGACTCTATGTGTGTGTGTGTGTGTGTGTGTGTGTGTATGTGTGTGTGTGTGTGCTCGCTCGCACTCTGCTCGGTTCAGACGGATCCTAATGAGGGAGATTATGGGGACATGGGTGTATCACCCCTCCACCTCCTATGCCCCCCCCTCCACCCAAACACCCTGCCACTCCCCTCCCTCCACACACACACACACACACACACACACACACACACACACACACACACACACACACACACACACACACACACACACACACACCCTGTGAATCAGAATCTTCACATCCGCCCCACAGACCTCTTCTTCGCCCCCTCAACCCCTTTGCCCCCCGCCCACCCGCCCCGACCCAAGCCCAAGCGCCCAGAAGAAGAAGATTTACAATACAATCACTCTAAGTGCCCTGCTCGTCACAGCATCAATCCTAATCCTTAAG
>CM076974.1:35721989-35741989 GCA_039105355.1 Benthosema pterotum
AGCATTTCATCATTGAAAACAGAAATCTCTCCTTTAACTTTATGCTGCGTACCTGTTGCAACTTCAACAACTGATATTATTATTGATCCTTTATGCTTTACTTGGCTAATAAAAGTCCTGTAACTGAAAATGGTATGGGTGCGACTTCATTCGCGACACGGGTGATGAAGCCGCACCCCCCCCCCCCCCCCCCCCATTGGGAAATGTTATATCTGCCCCGCTAAGCATGGCCGTGGGGGGTGCTTACAATTAAAATGATTTTAAACACTACTACTTCTCTACTAATTAACTTGTGGCACCACTAAACCAACAGCATTGTGTCAGATTCGAAGCAGAAAACTCTCTGAGTCAGACCTTTAGCTTTATGCATGCTGAGTGCGTATCTGTTCCAACAACAACTGATGTTATTATTGTGGCTAACTTGCCTATAGGCCTAAGTCTTCCCGGTGGGATTGTTGGCGTGTGATAGGAACCGCATGATTATGTGATGGAATAGTGAGAGAGGCCCCGATTTGCATAAAAAGTAATGTTCCTTTTGACCCCACCCCGCAATACAGTTAAAGGGGAATTCCACCCATTTTCAACATTTTACTGTCAATAATATACCTTAGAAATGACTTAATACCCCCCCCCCCCCCCCCCCCTGGTTTCTAGAAATGGAGGTCTAAAAATAAAGGGATATTTCATTTTCAAAAAAGCTTTTGGTCATTTCATGATCTACTCAGGCTCAGGTAACATACAAACTCATTATAACTTAAAACTCATTTTAAGCATGACAGATTATTTTGACATTGACTGACATTGTCGTCCTAACACGTGCAAAGGCATGGGATTTCATTTAGGCCTACTGTTTTCATTTATTTAAAAAAAAAAATAATTAAAAAAATAAAAATAAGTGAAAACTGTAAATGAAATTCCTCAGCCCTCTCATATATTAGGAGGACAATATCAGTCACCAGAAAAAATATTGGTTGTTTTCGAATAATCTGTCATAAATAATATGGGGTAATAAAATAATAATGGGGTTTTGCTGTCGCCTCACAGCTAGGAGGTCCTGAGTTCGATTCCCGCTAGGGGTGCTGCTGCGGGTGCTGGCGGCGTGTCTGCTCCTCCGTGTCATCAGTGCCCATACCCGAGGTGGGGTTGGTGAAAGACCCTCTCTGTGTGGAGTTTGCATGTTCTCCCCGTGTCCCCTAGGGTAGATACCCTCACAAAAACATGCTGTAATCCTGGACTCTAAACTGCCTCCCCCTGGCCAGCGGGGCGCCTGATGGAGGGGACAGGAACTGGTTGGAATAACGTGTTCCTTCCACGCGCTACGTCCAATCATGGAAACTCCCCCTGTCAGGTGAAAAGAAGGCAGCTTGGACTCTTTATGCATTGAAGGAAGCATGAGGCCAGTCCGCTGCCTCCTCAGGTTGGCGGAGGGTGTGTAGAGCACAGGATCACATGAGGAATTCGCACTGGGTGAAAAAATGGGTTGCAAAATCGTGGGATAAAAATATAAAAAATAAATAAATAAATAAATAAACTGTATGGGGTGTTCACATGGGACCGAGTAGACCAAACGTTTTTTTTTTTTGTTTTTTTTTTTAAGTGAAATACCCCTTTAACATGGTGAAACACAACTTGATGAAATCAAGTTGTGTTTCACCATGTTAATGATTTTTCTTTATTCCTGAGAGTGTACAAATGGACCCTAGCGGGTCCATTTGGATCACACTATTTTGTAGCATACACACAAAAATGGGTGGAATTCTCCTTTAATTTCTGCTATTACTATACTATAATCGACCTCTAGATACAACCCATGATGCATCATGCACCCACCGTCAGAAAGAGAAGGTGTCTTCCTTAATGTACTAACTTAACTAACTTAAAATGAAGTCTTATAAATATGTCAGAAATTTACAGACATGTCGTCATTCTTAGCTATTTTAGATACGCTTTAATCAAATTGCTTTGACCATATAGGCCCACAAATAACTAACTGCCCTGGATGTTTATAGTGTGTAACATTTGCCTTATGTTTGTGTTATAGGCTAAGACTATTTTCATTCCTAAACTCTAACCATTAAACTAGTTGGCATTGCTAATAAATACGGCTAAAGTAGCCTATAATAAAGTCTACTAGTAATTCATGCATTCTCACATCTGGTATCATAGCCAAAGGACATGCTGAAATGCAAATAATGATGACCATGTTTATAATTTGGGTTTGCAATGCCTTCTTTGCTCAGCCATTAAAATACAGTTATATCGAAACTGAATATCTCATTAGTTACAGTGCATTCAGTACATTAGACCCAGAGAAAATTGATTAGATGGACAAAAAATGTATTGGTTTATTGAAAATATTGCCCAATAGGAAATTACTATAATTCAGCTGTCTACTGTAAAACAGAGGAAAGGAGCATGGATATTAAAATGATGAGACTTCTTGAGTTTTTCAGTGATTCAGAGTGAACTGTGAGGCGAGGAATGTCGCAATGCAAGTGTGTGTGTGTGTGTGTGTGTGTGTGTGTGTGTGTGTGTGTGTGTGTGTGTGTGTGTGTGTGTGTGTGTGTGTGTGTGTGTGTGTGTGTGTGTGTGTGTGTGTGTGTGTGTGTGTGAGTGAGTGAGTGAGTGAGTGAGTGAGTGAGTGAGTGAGTGAGTGAGTGCCCCCCCCCCCCCCCCCGCTCTGTACCCAGCTTTTATATTGTTTTGTTACTAACCAGATGCCAGGCTGTCTGTGCCAAAAAACAGCAGTTAGCCTGATATTTACTAAGACACACTAAAATCTGTATGGTTAATTTTAACTCTAAGAGTGGAGCATTTGATTACATTTGTACATTTGAGTAAATTAACAAATGATAGAAAGATTTTTGTTCATGCCATTGTCATGGTTATATAAATAAACAACTCCAACAAGGGGGGAAATACACATTCTTTGCTTTCTGCTGCTTTCTTAAATCATGCAGGCCCAAACTATTTGGTGTGCATTGTCAAATGATTGTAACTGCATCTACTGAGATTTCACACATTTCAGTTAATTTTCTGTTCAAAATATGTGCATTAATTTTCAATAGGCCCTGCATAATTGTCATGAACTGGTAATCTTGTCCTTTGAGCTGGTCTTCTACTATCTACTTCTACTATCGGCCTCTTGAGGTCACTATAGATTCCAAGTTCTACACTAGTCTCTCTCTCTCTCTCTCTCTCTCTCTCTCTCTCTCTCTCTCTCTCTCTCTCTCTCTCTCTCTCTCTCTCTCTCTCTCTCTCTCTCTCTCTCTCTCTCTCTCTCTCGGTGTCTCTTTGCTCCCTGTCTTGTATCACTTCTATACACTTGACTATCATGTATATTGTGCCATTTATGTGACATTTGTCAAAGTACCAAAGGCTTTTGAAAACATTTAAGGTGCGTCTATCTGATGATATTTCTCCTCCTATTGCATCACCTTTGATGCCATTCTGGTCAGTGGCTTGTGTGGGGGATCATTTCTGCCCACAGGGTGGCTGTGAGCTTATTTTCTATACTTTAGGCTTACATGTATTTATATTGAGTTGAACCATCTGTTCTGTTTGACATTATAAATACTTAAAGGGGTTCCCCCATGAATTTTACATTTTTTAAGATTTTTCCCAGATTTAATGACTAAAGACTTCAATTTTAATATTCCCTTTATCATAGTGGAGCCCCTTTAAATGGAGTATGCCTTCACATTTTGCACTTGACTTTTATTATTGCAACTTATATTAAGTCTAATAGTGTTTTTTGTTGCTTGTAACAGATCAAATAGCCAGTATCCAAAACTAACTTGGCAATACCCTCCTCATCTTGTTAGCAGGGCTGGGCAGTAGCATAGCTGCACTAGCCTATAACAACATATCCCTGTGCTCACTGTATGTTGGGACACATGCACACACGCACGCACACACGCACACACACACACACACACACACACACACACACACACACACACACACACACACACACACACACACACACACACACACACACACACACACACACACACACACACAGAACATAGAACAGCACAACATACAACATAGAATAGCATAGCAGGTGAGCTTCAAGGGAAGTTCATTAATACAGTGAAAGAAGGAAATCCAATCCATTTAGATTAATTTGTAACTTTTAAGCAGTCACAGGGGCGGATCTAGGAATGGGCATAGGGGGGGCAATGCCCCCCTAAATGCCCAGACTGCCCCACCAAACATGATGGCATGCAAAACAAATTGAAAACGCCTTGTATAATGAGTTCTATAAGCCCTTCTTCTGATTACTGCATGCCCATCACCACTGTTTGATTGGTTGGAGGAGATTTTAAAAGATACCTGTGGTCACACTTGGAGTTATGCTATCCACCCACACATGCACTGTGTGTTGTTGTTTGTATTAGTCAGTGTGTTGTGAGTTTGCATGGTGCCATGGAAGCCAGGCTTTTGTGTGAGTCATGTTATGGTAGGTTAGAGAGGAGAAAAGTTTGAGTTTTGTTGTACTTTACTTTGTTTAGTGTAAAAATCAAGGTTAGGTTCCGGACAAAACGTCTCCATCTGCTGTTTATCTCCCTTTGAATTTGCGTCTAGGGCCACTGCTGCCCAATAGAATGTGGATAACAAGGCAACGGGCCGCTCTGTGGTCATGGCCAAGGGTGCTGCTAGGCCGAGTGCGAGTGTCAGTGGCATACAAATGGGTTAGTAGGCTATAAGTTGGCTAGTATACTGTAGGTGTGAGGACAGACAGACACCACACTGCACTCCACAGTCCGCTGATACTGTCTCTGACCATGCGGCTTTTCTCTTTGCAGATGAGTATAAGGCTGGGACTGAACCTAATCAATATGGACACATTTTTCATGATTGTACTAGTCTGTAATATACTGTATACTCTCTGCCTTATCAAGGGTGCATTGGTCCACGTCCACCCTTTTCCCTCCTCTCCCAGTGGGGAACAACAAATGAACTAATTGCATGGGCAATGTAATTTTGTGTAGTATGTAGTTTTGTTTCTTTTTGTTTGTTCCCTAGCTGAAGTTGTTACATTGGTTAATTACAGGATTTATGTTGATTTTACAGAGTAGTCTTATACTATTGTACAAGGGACTATTCTTTGCTCCATAAAATGTGAGTTAACAAAAAGTATGTTGGATGGCCTTGATTTTGTTCTCATAGTTCTCATAACCACCTTGCCATTGAGACGTTGATTCGACGTCTTTTTTAGGTCATTTTTGAACGTCCGATTTTGGTCCCTGGGAGGTGCAGAACGTGGGTTTTTGTTACGTCTTTTTCTGACGTCTCCTGGACGTTCAATTCTGACGTCAACAGGACCACTAAATAAGGTCTAATTCTAGTCCAAATGTGGTCACTATGGACGTCTTTTAGACGTCCAATTATGACCAATTCTAGACTGTTATCATGCTGCTTATAGGCTCTGTGCATAAACTGTAGTCCTTATTTTCAGCTTGTGGCCCATTTCCTGCTCATTTTCCTTACTTTGATTGTCTCAACAGCAATGTTAATTGTGTTGCTGAGCCAAACAGAGTAAGAGAAAATGAACTGAAGTGTCAAATTGGTGCCACCTTCTGAAAACAGGGATTACAATTATGCACAGGTTTACAAAAACATCACAATTAGGGATTACAACCATGCAGAAGTTTATATTAAAGAAAAAAAATCACAATTCAATCCACACATGAACTTTATTACCTTTTCCACAGAAAATAGAACCCTTTACTTTTCCCACAGAAAACAGAACCTTTTATCAAAATGTGTTTTGAACACCTCCACTTGAACCACTTGGGGCTCATACCAAAGCGCACTATGAGCTTGTAGGTCGGCGATTTGAGAAATTATGAAAATGAGTCACAAATCTTTGAACATTATGTCCACAGATAACGTTTTAACTCAAACTTTTTTGAATCGTTCTTGTACATTTTCAGATAGGGGCAGTCAAATACAGTTGATTTTGGGAGTCCTTGACATGAAATATTGAAACCTACGGACAAAATATCCCCAACCAGCCGACCAATGAGCTTGTAACTCAAAACAAACAAAAAGTTCAGGCTTCTTATGAACACAAACCAGTGACCAGTCACAATCACAACCTGTGGAATTGCAGTGAACATTAACAGGTAAGTAGCCAACAAGCCAACTATTTAGCAGCATCAAAAAGATTTAATGTTTGATTACTGTACATAATCCATAATCGGAATCGGTCCTCAAGTACTCCAATGAATACAGGTCACAGTTACTATAAGATTACTATACTATAACCGTACAACAACAGATCATATTTTTTTTCTTTTACACTGCCGAGTGTCTGTAAAGGCTGTTGAGCGCCCGGAGTGTGTCCCTCGCCAGGTGCATGCCCCCCACCCGGCATGTCTCGATCCTTCCTTGGCTGGAGCGTGTTTCAGGTGGTCTCCTTCATACCGCTTGATCATTTGCTCTGTAGCCTCAGGGTAGACTCTCAGGACTGCATCTGTAAAGTACAATAGCTAAATTACTTATGTGCAAAGGCAACATGCAGTCAAACAATCCCCATATTCATACAAAAAGGCTTTGCCTGATGCATAATACTGTCAGCTACCTTCTACATCTAACCAGCAAGTATTTAAAATGTTATGTCAAACTCATGGTAGACAGCAGTTAAAAAAAAAAAAGTCAGCATGGAAATGTTTTGCTAATCAACTCATTTACAGATACTAGGTGGCAATTTTCTGTACTTTTCTGAACCTGAAATATGCGTCTTACCTCGAGCTGCTCTATACAAATTGGTCTTTGCAATAGCATGCTTGGCTTTATTCCCCTTCCCGAACATGTTGCATTGAGCCTGCATGCCGTTACTGAAGAAAAACACAAATTACATTTAAATTCATGATAAAATATTGGGGATATTTCTTAACTTGGCATAAAACCTAGGTCCCCCAGAATGGTTTCCTTTTAATCCCATTACAACAAATCTGTTCACCAAGAGCAGCAGAGCAGGTACACAAGTTCACACCAAATAATCTTTCAGACAAAACCACAGCTTACACAAAACATCAATCCAAGGGTTATATCGAACCCTTTGTTTTGTAGGTTTATATTGAAACACACCTGTCAAGCATTTTGAAGACACGATGTTTAACGTCCGTCCGTCCGTCCCAACACAAGACAGCTGCAGCACCTGTCGAAATAGGTTCATGTAAACTTTGACATACCCGAGAGGAACATTAAAATAGTGTGCAAATGAATTATACATTGAATTATTAGTTACTACTCCAATACCATGTCACTGAAAAAGGCAGCAGGGGCGAAATCCAAAAGCGACCTCGCCCGCGGGCGCCCGTTTTCAAAAACGGGCGCCCGTTTTCAAAAGCGGGCGCCCGTTTTCACAAACGGGCGCCCTTTTCAAAAGGTTAGGGTTAGGTTAGGTTTAGGCATAGGTTTACTGAGGTTAAGTTTAGGGTTAGAGTTAGGTTTAGGCATAGCCTAGTTTGTGAAAACGGGCGCCCGCTTTTGAAAACGGGCGCCCGCTTTTGAAAACGGGCGCCCGTTTTTGTGAAACCGGGCGCCCGTTTTTGTGAAACCGGGCGCCCGTTTTTTGTGAAAACGGGCGCCCGGTTTTGAAAACGGGCGCCCGCGGGCGAGGGCTCAAATGGATTTCGCTGGCTCTCGAAAAAGGTCAATCACATATCCTCATACAAATATATGGTAGTTCAATGCCTAGACCAAGCTGTGCCTTAGAACATTACACTGTACCTGAAGTGATGGCCATGCCTTTCAGAACCTCTGGCTGTTTTCAGGTTTGCTTGTGGAGTTCCTGAAGAACACAAATGCCCTGAGAATTAACATGGCTGATTAAACAAGACATCTTAAAATGTGACTAACACTCAGAGCTTTGAGGGCTTGCATGTTAAGAGTGAACATGTTCACTCTTAATGTTCTCTGAATGTTCTTAGATTCAAAATATCAATTTGTATAAGTTAACCTTTTTAATGTGAAGCATACTCACTTGATGTGTCCCTGTGCCGAGACCCTGAAGAGTATTGCTGTCGAGAACCCTGTGTCTCGTTTCTCCATGATCCGACCTCAAATAGACAGAGAATAAGGGTAGATTACAAATATTGACTCCAAAAAACAGGAGCCTGCAGAGAAGAATGTTTAGATTCCATATTTACTTTTAAGGATAACTTTGTTTTTACTTTAGACACAAGCCACCCATTTCTTTGCTATTTACACCAACATAAGTCACATCTGCCCTCTCCTTTAAAACCAGAAGGTCACCATTCCAATGTGATGGGATTCACTTGGAAAGGATAGTTCCCTGCGCTGAGATGATTGCTGTCGAGAACACTGTTCGCTGTGTGTGTCTCTTCTGCGAGGTTCTGTGTCCTGAGCCTGAAAAGACTGTCGTTAGATTCAATATATTTATTTCTGAGGTCACTGTTAAAATTTAATGCACACTCACCCTGTGTAGACATTTCCCTCCCGAGGTGTTACTTGCTGTTGAGAACTCGGAGTGGACATGTCTCTTCTGTGGACATGTCCTCATGTTCTGAGGAAAAACAAAGAACGTCGCTAGGTTCCATATATTGATTTCTAAACACGAAGGACACCGTTAAAATATGACGCACACTCACCGTCTGTAGACATTTTCCTGCTCCGGGGTGTTTGCTGTTGAGAACTGTGTGGACATGTCTCTACTGTGACAGTCATGTCCTGAGCCTGAAAAAAAAGATAAAGAATGTTGTTAAAGAGTCATTAGATTCGATACAATGATTTACAAAATGAAGGATACCAGTTTCAAAATGTGATACTGACTATGCATGGACTTTGCACCGCTGTGAGACACCTCAGCATGCTTTTGTCTCATCACGATCGACATATTAAGGCTATAGAATGTAAAACGGGACTCGAACACGCAACACACTGACAGGCATGTGGCATGCGCTCGGACCACTAGACCAGTGAGGTGCCAGTCATTACATTTGAGGTCATATGAATTGTACCTTGTGTGATGTTTGCTCTGCTCCAGGACAGGAACTAGTCCAGCAACAGCCACCCAGAGTACAGCTCCTGAGAGGGATTTAATAGTTCGACAAAAAAAGCCTGGTAAAAATTAAGACCGAAAAGTGTTCAATTTCCGCCCTTTACTGTGAGCTGCCCCAGAAGTTTTATTTTTTATTTTTTTCAACAATCACAGTACAGAGTTTATGAAAATCTATTCCTCCCAATAACAATACTGCAATAATACGTTGCAAGGCTGCAGTGCATAACATTAAACACAGGACATCCACCACTTCTGCTAGTACCAAAAAGCAGACGTATTTTTGAAAGGGTGTCATATCATGTACCTTGTTGGAAGGTTTGCTCCGCCACAGGACAGGACAGTATAGGACAGAACCGCTATCACAACAGCCAGCCAGAAAGAAAGCACAAATTAGAATGTTACTCCATCACAGATCACACTACAGTGAGTGGAGAAACAAACAGTTATGACTGATTTTTCAAAACTACAAGCTCACAGTGTGGCACTCACTGCCACGCAGTGAGCTTGTATATCTGCTATTTTTTTATATAGTTAAAAGAACAAAATAATACATTCCACATCCCACTACGAAGAGCATTCAGTGAATCCTTTTACACAAAATTTAATTGGCACAACACCCTAGCTAGGGTATAATTTTATAGGTTCAGTTCAAGTCATTTTGTAGCTTACTTATTTCATACCCTTTTCCAAGCATATTATTTAATTTTGCAGTTTTACAGCCATTTTGCAAAATCTGATGTCCATGTGTCCTGTTTGAATAGAGCTTGTTAACCACGTTAGTTATTTTTGATATACGTCTTGCCAGATGTAATGTATCAGGGAAACCTGTAGATAGATAGATAATTGTTAAGGGGTAACTCCTCCGATTTTCAACATTGATGTTGTGTGGACATGATAAAAAAAGTTCCCCCAATTCTGTATTTCCTAAAAATGGAGGGATGAAAAATCGTCAACATCTGATGAAATACATCTGATGACATCTTCAAGACGTATTTCACCATGTTAATCATTTTTCTTTCGGACCCATTTTTCCTTAGAGCGGGTCCATTTGGTTCACATTTGTATCCTTTCAGGATTTATTTATTTATTTTTGAAAATGGGTGGAATTCCCCTTTAACGGGACATGCATGTCTGCACACTAATTCCCACTCCTGCGACACACGCAGGCCTGCACATAGACAAAGCTAGCCATGGGACAGTGGGGGGAAAGGGAATACAAAAAGATATTGTATCTCTCGCTAGCCATATATAGTATACATTTAGCTCAGGCCAGCTATATTTGCTTCACCCGTGCTAGCAGGTACCGTAGCATTAGCTTATAGGCACACAGTGTCAGGCTGGGTGCTTGGCTCAGGCACTAGCTGACTAGTTAGCTTACTTAGCATTAGCTAAAGCTACACATCGACCGGACCATGTATTATTTGTTCAGTTGTTCACGTTAACGTCGTGTATATTTAACTTACCTTACTTTGTAGACGGCAGTCTTAAAACCTCCTTAGAACGAGAGAGAGTCAGCTGCGCAGTGAAGTGTTGATGCTGTTTCCATGTTACGTCTAGAGTAGTGTAGAGTAGTAGCCACTCTATCGTAGTAGCTCCACTGCGTCCTTCCCGGGCGATGCCGCATTGAATTATGGGTAATCCTACCCTCATCCAATGACAAGCGCTGCATTATTTGCTCAGCCAATCAGATTGGTCTTTACAAAGATTTATCATTTAATAACTATAAACATTATAGAATGTGTTGTTCATTATATTTCTGATGAAAAATGAGAAAATAGTATATCCTAATGTAATGGCTGATGTTATGCCACATAGCCCAATACATTTGTACTTAATCATGATAAAACCAAATTTAATGAAACATAACATGTTAATTATTTTTCAAATCACAAAACGGCTGTAATATTTTCTTTAAATAAATAAATAAATATAGTTTTTTTTTTCCTGGACCTGTTTAAGACGTGCAGTGGACGTAACAAAAAGACCAATTCTAGACTGTCAAATAATTACCTGAAATCGACGTCTTTATGAAGTCAGAATAAGACGTCATAATGACTTACTATATTTAGACGTCATATGTACGTCTAAATCTGGTAGATGACCGACGGACGCAATATCAACCTTAAAATGACGTCACGGGGACGTCGAATGTTTAGTTCTAACAACCTTGCCATGATCAAACACGTTAGTTGCATGTCAGTTGATTTGTGAGCTCTTTCCCCCCTTGTCTGCACAAGCACAGGAATGTTCTTTCATTGTTTGGAGGAAGTCCAGAACAACAAGTCCAACAGTCAGAACCCCCTCTCTGCTCCTCACAGGTCGCTGCCACCCAGAAGTCAGCTGCTAAATAGAGCAGGGGTGTATTTGCCATTAGGCAGACTTGGCAGTTGCCTGGGGCGCCATGAAGGGGGGGGGTCACAGGGGACCACCAGACATGCTTTTAAAAGGATCCCAGGCTAATAAGCATCATTTGGATAAATGCATTATACTTGTCCTCTATAACTAGAATTGAACTTTTAAAAAAATATTTGGATTCTATACAGTATGTACAGTATTGATGAATTCGATTTTTGTAGAACTGCTATATCTATATTTGAAGTTTTTTTTTTTTTTTTTTTTAAAGGGGTGGGGATCAGTGGGAAAATCATGCCTGGGGCTCCAAATTGCTTAGAAACGCCACTGAAATAGAGTCTACAATTCCTTTGAAACAGAAATGACTCCTTGCTTTTTTAAAGCATGATGGATGTGGAATCTTGAGATAAGATAATACATTGATTGATTGAGCTTTTTTTGTTCCTTTAAAAGTTAAAGCACTCTGATAGTAATCATTACCACAGATAGAGTATTTGTTCAGTAACAGAGGTCTCCTTGTCTCTCCAGTTCTTAGAATGGGGCAGACGATATAAGTAGCCTAATACTAATATTGCTAAGTAATGTTATACTAATATTGTTAATGTTGCTATAGCTATCGCAATAATGCTAACTAAGTAATGCCAATGACACTAAGAAGAAATGCTAATGCTAAGTATTGTTAATAATGCTAAAAATGCTAATTACTGCTAATAATAATAACAATAGCAATAATAGCAATAATTAAATTTTAATAGGAGTCATATTTTGTCATTTTTACAAATTGCACAAATTACATTTTTTATATGGTTATAATGTTTTATATTCAGGTAGAAATGAAAGGCCCTAGTGACCTCCACAAAATGACTAGAACTATACCAGAGCAGAAGTCCCACCACGGGACTCTGGAAATCAATTAATACAGTCGACACTACGACACTACTATATATACAGTATTTCATACAACTTTAGTTTAAAAAATCGGAACTACTGTCACTTCAGGTATAAACATGCCATGACGAAAAAGACTGTAGATGTAGAGAGAGAGACAGTGACACAGGCATACAGTCGGGCAGACAGCAGGCAGGCAGTGTTTTCTTGGACTCTTCCCGAGGCAGGAGGACCTCAGCGAGCCTATCATGCATCTGTAGCGGTAAGGAACCAGATTTATTCCTTTGGATGCCGCTATTACAGATTGATGACCAAGGATAAGATGGATGTCCTTGTCTTCAACACAGTGTTCTTATGCTGGAAGGTGTTACCCCCGGTGACTACTAAAAGGGAGGATACTGACATTCCCCCCAGGTGTGACGGACACACAGCTGTGCTGGTAGAGGATTCAGTCTACATCTGGGGAGGCTACCAGGGAGTCCACCTGGAACGACTGGTGTACAACAATGTGCTTCATGAATTTAATGTCGACACCCACATGTGGTCCAAACCCAGGGTTACCGGGACCATCCCAGAGGCAAGGACTCACCACTCAGGCTGCATCCTGGGAAAGGCCATGTTGATCCATGGGGGAACAACACCACACTTCAGAAGACATGGCCAGGGGGACAATTGCACCAATGACACGTTCAAGTTGGACACCACCACAATGGTTTGGACTTTAATTGACATCAGGGGTTGTCTGTGTCCACCACCTGCGTCCAAGTGTGACTCTGCAACCATCATTGGAACAAAGATGTTTGTATTTGGGGGCCTGTGGAACAACAAGACCATCAGAGTCTTTGATACGGAGACCAACAACTGGATGAGCACACCATCTGCACAGCTCCTTCCAGAAAAACGCTGGGCTCATTCAGCTTTTGCCTACAACGGTGATGGCGTGGTGGTGTGTACATCTCGTTCCTTGCTCAACCAATAAAATCATTTCAATGTTCCTTGGTCAGCCAATTGAATGGTTGGATATATTATCATCACAAGGTGACCGGGCAACCCCACTAACTAGATTAACACTCTGTGCAAACTTTGTGCAAGTTGCTCACAAGTAGGCATGGCCTCGTGCATGGGCAGAGCAGGCTAATACTCATGACATTAGCTATAAACGTCCTTTACTTTCGTACGTCACCATTACGTCATCACCCAAACCGGCCAATTGAAGTACCAGGGACCACTGACCACCCAACACCATTCACAGATCGCCTAACTTGCGCCCACTCCGCTCACACAAGTAATAATGATTACCAGTAAGACGCCCAGAGCGCAACAAGCGATTAAACAACAGGTCTGGGAATGTCCATATTTGGAGTTGGAGTATGACAATACCTAATCTTTGGACTTTGAATACAGAAGGGAATAGAGTTCTCAACAGGCCTGAAAATTGAGGCCCGACCCTAACTGTGCCCTAACTGATACAATGTCGGGTCGGGCCCGACCAGGCCCGGGCCACGACCAGGCCACGACCAGGCCCGGCCTGGTCGTGTTTGGGTTTGAGCTCTCTACAATGAGTAAAAGTAAAATACCAATCAGCACCATTTTCATGAGAGGTAAATACACAGACAGAGAATTATTATTTTTATCATAATATAATAATTCAATATATATTGCTTTTTTCATGGAGCCCTAGGCCTGATCCGGCCCTACTGATCTGCATACATTTTAGGCCCGAGCCCGACCCTAGTATGTCGGGTCGGGCCTGGTCGGGTTCGAGCAGAGTTTGAGAACTCTAGAAGGGATACATTGTGACTGAAACACTGTTATACGGCCTGTCCTTTCAAAAGGTCAATATGGTATGTTTTCACCAAGCACTTCCCTTTTAGGAACAGATGTTATTGCTGACATTTCTAATGGTAATGTTGGCATTGGCAACACAGAGAAAAATCAAGATCTTACAATAAATGCACCACGTCTCTGTGCAATCCACATAGCTTTAGAACTGTTTTCCCTATAGTGAAAACCATTCACCCAAACTCACTCACCCTCACCCTGGAGTATGTTTTAAGTCTCCTCACCTGCACGTTTCACAGTCAGTTTGTACTCTTTGGGCACAGGCAGACAGACAGATACACGTATCTCTGTTATATGGACACAAAAGGACCTCAGAGATACAGTTAAAACCACAACAGTTATTGCGTACTGTTCCAAACTTACATTGTACATTCATTGTTTGCAAGTAGGTTGGTCACCGTCGGCCACAGGTCTAGTAAAAATAACACAAGAAAGTCCTTTCAGGGTCTTAAACTCTGGGGCTAGTTTAATAATCAATACATTCTCATCCACCATACTGTAAGACAACCATGAGCTCATGCTTCCTTGACTGTTAGAGTGTCTGTCAGAAACATTTATTTGTTCATTCATCTGTTAAGCAGTGTGAGCTAAGTAATCTCCTGTATAAATGCACCCCATGGCTCATCACGGCCCTAATAGAGGCATGCACGAGTGGAGAGACTTGAGGAGATGCTGGCTGGCTGCTGTCTGGCCGAGGAAGAGGAGAAGCATGGCAGACAGATGTTTGGTCCCTGGTCCTGTGGGTGATGAGATTAAACCCTTCTGGAAGGCCAAGAGACAGAGAGACAGAAGACAGACCTAGCATCTACAGTGGTAACCTTAAGACATTTGGGATTATAGGACCGCATCTGTCTCCTCAATACACAACAGTGTACCATTGGGCTATATATAGACAGTGCAGTGTTGGGGCAGCCGTGGCTCAAGGGTAGAGTAGCTAGATGGCAACCGTGCAAGGTTCCCAGTTTGAACCCGGGGCTCTCTCAGAGTTAGCAGTGTCCTTGAGCAAGACACAAAAATTGCTCCAGATGTGCAGGATTTATGTAAAGCATCTTGGATAAAGGTGCCATATATATCCTGCATTTATGATATATATAACATTCACCCCAATCCTAAAATAATCCTAATCCTAAACTATTTCAGTCATGGTTCACAATAGATCTGAGAGAATTGGTGTTCAAGGACAAGGGAGGGGAACTAAGGCCTAGATTTTCCTCACCACTAAACCCCTTATCCCTTAACTTCTTTGCCTTTTTAAACTATTTAAAAAATATATTTTTTCAATAGATAAAATGACGAGTCTACAAGCTCACAACGTGTCAATAGATTAGCACGTTGAACTATTCCAAAAGGTTTTTCGAAACAGTAATAAAGGGATAAGGGTTTTGGGATAAGGAGTGACGAAAATGGAGCCCTAAGTGTTTAAGTGGTTTAAGTGATCTGATACAAATATTGTATATAACTTACAGATATATAGCAATTTAGAAAGAGGTCATAGAAAAAGTTGCCAGGATTGAAAAAAGTTACATTACATTACATTACATTACATTACATTACATTACATTACATTACATCTTCCGACACAATGACTGAGGGTTTGCAGAACGTCTAACCTCTGCTTCGACAAGTGAACGTTTATGACGCAAAAATCAATCCAGCGCTATAATGTTTTGGTGCCTATAGTAGCTCTCCTCTGGACACAAACTCTGCACCGCCTCAGAATGCAAGAGCTTGCGCTTGAAATATGGAAGCAATGATTTGCGCAGATTGTGGGAGGAAGTCCGTCCATACAGTTTAATGATCTGATAATGTGGCCCGGTGCGGCTGCTGTTTGTAGGCGTTCTGGAACGCGGCCATCTTGACTGAGTGTAAAATATTCATGAACCATCAATGGCGGCCCATCTGATTGGCTTGGGAACATCTGTTGGGTCTCTGTGCCTCTAGAGGCACAGCATCTGTCCATTTGGAGGAAATGTGTGTGAGTGCATGCACGCGTGCATGTGTGTGTGTGTGTGTGTGTGTGTGTGTGTGTGTGTGTGTGTGTGTGTGTGTGTGTGTGTGTGTGTGTGTGTGCATGCGTGTGCATGCGTGTGCATGCACGCATGTGTGCGTGTGTGTGTACTGTATGTGCGTGCATGCGTCTGCGTGCGCCTAGTGGGACTCGACATCAGGAGAAACAACTGTGTATTTAACTTGTTTATCTCCAGATGGCGGAGGATCATCTCACAAAAAAGATCAGAAAGTGACACAGAGGTTTCATCAGAACCGTCAATCAAACACCTCTCACTCCTCCTCTGTATTGTATGCACATTATAGATCCATGCACGCCTAAGTGCCATGCACCAGTGTACATACACAGCATTATACCCTGCCTGCCGGGCCGCGCACACCAGCCAAAATGTATATCTGTGCTGTGCATGTCCTGGCGTATCACACACTTAGCAGTGTGTGTGCACCACTGCGTGTGGGTTGTTCACACCCGTATGTGTGTGAAACTCGTGGTAGCGCCGTGGTGGAGCTGTTGGCTGCAGTGGCTTGATGGGCATCTGGAAGCTAAATTGGTTAATGGCGCCTCCAAGCCAAGAGCCAGCCGGCCATCTACTCCCCACGCTTGGAGGAGGAGGAGGAGGAGGAGGAGGAGTACTGCCTCTACATCTGGCCAGACTCCTGACAAACACCCCTGCTGCTGAAAACTCCCACTTTCACAATCACAAATCCAGTTTTTCAGCAGTATGGCCTGGTGTTTTTACTCCCCTTTGTTTTAAAGGCAGTGGTTTTCAACCTTTTGTCATACCATGGCCCACTATTTATTCTGCATTTTAGCATAGCCACAGACCACCATTTGAAATAATTTCAAATAATTCTTTGGCATCCTTCAAAAAAGGCTTAAAACAATACTTGTCAGCAAGGCAAAAGGAGAAGTCTAGGTAGGTAACCGTAACCGTTATATGTTCTTTGAAAATGTTCTTTATGTTCTTATATGTTCTTTGAATAGAGATCACTATCTACTATCTATTTTTATGTATGTACTGTACTGACTATTTCTACTTATGTGTACATTTTTGGGACCTGAATGGAAATAAGACCTCTAGGTCTTTCTTCAGTCATCCCTTTGGGCTGTAAAATGTTCGACTGTACTTGTGCTGTTGTACTTTTATACCGTCTAATAAAATATTCAATCAATCAATCAATTGATGTTGAGTGTAGGCCTATAGTCTCTCTGACCCAAAACTAAGCATTTACAAGTTTACGTCCACAATTTAGTAGAGATAATTGGCAAAGTGTTCTTCAACATAACGATTCCTCTACATTTTCTAATTGTGTAGATTCTAGAGAATGAAGTAATTCAGATGTTTAAACATCTTGAGAGCGGTAAAATGAAACCAAATGGACCCATAAGGATCCATTTGGTTTTAACGCTCCTAAGAGTTACAAATCTGTAAGGCTCCATTTGGTTACCAACTGTCCATCATTTAGCTGGGGACCACCTGGAATCCTTTCCAGGACCACTGTTGGTCCACTGTCCCCAGACCACTGATTGAAAACCTCTGTTTTAAGGTATAGAACAGTCTTCTCAACCAATACATCTGGAGGCGGATTGACTGACAGCTAGTCTCAGAGGAATAAAGGGTGGTTACCATAGTTACACAAATTGCAATGAGTTGAACCCTGTAGCGGTCTCATTCTGGGACATACCTTGCTTGTATAACTATATTTTTGGCAAAGAGATGAGGGTAAATAATAGTAGAGGATCCAATCAACTACTGTAGGAGAGCATTTCAGTGATGTGACACAAATTTCAGGCTGGACAGTGAATAGTGTAGTTAAATCCTCAACATGAGCAAAAACAGCCGATCCTACAAATTCACAAGATGTGGCATCAGAAACCTGCACTTATCCCCGCCCTCCTCCTCCTCTTAAACACTTTCTCCTCTATATTTGCTCTACACTTTTCTCTACTTGTCTCAGCTGTGTGTAAAAGACATGGCCCTATGATGATATGAGAGAAGAAAGTACTTTGTTGGCCAACAGGCCACTGAGTGCTGGGGAATTTCAGTTACAATATACTGGCCTTCCTACTGTACCATTAGAGAATACAGGATGTGCAGGCTTGATTTTGAACTCCAGGAACGGATAATTGAATATTTAATTATTGACACATCCCTGATACATACTGTATACAGAGAGAGAGAAAGAAAGAGAGAGAGAGAGAGAGAGAGAGAGAGAGAGAGAGAGAGAGAGAGAGAGAGAGAGAGAGAGAGAGAGAGAGAGAGAGAGAGAGAGAGAGAGAGAGAGAGAGAGAGAGAGAGACGCACACACACATCATTTACAGTGATACCAGTAATGTTAACATATGACCACGTCTGTCACACCAAAGTGTACCGGTATAGATATACTAGGCGGTGCAGCAGTGGGGCAGTAATGGCTCAGGGGTAAAGTGGCTGGATGGCAACCGCAAGGTTCCCGGTTCAATTCCAGGCTTTCTCCAGAGTTAGTGCCAGTGTCCTCGAGCAAGACACATGCAAAAGCATAAATTCTCTCCCTGTCTACTACATCATAACCTATGTAGATTTGCCTGCCTGCCTGCCTGCTTGGCTGCCTGTCTCTCTCTCTCTCAGTCCAGATGTCAGAATACAACTAGCCAACAGCCAAATTAGCCTGCAGGTAGAGTATACTGTAGGCTAATATACCTCCATACTGGGAGAAAGCTTGAGTAAGTGCACAAAACGGCATCGGCAGCTGCCCTGACTTTGCCGCTAGTTGCCTCCTCTGCCAGCGGCATACACTGTAGCTAGGAAGCTATGCCAGACCAGCAGCTGCTATAAAATAAAATACAAATTTAAAAGGGCAAAACATTAAAGGGATATTCCACTTTCAAAAAAACTTTTGATCATTTGATGTTCTACTCTCTATTACTACTACTCTATATTTGAGGTTCATTTTAGTGTATCCGCCTCCTTCCTATACAAGGAGAGATGACAGATTATTCGAAAACAACCCATCTTTTTCTGGTGACTGATATTGTCCTCCTAATACGTGAGAGGGCCATGGAATTTCATTTACAGCTTTCATTTATTTTTAAAATATTGTTTTATTCATTTGGGTGGGCATGCCAAAATACCACTGAGCGTTCTATTCTACTGCCCTTCATTGGGGCCTGCTCCCACCTGACGTTGCGTGGCAGTGCGGGGTCCTCGGCCAAACCGTGTCCAACGGTCGCCAGCTCGCACCGCATCTTCATGCTAGGACTCAGGTCTAAGATGTGCATGTGATAATGGTAGCAGGACTGGTCATGCATCATGGGGGAACCTCACGACCATGCCTTTTTATTTTTATTTTGTATCCTCCAAAGAGCACCACATGGTCTCCCAGCCAGCAAGCGAACATGCGGTCCATCTCGGGTCCAGGGGGGGGGCACATCGTCCAGCCTCTTCAAGGAGAAGTCCTAGGGGTAGAACCTCCATGGTGCTTTGGCGACCTATCCCTACGTACCAGGCCCGAACCGGAGGTTCGCATTCTCGTTTGCCGCCAAACACGTACAGCTGGTTGCCGTGGGCGAAGGCCGAATGACCCCAGTGACGTCCGCTTGGGTGATGGCATGGAGTGTGGGGAGGAGCGTCCAGCCACGCGTTGACCTCCGTGTCAAAGACTCGAACCCCGTCGTCATGAAGCCGCACTGCATGGAGGGAACGGCCGGAACACCGCCGACGGCGAAGAGAAATGAATTCTTGTTTGGCTGTGGTTGATGTTGTGATAAGATGATAAGAGCATGCCTCACTTCACACACACACACACACACACACACACGCACGCACGCACGCGCACACACACACAGTTGTGTAGGAAGAACTCAGGAACTCAAGAGTAAGCCCGTTAATGATGA
>CM076974.1:35749489-35779489 GCA_039105355.1 Benthosema pterotum
TCAGACACCAGATTAGTGGTCTTATAGTCTGTGAGTGCCTTGACGCCGTTCCACATGCTGCGGGAGTTGTTGGTATTAAAGTTATCTTCAATCCGCTGTTTATACTCCCGCTTTGCCTCCCTGATGCCTCTCCGTAGGTTCCCCCGTGCACCAGCGTAGGCCTGCTGGTCTCCTGCCCTAAACGCTGCATCCCGCTCCCGCAGTAGTCTTCTCACGTTTGAATTGAACCATGGTTTCTGATTAGGAAACACTTTTATTGTCTTTTGTGATGTGACATCCGCCCCTGCTTGTCTGTTGTAAGGACATGGAGGGACGGGGGGTAGGTAGAAACAGCTGGAGAGAGAAACAGCTGAGGCCATTAAGGGAGAAAGCAGACCCATGTACTGTCGGCACACACGCTGATGTGGTATTTTATACAGTATGTTTCATGGGAGGTCTGATTGGTCCAGATTGTTCCAGAGTGTACTGGTACCTGGTAACTGCTAGCTTACATAAAGTCTTAAGACTAGGACTCAAATCGAATATAAACAACTTATCACTGAGACTGTTGCATCTTGTGAATCCTCCAAAGAGAATGATATGGCCTCCCACCATGCAACAACACATTTGAGATAATGGGCCAGGATCTTAGGATCAACACCTTCTTCCAGGAGAAGGTCTCTGGGTTAATTTTCCACAGAACATTGGTATCGTAAATACACAGTGACACAGTATGTACAGCTGTCCATTGTAGGTAAAAATGCTGAATGACACCACCTGACCTGACTGAAATAATTTGTTTAGATGGTGGACTCTAAAAGTTGTTCTCTGTATCAAACACTCTGACGCTGTAGCAATACTGCAGATTTTTACCAAAGTCCCCTGTTATGTCCTCTGCCTAGGTACACTGCAAAAAACAGGGGAGACGCAGTTTACAAAAATAAAGTGAATTTATTAATTAAGCAAATAATAAGGAATCAAGGAATAAATCATAAATAAACACGAGGTGTGGAAATCAGTTGTCAGTAGTGTAGTGTGTGTATGCATGATTTAAGTGATGTGGGTGCGTGTTGCATGTGTTAACCAAAATGTTGTAAGGAGTGCATGGTGGAGAGGAACAAAAAGAGAACTGAACAGAAGAGAACAAATCCAGAACTGAAGCAGGGCTGGGGCAGCAGGCTTTTATAGGGCGTCGACACCCAGGCCCAGGTGTGAGCTGATCATTATTAGCCCTGCTCCACAATCCTATTGGACATAAAAAAGACCAATGATTAGGACCAGAGAGCAAGTGAGGAAGTGAACTAAAGTGCCTCATAGTAGGCCTACTATATATATCCAGAGTACTATATAGGGAACCGTAACACCCAAATACAAACATCTTTGTGCCGATGATGGTGGCAGAGTGACCTAATATGATAATCTAAGTAGAAAGATGTGGCCCTCTGGTATTGATTAAAGACCAGACCATTGTGTTGGTGCATGTTCAACTTGTGCAGGCCATTAGTGCTTTGGCCATGGTAGAATCCTCCATGGATAATCATGACCTTCTCCAACACACAGGCTGAGTGGCCGTACCTCTCCCACGGAACAGTTCCAGAGGTCCTGGTTTTCAACCATTTGTGGCTGTGGAAAACAAATGCATAGAGCGGAGGTTTGTGCTCTCCGTACAAAGGGCTGCCTCCCCAGTTGTAGGACGTATCTTTTATCAGCACTGCTGTGTGGCAGTCGCGCCAAAAAGGAACCTCAGGGTGACCACCTCCTTCTGGGCCATTCTGGGGTTGATTATCGGGCACTGTTAGAGCTTGGTAGACGGACAGGGGGATACAGGACTAATTCGATAGAGGAGCATGAGGAGGGTTTGAGGAAACAGAGATTGAACATGTTTAACACGTTTGGTCCCTTAATTACCACATCTTACCACATCTTTGCGCTGATATACAGTAGAGCAAGAATGTCATTTCTCTATTCCTACATGTTCAGTGGAGTTTCATATACTCGTTGGTGTGTGTGTGTGTGTGTGTGTGTGTGTGTGTGTGTGTGTGTGTGTGTGTGTGTGTGTGTGTGTGTGTGTGTGTGTGTGTGTGTGTGTGGCAGAGTTCAGCCACATGTCAAGGTCACGTCTAAGCAATGGCAGCACTCCTTTGGAACAAACAACAGATCAAAGTTCCTTTCTCTCTGTCTTTGTCACTGAAGTCTTCCCACTGCCTCATTGACTACAGCAGCAAGCACAATCTACTGTGATGGCACCCAACTGCACTCCAGCATGCAGCTGGAAGCGACGCGCATGTGTGTGTGTGTGTGTGTGTGTGTGTGTGTGTGTGTGTGTGTGTGTGTGTGTGTGTGTGTGTGTGTGTGTGTGTGTGTGTGTGTGTGTGTGTGTGTGTGTGTGTGTGTGTGTGTGCGTGCATGCAGTCCAGGGCCTGGAGATGTTTGTGTCACCACTGGCAGAAAGGAGGTCTGCCCGGTCCAACTGCCTCATGCAGGTAACATCTGCTTAACATGCACACACACACACACACACACACACGCACGCACACACACACACACACACACACACACACACACACACACACACACACACACACACACACACACACACACACACACACACCGAAAAACAAGACTGTGTTGGAAAACTTTCTCTCGACACTCTCCAAGTAGAATAGAGGAGAGGAGAGACTAGGAGAGGCAAAGGGAGGGGAAGGGGAGGAGAGGAGAGTGGTATAGCCTGTAATGCATTTTCAGTCAGAAAAAGTTAGTTAAAACCTCCTTTCACCCCACTGTGCTTGACACATACAGGCGGAGCAGCTGCAAAGCACAGAGCAACCTGAGAGGCCAGATTGCACCAACCTGGGGGTAGACAATGACTTCAGGTAGCCTCGATCTCTCATCCGCGTTGAGAGATGAGAGCCTGGATTCACAGTGCCCCAAAGCCACTAACGGAAGTCAGGACTTCCGGAAGTTGCGGTTTGTTAACCTCCGCCGGAAGTTGCCATTAGGCACGATACGGTGCTCCCGAAAATGAATACCCCACGGAAACATTTTATTTCTCCCCTTGTGCTCGCAAAGCTGTTGTAAAAGATGAAATCGTGCACTTTGCACATTTTTATAACTGCTTTGTTCGTTAGAATCGTTTTGTTCTGAAAATAACATTGAACAAGTCAAGTCGCTAGTGAGGACTGAACAGGGTTGTTTCTCTGGGGGCTGTAAATACAGTCACTTCCGCCATTAACGTTCTCAGTCCCGAAAGCGCACCCTGTAACCAGGGTGCTTCACAGGTGTGTTGCAAGTGGATTGCAATTTTCCTTTAAATCACTAACACGCACGCACACAAGCACAAACATACGTGCGTATGCACACACACACACACACGCACGTGCACGCACATGCACACGCACACGCACACACACACACACACACACACACACACACACACACACACACACACACACACACACACACACACACACACACACACACACACACACACAGTTACATATGTACATCTGTGAATGAGCATATGCATGATAGAAGTATACACAAACAAGGTTGAAAACACATGCAGGCCACATTATGTCTGCACACACACAGCACCAACACACATGCTCATTCCCAGGTGTTTACATGCTGCATAAACAGTAGACATGCCAGTGGTGTAGCAGTGGATAGGTAGACCAGAGAATGATGGTCACATGTGATTGGCTGCTGACCCATGTTTTCAGAAACATGTGTACCCTAGTGACATACAGCAGGGGCGTTTTTGCCAATAGGCAGACTAGGCATTTGACTGGGGCACCATGGGGAGGGGGGGAGTCACTGGGGCGCAACCACCAGACATGCTTTAAAAGAATCCCAAGCTAATGAGCCTCATATGGATAAATATCTATATAACTAGAATTGAACATTTCAAACACACAGAATATGTTCTTTAGTTTAAAAATAGTTCATATTTCATCCCTTGGGGGGCGCCATTTTACTGTGCCTGTCATAGTTATGACATCACAGTAAAAATCTAGCCTGGGGCTCCAAATTGCTTAGAAACGCCACTGAAATACAGTGTATACACTATATGAAATAAGTATGTCATAGCCAATACTATTTCATGCTTCACAATGGCAGTGGATACTCCACTACCCCAGGAATGATAATTACAAAGATTAGGCTACAGTATTACTACATATAGCGATAATAATTTGACAATCTACTGAAAACTGATGATAATGGTCTATCAACACATACTGAACATAGTGAACAGGGTGAACATGACACCCGGTCAATTTGGATACAGGATTTTGGTTTGTTTGTCAATCATTGATCAAATCGCCCTGAAAGTGATTCCAATGATATTGCCATAGTATACTATAGTTACTATTATACGGTTATGGAGTGTGGCCCACTTAAAATTTACATTTAGTCATTAATTGACTAAAGGTAAATGTGCAAAAAGTGTCAACAATAGAGTAAGTAAGGAGTGTACAACATTGTGTATAACATTGTGCTTCTTGCTTTGTAGATGGCCTACATGACCATGTGTTTTGGCAAAAAAAAAAACGGAAGCCAGTGAAGGTAGTATGAATATACAGATTTTTTTTATATAATATACTGATTTTTATATGTGTTTTCTTTTATGTTCTTTACTTACCACACAGTAGTTTTCAATAATATTGTTACTGTGGTTGTGTGTGAGCCTTTATTACAGGGGCTGAATGTTTCATTCATCGTTGAAGTACTGACATATTCCTCTCACTCCAAGATGCTGTCAGGGCATTTTAAAACCCATGTTTGGGTCAGTTTAACTTACTCTATAACACGGCCGTACTTCAACTCTGATCAAACTTTGACTGGCTGTCGTTCTGTAGCCTATGTCAATAGTTTACACTTACAGTTAAGGCTGCACTGTCACTGTGTGTGTGTGTGTGTGTGTGTGTGTGTGTGTGTGTGTGTGTGTGTGTGTGTGTGTGTTGTGTGTGTGTGTGTGTGTGTGTGTGTGTGTGTGTGTGTGTGTGTGTGTGTGTGTGTGTGTGTGTGTGTGTGTGTGTGTGTGTGGGGGGGGGGGGGGGGGGGGGCACTTTTATTTATATATTTTATCTTGTCATCTGCTCCTCCATGGACTACATTTCACACCTGAGTGCAAAATAGGTGACCCAGAACAGAGCAGAGCAGCGCCGTATACTGGACCATACTGACTCCCAAGCTGTCCTCCTGTACCGCACATACCTCGGACAACGGTGCTGCAGCTGCTCTGTTCTGTATTCTGTGTGTGTGTGTGTGTGTGCGTCCGTGTGAGAGTGCTTCTGTAACTTCTCTATACAGGCGTCCCTCTGACCGCAGCTGTCTCTACCTCTACATGGGGGTCTCCTGGGCAAGGCTGACCTCTCCCTCTCCTGGAGCCACATCAAAGGGTTTTTCAGCGAAGGGGACGAGGGGGTCCGATCATCGAGGCACTGGGGCTGCATGGCCAGCACACGGCTGCTGCTTCCCTGGGCTTTGGGGGGCTGGTGAGGCCAGGCTGTGTGTGTTGGAGGCTGGAGGTATGTATGTGCAAGTGACGTGGGGGGGTGGGGTTGGGCAGCAGGGGACAGTAGGTTTAGGGGTCCCCAGTGTGGGTGTGTGGTCGAGGGACTAGGACACAAGGAATGGAGACACGATGGAGACCCTGAGAGGGTGTTATGAGGGGCAGGGACTGGAGTGTGCACTGTGCACGTGTGCATGTGTAGGTTGGCACTGTTCCATCACATCCTTGGGGTCCAGCTTGGTTGTAGTTGTGGGCTGGGGGCCTCGAGGGGGACCTGAGAGAGGGACAGCCTGGCATCGTTTTAAAGGCCTGGTGCACACGCACGCACGTGCACGCGCGCCGTGCGTGCGTGCGCGCGCACACACGCACACACACACACACACACACACACGCACACACACACACACACACACACATTTTCGCTGTATTATTTTCTTCAAAAAGTGCAATAAACACCAAGAGCTTGACCAATTCACTGTTTGTCCTGCTGCATGTATAATTCTCTTCAAGAGGCTGTACTATTGATTATGTTGTATGATGATCAAGGGGTGGCGGCATTTGAGCATTGGGGATATATGTACTTCAGTCGATCTTTTGTGGTCAGATATAATTTCTTATGGTCCAGTAAGACTATTACTATAGTAAATGATAAAAATGCTATAGAAATACGTGAAACTTGGTAAAAAAAAAAAAAAAAAACGTGGTTAAAAGGTGTGTGTGTGTGTGTGTGTGTGTGTGTGTGTGTGTGTGAGTGTGTGTGTGTGTGTGTGTGTGTGTGTGTGTGTGTGTGTGTGTGTGAGGGAGACACAGGGACACGTCTGGCCACAGCAACAGTGGCAGAAGGACTCAGGATTCCGGTGTGTTTCATTATGGGTCTTTTTCTTTTCAAGCTGTCACTGTTCCCCCCTGCATCGATGTGCTGCCTCACACACACACACACACACACACGCACACACACACACACACACACACACACACACACACACACACACACACACACACACACACACACACACACACACACACACACACCTCCCCCCAACAAATGTTCAGCCGTGAGCAAATGGCCAGCTGATGAAAATGTACACAACGTGTGAACGTGTGTGAATGTGTGTGAGAGACGGTGTGTGTGTGTGTGTGTGTGTGTGTGTGTGTGTGTGTGTGTGTGTGTGTGTGTGTGTGTGTGTGTGTGTGTGTGTGTGTGTGAGTGAACCCTGGGGCCCAGTGAAAGAGGGGCCAGAGCAGTATGTCACTGTGGATGTGGAGTGCCAGCCCCACCTGTGTCTGTGCCCAGGCAGACCACCCTGGATGCCATACCTCTGCCCTCTGCTAATGCTGCCCAGCTCTACACCATCTGGGTCTGGGGGGGGGGGGGGGGGGGGGGGGGGGGGGGGGCATCAAGAGAAAAAGGGGTGATATGGGAGAGTGTGGACGTGGCAAGAGAAAAAGAGAGAGAGAGAGATTTATTTAATTCATTTTTGCAAGAATTTCATTAAAGATTGACAAGTATTTTTTCAAGTATTTGATACAAATAAGTCACTAATTGTCTCCTCCAGACTGAAGGCATGGTGAAGACTCTTCATCAGAGAGACACACACACACACACAGACACGGACAAACGCAAAACATACTCTTTACTTAAGAGTATTTTTTTCGTTTGTCCGTGTCTCTCTGTGTGTGTCCGTCTGTCTGTGTACAGCTAATCTCAGGCACTAATCCGATTGATGCCAAATACAAATTGTGAAAAAAGCTCCATGGGGAAGTGATCATATCTCACATCTTAGGCCCCAATAGGTTATTCAATAGGTTATTCAATTGCCGTGAGAATGGGGTTTTAGTGAATGCTGACAGACCAGTTCTCGCATAGCAGAGCACAAGCCATTGTGGCAGCTGGCTGGCTGGTTATAGCATACTTGCTACTGCAGGGTTATTATAATACTGTGGTTAACTAAAACTAACAAGGAAAAAAAACAAGAATAAAACATTTAAGTTAGCTAAAACTAATCAAAACTAAAAATCAATTAAAAACAATAACTGAAAGTGTGTGTGTGTGTGCGCGCGCACATGCGCGCGCATGTGGGTGGGTGTGAGCATGATGCCATAGATGTGCAGTTAAGCCTTAGACCTGTTTATCAGCACAGATACGTGCTAACATAATACAGTATACTTCCTTGTTTACTTAAGTGAAAAGGAAATAGTTGACCCTGTGAGCTAGTTTCAGGTGACAGCTCTGCCACTGCTTTATAAGAAGTCAGTGTCACTGAACAAGGTGCATTTAGAGAAGACACTGTACTGTACTCCTTTACTGTCCTCCTGATGATGGCAAAGCTCAAGCTCCTGGCATTCTTGTCCTGGGCACTTCTGGAGTCTGCCGCCACGTGTGACACCGGAGACGAGTGCATCGCGGTCAGGCCATGTGATAACGCCCAAAACATCGGCTCTCTGGACAAGAAGCTGGACGAACTCCGGGCTGCCCTGAACTCACTGAAGGAGCAGACTGCAGGTACGCTCGACCATTTGGATAGTGAATAGTCTATGCACACAGAGCCGATGGCCATTGTATAGTGAACAGACAATTTCATACAGCAGTGGTTTTCATCCTGGGCCCACTGTTTATCCAGCATTTGAGCCATGGACCACCATTGGAGGACATTTTCACCCCACATACCTAAAAACTAAAGATTTATTTTGTTTTTGTCCACAATTCCAGAATGGATTTTTTTGCAAACAGAACAGGCAAACATACAGATCAAAATGACCGTTTTCTACATTCTCTAATGGTGTAGACTTAATTAAGTGGTGCTAATTTAGATTATGAATGTTTTAACTCTTGAGAGTGTAAACATTGCTTTAATTTGATTATGTATACTCTTACACTTCACCTTACTCATCTGGTTAAAGGAACATGAAACCCCCTTTTAACCAACTTGGCTGGGGACCACCTGGAACCCTCTCAAGGCCCACTGGTGGTCCGCGGACCACTGGTTAAAAACCACTGAGGATTGTGCGACTTTACTTGGCAGTGATGAAAGTGGCTTTGAGTTCTTGGGCCGAAACATTTTTGGTTTTCCCCATGAGTTAAAGAACATGTGGAAACAAGTTCCATGACTTTTCTGGCAATATGTGGCTCGAGTTATGCCTGTTCAAAGATTTTATTAAAAAAGGGGGGAGCTATAGCCGGTTGGAGTAAGGCTGGTTTCATTTGGCATGACGCACCATATTGTAAAGTTTCATAATCATATGATGACATTGATATGTGAATTCCATGCAAATCAACCATGCATACCAATCATGCATGCCAACCATGCACATTTTACTGCAGGCAGCGTTCACTTACATTTGTCACCTCTTTTGTAGTGGATCTACACAGAACCTCCTCTCTGTGCTAAGCACCAGCCAGCGTAGATACTGTAAGAGGTGACAAAGGGAGCTATAGGCCTGCATGCTCCTGTGGGTCAGAGGTGAATGTCCACCTCTGACCCACAATATCAGTGTGACCACTGGGGAGTGAGCTGAGCACTAATAAACTCACCATCACAACCACAACAGTAGAGTGCGGCTGTGGTTGAGCTCAAGAGAAATAATACAATTGGCGCAAAGCGAAAAGCAGGTTTAGCTCCGTTCAACTATGAGGAAATTCAAAGTACATTAACTAGATCAGCACTCGGTAGAGTGCAAACTCATCACCTAATCCGGCCAACTGGAGTTCCCCTGAGGGACGGGCCGCCGCTAAACAAACACAAGCACCGAGAACCGAACACCACACCTCAATCGCCTTACTTGCACCTTAGTATTGGTATGTGCCTTAGTATTGGGATGATCTTCATGTCCCTCATTACATACAGTATAAGACCTTTGACTACAACTATTTCTAGTATCACAAGAATAATCTGTCTGTCTTCTGTCACAATAGTCACAATTTGATTTTCCATGTACAGGAGTGACCCCTGGGGCCCGAAGCTGTAAACAACTGAAAGAGGGACTGAATGTGAATGAAGGTGAAGTGGGAGGATACAGCAGCTCCACTGCTGCCTTTTTATTTACAGTATTAGTGTTATTAGTGTGTTAGTGTGTATTAGTGTTTTCTCTGTAACATATAAATCATTCGATTGGCTGAGCAAGGAACGTGATGTCATGTATGATGATGTAAAACTTTCTTTTACTACATCACCACATCACCATTACAACATCATCGGGGCAACCACACTTTGCAATTGCAAAACTGCAGTCTATTTATTTATTATTCTTGTTGTTTTTCCCTTTTATTCTAACTTTGGATTGACTTATATTTGCCTCGTGTTTGTTCATTTTCTGCCCTTCAGATGGCATTTACCGCCTTACTACTGCTGCTGGTGGGGACTACCAGACTTTCTGTGACATGACAACGGCAGGTGGTGGCTGGACGTTGGTGGCGAGCGTCCATGAGAACAACATGTATGGTAAATGTACAGCCGGTGACCGCTGGACCACAGAGCAGGGCAACAATGCCAACCGGCCAGGCGGCGATGGCAACTGGGCCAACAGAAACACCTTTGGAACAGCGGAAGGAGCTACCTCTGATGATTTCAAGGTACAGTAGGTTGTTTTTTTTACTGATCCTCAATAATCTCAATATTAATGGATGGTGTGTTGTTAAAAGTAAAATTGGCACATCAATTATATGGTGTCTACCGTGTTAGGTTCATTGTAGTGAGAATATAGTTCAATTCCACACTACAAAGTGTTACCTTAGTATGGACTTGATGCTTGTTGTGTAGACGTTGCTTTGTGACTGTGTGCATTAAGTCTTTTATGCAATGTTGCAAAAAGCTGTGCGATGATTTGAAACTACTAATGAACTCAACTGAAGTATAGCTCTCAGACTATCAGCCAATCAGAACATGTTGGCTTTGCTGAGAAATGAGCTAGCCAACCACATCGCCGGTACAAAAATTTTACAAAACTCATCCCATGGCTCAGAGGTTGCCTTAGCCATAGACAGAATTATGGCATCTCATCTCCCTTCACTTCCATTGAAAGATGTAATGGCAGCTGCCCCCCTCGAGGAAACCAATGCATGTCCAGTTTTATTTTCTACTCCCTCAATGTCGCACAACCGTAGTAGATAATGGGAATTCCATCTCTCAATCTCTGCATCTTTGCATCTTTGAATCCCAGAGTATCGAATACTATAGGCGCTCTGCTTTTCAAGCAGACGCCAAAAAGAGAATGGGAGCATTGCCTAAATTTGACTATGTCTGCTTAAATTCCACACTTCACCTTACTCATGAACACAGGGCGTACAACCCAGAATGTTTTTGCTCAAATAGATAATTGACTTATCCAATATCCTTCGGACAGTCCTGTGTACCGTATATATATACGTCAAATGATAATCAAATGATCCGTGGGCCAATGGTTCAAGTCCTGACTCCTATCTACATGTCGAAGTGTTGGTTGGTAAAATCTACATCATATTTCAGACAACCTAATTTGTCCTTTCATTGAAAATGTCAAATATGAGACGTGTGGGGACAATATTTACGTCATATTTGGCGGATATTTGACCTAACATGTGTGGACAAAATCTGTAGGAAGGGTGAACAGTTCCCCTCAAAAATTATATCAATAGGGAGGTTCTTCATATTAGGACTGTGATTGTGTTGATATAGTTCCAAATCAGTTGGCATAGTTTAGCTACCAAAGTTCTAATAATTGTAGCAACTACATTGAATTAGTAGTAACAGTATCTGGATGGCAAAGACTCATTAAAATTTAATCCATTTCTTGTATTTGTATACCCAATATTTCTTTGACAGAATCCTGGCTACTTTGACATTGAGGCAAGGGATGTAGCAGTGTGGCACGTTCCCAACATCACACCAGTGGGAGACTGGAAGACCGGCGCTATCCTACGATATCGCACCACCAATCAATTCTTGAGTGGGTTTGATGGGAACCTCTTTAACCTTTTCCAAGTAAGATCGACAGAACGTCACATTGCAACTACAGTACATCAGCATGTGCTGAAGTTCTCCTTTCAGAATGATATCTTACTATAACTTCAATCCTTTGTTTCATAACTATTCATTATACAATTACCTGATTCAATGCCCTTTTCTTCCCATTCTTAAGCGGTACCCAGTAGAATATAATGCAGGAGCATGCTTAACCGACAATGGACCATCCATCCCTATTACATACGACTTTGGGGATAATGACACCATGCACCACTTATATGGGCCCAATTCAAGACGTAAGCCAGCACACTATAAACTCTTGTTCACTGGTCAGTTTAGATGTACCGATAGATGATGGTACATGATGGTACATACCGGTAAAATAATAAAAACTGGTTAGAAAATACAAATTTGTGTGCACTTTTTTTCAATTTTTCACTCCAACTTATGAAAATCTGGGAACTAAATTGCTACTAGGAAATTTCTTCACCAATGTGTTTCTAATTGTATCTAATAACACGTATTAAAATGTTTAGATTCAACACCTGTGAGAAAACTCATAAAGCAGGTCAAAGTCGCGGTACCATTCCCTAACCCGTACAACGCAAAACATGCAAAATATCATCATGCTTTATGTAGCATGTGATATGTTTAACTAGTGAGTTTATGTGAGTTTTCATGATGCTAAATCCATTCCAAGCATTAGTTGTTTTCTCAGAAAACAACTCCTTGGGTTAAAACAGACATACGTCATCACAAATGGCTCTTTTGCTAAACTAATGCTTGGAATGGATTCAGCACAATGAAAGCCCCCTAGTTAGACATATCATGCTACATAACATAAAGCATGATGATATGTTAGTGAAATGATATTTTATTTAGAGGACTTTGACCTGTTTTTATGAGGTTTTCCATTCCATGCGTGTTGAAATTCAACATTTTAATAAAATAATGTTATTAGACACCATTAGATACCCATTGGTGAAGGAATTTTGGGAATAATTTAGTTCCCAGATTGGTCAAATATCTGCTAAAATTCCCTAACCATATCTTTATCAGACAATGATCCACATAAATGTCACACTGATGTTATATGAAGTTATTCAAGTATGCCAACTGGTTATACCTCACATATCGGAATAAATAGAACAACATACTCTCAGCAAACACCGGGAACCGGGATGATTTAAAATGGCGTCTTGATTGTGGCCATTCGGGGCGAGATTTGAATTGTCTTGATCTGGCCACAATCAAGACGTCACTAATTCATCCCGGTCCTAACTGTGTTTGCTGCACTACTACTATGACCACTGCTAATACAAATACATTATGTGTATGCTATGTTTAATACTGTATTATAATATTAATAACGTTGTATTTATTCATTTTGTTCTCCTTAAGTTGAGTCTACACCAGGCTACATCTCCTTCAGAGCATTCAATACTGAACATGCAGCCTTGGCCCTGTGCTCTGGAACCAAGCCTATTGGCTGCCATATTGAACATGTGAGTTAGTGTCTAGTATAGGGAGGTGCCCAGGCACCTTGTACCCTATTACTCTTCTTTTACAGTCACATTGAACTCAGTGGTGTGTATGTGTGTGTGTGTGTGTGTGTGTGTGTGTGTGTGTGTGTGTGTGTGTGTGTGTGTGTGTGTGTGTGTGTGTGTGTGTGTGTGTGTGTGTGTGTCTACATCTACATGCTGATAGTTTTGCATAGGTGGAGGAGGATACTTCGCAGAGCGGGCTCCTGACCAGTGTGGTGACTTCACGTCCTTCGACTGGGATGGCTATGGGACCGGCATCGGTTGGAGTGCAACCAAGAACGTCACTGAGGCCGCCGTGCTGATCTTCTATCGCTGACAGGGGCATTTTTGCCATTAGCCAGACTAGAAAGTTGCCTGGGGCGCCATGAGGGGAGGGGCGGGGTGCTCAGGCACTTTTTTATACAGTCACTCAGTGGTGTGCATGTTTTTTTGTGTGTGTGCGTGCGTGCGTGCACATAAAAATAAAAGCGTATTTTTTCACAATGGGTCCTTATGGGTCAGTTCTTCAATTTTAGCCTAAGATCCCATATGCCAAATATCTATTTTACATATGGTAGGTATTCAATAATATGAATATTAATTGAAATGTGAAAATCTGCCTGACTATATGCTTCATAAGTCTTCAAGAGTTGCATGAAACGTTGTATGCACTCTCCATAAAGGACAAGGACAAACCTTTCATATTACTCATCCAGATTCTGTCTCTAAATCCTGCAAATCGTTACACTGTATCTCTATAGTCATTTTCTCAAGACGGGTCTGTCCCGTATTTAATATTCCATCATAATTTGATATAATTGGCTTTTTTGTTTTGAACAAAAAGTATAAAATCACGTATGCAGCATGCACATTTATGTGGAATATAGCCTACCACCCTTTCCACATTGGCCTGTTATAGCGTCCCTGCCACCAACAGGTGAATCTTTGCAAAAAAAAAGGGTACTTTTTTGTTTATTCTATAAGCCTATATGCCTTGACCCTGTATAATGGACTTATGGTAACATGGACTTTTGTCTCAACTGTGTCGTTTTCATATGTCAAAGTCAAGGCATGGGGGCCAAATCAGGCCTGTGAATGAGTTACCTTTGGCCCGTGGGATGATATTTAAATACTATTAGTGCTGGCCCTCTGGTTTATATGATAAGAAATTTACTTAGGCCTACTTACTTAATCCTCTTCGTGCTGGATAGCACATAAGGTCTTCACCAACGAACGCCAATGCTGTCTGTCTTCTGCCCAATGTTGCAGTTGGCCCCAGGTCCACCTTTCCTCCTTCATTTCTTTCTCCACTGATCTTCTCCAGGTCTCTTTGGGCCTGCCTCTTTTTCTTTTTTCCAGGTTCCAGGTAGCCTACTACTACTGTACATGAGGATCATGTACAGTATTGTCGATAATGCATTTTCAGTTTTAAGGGACATTGATTTTGGAAGGAAATTCACTTTTTTGCTGTTTGCCTGGGACATCGTCATAAACCGCTGCCTGTGTTGAAACACAGTTTGGGGGCTCCGGCTCTTAATTTGACTTAAATCATTTTTTCTATTTTGGCCCGCAGTGTATTTGAGTTTGACATCCCTTCTATAAGGTATGTGAGACAATGTATGTGAGACTATGTAAAGTAGCTTTAGCTGATTACACACACACACACACACACACACGCACACACACACACACACACACACACACACACACACACACACACACACACACACACACACACACACACACACACACACACACTAATATATTCATAAATAATTAATCAGATTAAAAGATTATATAGGCTAGGTGAGATAAGGTCAGTGGTGGTGCATGGTAGTATATTGGTACATGGTGTGTGTGTGTGTGTGTGTGTGTGTGTGTGTGTGTGTGTGTGTGTGTGTGTGTGCGTGCGCGTGTGCGTGTGTGTGCGTGTGCGTGTGTGTGCGTAGGACCTACTACAGTAGGCCTACACCATTGCTGTAGGCTATCAGCCTGTAAATAAAGATGTACGTGTGTACTGTATATCAAATAAGTTAAGGTTGGAATCAACAGCTTGTTATAACTCCTAATGTAACTTTAATGTCTCTGCGCCATTAAAAAAAATACAAAATATCAAACAATATCAAGACAAATCAAGACAAGTCTCCTCTCTGGCAACCAACTAGCCAATCACATCGCAACGGACCCTCTGGCTTATGGGATCCAGACAGAGGAGACAGACAGCCAGAGCCATCTTGTAGAAGATTTGCGACATTGAGGGGTCATTAATTGAGCGCTCGAGCGCTGTTCAGCCAGTTTGAATAGGGACTGGCTGGAGTTTAAAATACCTTGTTTTCAACGAGGGCAGTGCAAATATGAGCTATTTCATGCATGTGTACCACATGTCAACTGAAGTAAAGTATTGAAAGAGCAAGCATTAGAAGGAAATCTTTATGCTGCACTATTACTACAAAACGATCTAAAATAAAGGGATTTAAAAATCATTAAAAACTGGGTCGTTGCCTGAGTCCATATGCTTCTCTGCCTACTTCCGGTCCAGAACCTGTCCCTTTATTTTGTTGTCCCCAATTCCTCAATAGAAGTCTACGTAGAGAGGAGCAGCCATTGGACTGGCCCTATGAAATGAACGGAGCTTGCACAACTCTCTGTCTATACTCTATATTGGCATGGCTCACGCAGCTAGAGAGGACAGCAGAGGGGGCGTTGTTCACTGGCGGCTGACGTCACGAGTGTTCTTGAAAGCATGCTTGAAAGTCCCAAAAAGCGGTTGGTCGCATCATCATCATCATCATCACCACCAGCCTCCGACTTCAACTGCGTATCATCGGGGAGAGAGAGAGAGACTGACGTTCACTTTGTTGTGTTTTGTCTTCCCAGGAGTTCCCAGACAGCCTCCTCTCCTCTCCTCTCGACCGGAACGCTAATTAAAGACTAGGGCCAGGGTTAGGTTAACCCCCTCCCTCCCTCCCCCCTTAGCCTGCTCAGCCGCTCACTTCTTGCTGTTGCAGCTCTGACCGACCGACGGGGGAGAGGAGAGGAGAGGAGAGGCGAGGGGAGGAGGAGGGGAGGGGGATCTGTTCAGCGCCGGGCAGGCAGGCACTAGGCAGGCAGGCAGCAGGTGCCCCGAGGAGAATTCCATCGCACGGCACCTACTGTACACAACGCGACAGGTAAATATTGATATATCCCTTCATCGTGGTAGATGTTTCGGTAAAGCGATCATCATGCAACTTAACTGTGCTTGTTGTTACCATAGCAGGGTGGGCGGTCCCGTGGCTTTGACAGTCAGACAGACAAGCCTCGGGTGCCTAGGGGGGGACTGTTGCAGATTAACTCTCTCCGAGAATGTACAACAACGATGTAACCGAATGCAGCCGTGACTGAACTGAACGGTCCATTGGGTTACCTTGGTAGTACACTGTCGGAATCGTAAAGGAATGGCATTAACGCCGCGGATGCTTTTAATGGAGTCAGTGAGTCAATGCGTCCAGGTCTGTCGTCGTCATCATCATCACGCTGGATGCAACATGCGTCACTTTGACTTCCAGTCAGCTGCGTGACGTGAGAGCAGTATAGTACTGTCTTCCAGAGCATTGTTTTCAACCTTTTTGATACCAGGGCCCACTATTTATTACGCATTTGAGCCACGGAGCACCATTTGATGACAGTTTTGCCCCCACAGACCCCAAAACTAAAGATTTATTTTTGCTTTCGTCCACAATACCAGGATGGATTTCTGAAAGAAAACAGTCAAACACACACAGATCAAAGTGACCATTAATCTTCTACTGTACATTCTCTCGTTGTCTAGACTTGCCATTAGAGATGTTGTGGTCCAGTGGACATGATTAAAAAAAAGCTTCCTAGAAATGGAGGTCTGTAAAAAAAATCATTAACATGGTGAAACACAACTTGATGTGGAGTCTTCTGGTCTGTGTAATAAAGTCAGGGCACTGTCTCCTTTAACTACAAATATGAAATAACAAGCGTGAACGCATGGTCACATTCGTAGCAATTTGTTTTTGCGTGGTAATTGAAATATAATTCACATTTCACATATCACTTTGTACTATTTACTTTTTGGACAAGTAGGCATGACCATACCTGATATGTACTTGCCAAAAGGGCAAGTGCCTCTGAGACCTTAATATCAACCCCTGTTAGGGGGGATTGAAAAAGTTTGAGAAACACAGTCCAAATATAATTAGACCCACAGACAGATTAAAATAGATGATAGACCAGTATAGGAGAATGTATGTGGTATAGTAACTACTGTTGATGGTGGTAGGGATGAGCAGTGCACTGATGCTATTTTCCACATCTAACAGAAATGTACAGTACTACCATGTAGCATGGATGGTTATTTTTGAATTGACAGTGCAAGTAAAAGGACATCCCTTACTGTTCTAACAACACAGGACTCTTTAACTACCACTGTCAGCCTGGGACTTTCATGCACTTGAACTTTAAACTTGTAAGTTTAAACCTGGCTATTGGGCAGAAGCTCTCTGTTTGAGATGGAAAATAGGAATTGCTCCTTGCAAAACCTATTTTCCATCTCAAACAGTTTTGAAATCAGAGGGAGTAGGGGAAAACAATAGTTGAAACTATGGTTCTATCTCTAGATTATTAGTCCAGGACCAGATTTGGCCAGTAACTAATTCAATATTACATATTACTGTAATATTATTACCTTTTCCAGTAAAAGTAAAGATATTACTCATTAGTATATTACACATTATACTAATGTGTAATAAGTAATATGTTACTCTGCCAAAACCTGCCTCATTACTTATTACGTTTGAGCTTGTTGTTGCAGGTGAAAATAGCACAAATTTACAAGCTATCAACAGATAACAAGAGAGATGCAGTAGTTGTCAACTGTAGTTTGTTGATCCTAATCCACCGTAGCATTATGCACACAGGACATACACATTAAGTTATCGCAGTTGTCTCAAATTGTGTTGTACATCTCTATTCCTTTTACTCATTATAACGTTCAGCTCTTTGTTGCATTTGTTGTGTATAGTGTAGATAAATCCACACTGATCAGGAATCTTCAACGTTTCTCAGGCCAAGGACCCCCTAGCTGAGAGACAGTTGAAGCAAGGGCCCAGACAAGAAACCATATACAATTTTGTTGCTGTTTAAACCCTTTTCCATAGCTCTCACAGATAGCTTCATTGACTCATTTTCCAGCATCAGTGTTAAGTTTGTTTTGGATTTGTTCTGCTCTTTACCTCACTACGTTAGGCCAAAATGCATTGTGAGCTTGTACATCTGCATTTTCGGCAAATGGTCCTCCCAGAATAGGGATGCTAGAGGTGGGAAAACCCTATAGATTGGGTGACAATTGATTGTGCCAGGACAGTTGATGGGAGGGTCACATTCCGAGGGCGTTTTAACTGTCCAGAGGCATTATAGTCTTTAGGAAGTGATACTTCTGCTTTGGACATCATGCTTTACCACTCACTCAAAGTTATCACAGTGTTTGTAGACCAAAAATAGTGTGATCCCATCATATCTTGCAACATCACCTGGCATAGTGAGACTGACAAGTAAGACGCTGTGCGTCTTGCTTGTGCACGGGAAGCGAGCGCTGTATACTGTTCATACATGGAGTTCTCCATATTTGGGTCTCCTTTCTTCTTTCCTCTGGACTTCCTCTTTGTCTATGTACTCTTATGTACTTGGTGCTTTCCCCTTGCATGGATGGCTCACCATAGCAACGGCTGCCTCGTGAGTGAGGGGTTAGCCGCTGTCTGGAGGACATGATGCAGCTCCTCTCTCATCTCCTCCTCGCTCACTAGTAGATTAAGCCATTACTTGGTGCCATGTCTTGCCCGTAACACTTCTGTGCCAGGGATCTGCTACTCCAGATTAAGGCTGACGCTAAAAGTAGCTTTTCCGGTTACAACATGTAGTTCCGGTCTCGAATAGGATAATAAGAAAACAAATATATACTATACCTGTATATACGATATAAATTGTGGTCATCAAGAGACAAGAAGGCGACCACACACACTGGTAGACAAATATACTCTGAAGAAGACTAATGGTTGGCACTCAATATTGTCACTGTGGCTACCAGTGTGCCACCTTCTAGTCTCTTGAACACTATTATTTACATATTTAGTTTAGTCTTCCATGGGCCGGCACTGCTATAAGGGCCACTATAAGGCCCCAAAAACCTGTTTATTCTCATATGGTCGTCTATCATTTTAATTTATCTTAATTTGTAAAGGAATCTCCATTTTTGGTTATGTTTTTTCAGCCTGTAACAGTATGTATTTATACATGATGCAATTTCTGATGTCGCATCATAACCAATCAAGACACCTTAATTCAAGTGATGCACTATTGTATACACTATATACATTTATACACACTACAGTATATACACTATATATATTTAGGGGCATGTCAGGTGATCTACCTACACAGTCTCAGTGTGTTCTATTGGTAGATCACGATCTACCTTTTTTGGCACTCCTGCTATATTATGACTCTGCGGTTCCAGTGCAGACACAAGCTGATGTGAATACTGATCTGGGGGGCTGGCTAGATTGCACGCTAATGGCTAAGCTAGCACTGGTCTCCATCCATTCAAAAGCCAGCGGTGTAGTGTAGCGTAATGTACAGTGTAGTAGGGTGCATTTGAGGTGAACACGACTGCTATGCAGAGAGGGAGGGGAGGGGGGGTAGAGAGAGAGAGAGAGCTTGGCACAGAAGAGGTAGAGAGAGAAGCACCAAGAGCATCCCGTACTGGCGCTTGTTGCTATTTATAGACCGAGACCTACTCCACTGTTCCGAGATGCTCTCCCACCTCCCACAGACGCACCAATCATCCTAAACTCAGATGTACGCACGCATGAAAACGCACGTACACATGTGCACACACGCACACACACACACACACACACACACACACACACACACACACACACACACACACACACACACACACACACACACACACACACACACACACACACACACACACACACACAGAGAAGCATGCACTTGTGTACACCCTACGAGGAGATGCTTGCTTGATGGACAAACATGCAAGCAGCCTCAGGCGCAAAGAGGCATGATGTTACTGTAGTGTAGAGATATGCACATACACACACACGCACATACACACACACATTCACTCACTCGCAGGACTTGGCTGCCAGCACAGAGCAAAAATCTATGAATGAGGAGAGCGCACTTGTTTTGCCAGCAAGGTCAATTGTTGCTCTGTCAAGAGTTCTGCATTAATTCAGAGAGAGGGGGGGGGGGTATTTGTCCTTACAATGACTTAGTTGTTTGTCTTGTCAGATTGTATAAAAGGGCTTTGGAGAGAGAGAGAGAGAGAGAGAGAGAGAGAGAGAGAGAGAGAGAGAGAGAGGGAGCGAACAAATTAACAAACAGAGGTGAAGGAAGGTGGAAAAACGAAAATCTGTCTCTTTTGTTTTTTTAATTTCCTTTCTCCTTTCACTTCCTTCCAGGCTGAGTCACTGCCGGTGAGAGAGAGGGAGAGAGAAGAAGAAGAGGAGGAGGAGGATAAGCCGCAACCGGAAGCAAAACCACACACGACGCACACAGGCACCGCACGTGTGTGCCTGAGACTGAGAGAGAGAAAGAGGGAGAGAGATAGAGAGAGAGAGCCAGAGCGAAAAAGACAGCGTGAGCCAGGGAGAGAGAGAACGCAGAGAGAGAGGAAGCAAAGGAAGGGAGGAGGGAGGAGGAGGAGAGCGAGGCGGAGGCTGGGAGAGAGAGAGAGACGATCCCCCCCTCCCCTCCCCCTAGCCCCCCCGCGCCCCCGCCCCTCCTCTCTCTCTCCCTCTCTCGCTCTCTGTGTGTGCGTGGAGGAGCAGGCGTGTAGCGGCATCAGGGCTCGGCGTGAAGGAACCATGAGCGATGTCACCGTCGTCAAAGAGGGATGGCTCCAAAAACGGGGTGAGTGCCATAGTATAGCATGTACTTCTGTCCATCTCACTCTCTCTCTCTCTCTCTCTCTCTCTCTGTTTCTCTCTCTCTCTACTCCTCTCTTCTCAATCCCGCCTTTTCCCAGTCTCATGTCTAGTCTAGACCGGCGTGGGGGGGGGGGGTGTTTAAATGGCCATGCTCTGCCGGTGGGAGTGTGCGACACGCGTACCGTAGGCGTGTTTGCTAGTGAGTACCTGTGATTGATCACAGTTTCATTGCAGCGCATGTTTGATTACCCTCCTGCGTGTGTGTGTGTGTGTGTGTGTGTGTGTGTGTGTGTGTGTGTGTGTGCACGTCTGTGTGGCTGTGCACGTGGCGTGTTGTTCTCAGGAATGTGCATCTTTCTCTACTTATTACAATTGAGCTTGGCCGGCTGCTGATGTCTGCCAGGCCACGTGTGTGTGTGTGTGTGTGTGCTTTAATCAGGTTGTGTCTGGGGCGTTTGGTATGACTGCGCATGTACAGGTGTGTGTGTGTGTGTGTGTGTGTGTTAGGGGGGGGATTTGTGTGTATACATGCATGCACACACAATGTGCATTTGCGTGTGTGTACATACCCACTGAGCCGCCGACTCACCCACAGTAACAAAAAATGTACTGGTATTTAATTTATAGATTTTAATCTGAGAAGTGGACAATTTGTTACATTAACACTCATGGGGATTTGACCCTGCAGCTACAGGGCTATGAGATGAAACACTGGCTGGAAAAGAACGAACACACACACACGCACGCACACACACACGCACACACACACACACACACACACACACACACACACACACACACACACACACACACACACACACACACACACACACACACACACACGAACGCATGCACACACACACACACACACACACACACACACACACACACACACACAATGGCACGTTAATGGCACCAGGCCTGGCGTGGGATGTAAATTCTAGCCATAATGTTTAGCAGCCTGTTAAATGCAAGTTTGGTTCACCGGCATGCCGAAAAGATGGTGTTGTCCGGAGTTATTGTATAATGCTCTCAGTGTGTGTGTGTGTGTGTGTGTGTGTGTGTGTGTGTGTAGGGGGGGATCATGTGACCTGGAGGGGATGGGGGGGTGTTGAGGGCATCGACAACACATCCTGTTTACAGATTTTACAGCTTGAATGAGACTGGAAGGGAGGAAGAGAGAGTGGATGAGAGTGGAACGAAAGAGCTTTGACAGGCGCGTGCGTGTGCACACACACACACACACACACACACACACACACACACACACACACACACACACACACACACACACACACACACACACACACAATCTCTGCATATACCCTCTTTGTGCTTTTCCTTTTTTTCCTCCGTTTGTGCTCGGTGAACTCTGAGTGTTTGTAGTATAGCGGGACGGGTGGTCCAAAGTGTTCACAGTGGGGCCGAAACAGACCCAGACAGGCCTGTTGTAAAAGTAAAGTAGTATAGCCTAGTGTTTCCTTCAAAGTCCTCTGTGTCGCCTCGTCTACGGTAATGACCACAGTCCATTTCTCACCATACCGATTTCCATTTGAGACATTTTTTTGACCAATGTTGCTGCGTTGCCCTGTGTACGTGTGTATGTGTGTGCGCGTGCGTGTGCATGTGTGTGAAACGAGACAGAGAAAGCAGGGGGAGATGGGGAGGGTGAGAAAGCAGGGGGAGAGAGAGAGAGAGGAAAAGAGCAAGGGGATTTCCAGCCTTGTAAGCCACTGATGGTCCTTCTGATCGTGTGTTCCACAAACTTAACAGGAAGTGACACGGGTACCCTAACAGACTTAAGGTCCTTTCAGACATGGGAGAGGGCAGTGATGCCTCCTGGCTCAACGACCGCTCTGCTCCAGACCGCTCTGCTGACCAGGGACACTATAGTGGACACCACTGAAAACAAAGCTCACAATCCAGGACTCATCGATGCGAAGAGCACGTGTGTGACCAATTACCAGAACCGCCTGTGAAAATACACGCGTAATACGCATATTTTCAACTTGCATATAACATGCATATAAGATAAACGCACACCTCTCGGTGGAAATGAATTACTAGGCACGTCAGTCGCCCCAAGTCTGAAAAGGACTTTAAGATTAAGATCATAAATTAGAAGATGATTAGATAAGATAAGATAAGATAAATCTACATTGATGATACCCCTCCCGGGGGGTAATGAAAGTGTCACAGCAGCAAGTGCACTGGGAGTACTCTTGCATAGAGAGGCCAGAGATCTGCACATCTGGTGACGTCTACATTCATTTAATGCAGTGGTTTTCAACCTTTTTAATACCAGGGTCTACTATTTATTCAGAATTTGAGCCATGGATCATCATAAAGATTTGGTTTGCTTTTGTCCACAATACCAGGCTACATTTGGGGAAAATAAACAGGCAAAAATAGAGATCTGATCACCATTAATCATTCTCTAGTTGTGTAGACTTGGGCTAATTCAGATGATGGATATTGGAACTCGTGAGAGTGGAAAATGAAACCCTGATTTCATTTTTAGGCTCTCAAAGAGTTTCACCTGGTTAACCAACTTCCCATCATTTAGCTGGGGACCAGCTCAAGGACCACTGGTAGTCCTCGGACCACTGGTTGAAAACCACTGATTTAATGGGTTAGAGCTGCACAGGAGCCATTCTGAGGTGTAAACAACTGGGGTCCACCCACGGTTCCGACGGGCCACGGTTCCGACGGGGCATGGTTCCGAGGGGGCACGGCTCCGAGGGGGCACGGTTCCGACGGCCGGGTCCTTGATACGCGGCCCGGCAGGACAAGGTTTTCTGCGCGCAATTATTGCGCTACACGTGCCCCCCCCCCCCCCCCGCCCCCCTCACACACACACACACACACACACACACACGCACGCACGCACGCACGCACACACACACACACACACACACACACTCCACCACTCTGCGTATCAACAACACATTGTGAGCCGCGATACACTGATCTCTCTCTCTCTCTCTCTCTCTCTCTCTCTCTCTCTCTCTCTCTCTCTCTCTCTCTCTCTCTCTCTCTCTCTCTCTCATATGCATATGCAATGTTATACAGTTTATAGATCTGTTATACAGTTTATAGATCCATTATAGGCAGTGGGTGCGAAATCCATTGCGGTGATTGCTTTGGATATGTGCAATTTAATTGCGTAATGGCGTACCTGATTGTCACTATGGCACGGGGTTGTAATTCATGCGCACAGGACAAATGTATAAGAATCCCACCGCGTTTATAGGTCAGGCTTGCACAGTTAACTTTGCAGTAGGTCTATCGACATTGAAAACAAGATGAAGAAAGACCGACCGACTCTCCTTTCTATAGCCTAATAACGGACCATCTTACCGCTGCGTAAAATACCCCTTCTGCAACTTCTCCTCTCCACGGTTCTCCTTTATTTGCTACGTGGAATGCATTTCCACCTGCACCATATCCAAATCAAGCAAAACCGTCTTTTTGTTTTTAGGGGAGCAGCCTAAAATGTGAGTCTTTGTTGCATTTTGGGATTTGAATGAGGCTTCACATACCTGACAAAATAAAGCGCACTGTCTGCGTCTATAGCAATAGGATTATGGCCCCCTGCTGTGATAGCGACATTTTCTTGCATGCTCGATTCAAGCAAAGTAAGCAAATAATGTGGCCGATAATAAGGAAATATGCAATTGGAAATGGAGAGGCACATTTTACGCAGTGCAAGGATGTGTCAGGGGCCGCTACCAGGCAGTCACAGCTGATAGACGTGGTCGAATCCTAGACTGCATGGTCCCTGGAGCCCTCAACCAGCAGTTTACATGATTCATCAGTTGCTTAAAGAAATATAAATACGGAATTGTCTCTCTTTTGGCCGTGCGTAAAATGGTTCCAAATAAGAGAGAGAGAGAGAGAGAGAGAGAGAGAGAGAGAGAGAGAGAGAGAGAGAGGGAGAGAGAGAGAGAGACGCGTGCGCGCGCCTCTGTGGGGGTATTTCTATGAAAATATCATGACCAATTGCAATGAAATACTTACTATAGCTTTTTGGCAACATTAAAAATATATGCCTATACCTATTTTTGTGTGAGCGTGTAGATGCAATGGGATATTTTCAAGCCCATCTGCAAGCTCACACAAAAATATATTTCAGATGGGCATCCACACAGACAAATATTCATTTAGGGGTCCATGATGGGTAGAGCCATAATAATAACTTTTCATTATGACACTCTGCCAAACTGCCTTTGTCACCCATTGAGTTACATGTAAAATAACAGGATTTCTCCACATTAAATAATGAATCGTTTAGGTATCAAATTGGCTTCTAAATCTAGTCAAGCAGACATATATTGCTCTGGACAAATGTGCATGACATCACCTTTAGAAATAGGCCTACGATGAGAACATTGAAACAGCTGTAAACTTTAGGCTATAACGACTGCCCGTTCAACGGAGCTTTTTGATGCTTTAAGAATACACTGATTATCATTGCCGTCACCTGGGGTGAGTCTTGGAAGCCTTAATATAAACTGCGTATGGATGAATTCCACAATACAGAGACGCAAAAAACAGCTAACGAGCCGATGCGATATCAGGCTGTCTTGAAACAGCAGCGCAGCGCGCGCGCGCGCACACACACACACACACACACACACACACACACACACACACACACACACACACACACACACACACACACACGCTGCACAATGCTTTAGAGAGAGAGAGAGAGAGAGAGAGAGAGAGGGAGAGAGAGAGAGAGAGGAGAGAGAGAGAGAGAGAGAGAGAGAGAGAGAGAGAGAGAGAGAGAGAGAGAGAGAGACACGGGCGCTCATCACAATGAGTGAGGTTGTAACTTTATAAACTTTAGGCCTATGCGAAAATATGCCTAGTGCAAAGCCTGACCTAAACGCAGTGAGATTTTTATTTGTCCTGTGCGCAACAACGGCATGAATTACAACTCCGTGCCATAGTGACAATCAGGTACGCCATTACGCAATTAAATTGCATATATTGCTGTGTAGGCTGTTTGTAATTTTTTGGCACTATTTAAATTTAATGTCCGTCCAAAGCAAAGCAATTATACCCGACTGCCTATAATTGATCTACAAACTGTATAACAGACAGAACACTAGAACAGCATAGTAATTTTATAGGATGAGGATAGCAATCGAGAGAGAGAGAGAGAGAGAGAGAGAGAGAGAGAGAGAGAGAGAGAGAGAGAGAGAGAGAGAGAGAGAGAGAGAGAGAGAGAGACAGAGAGACAGAGAGAGAGAGAGAGAGAGAGACAGAGACAGAGACAGAGACAGAGACAGAGAGAGAGAGAGAGACAGAGACAGAGAGAGAGAGAGAGAGAGAGAGAGAGAGAGAGAGAGAGAGAGAGAGAGAGAGGGAAAGAGAGAATCTGGTAAATAGCGGCACTGCAGGTTCACAATGTGTTATTGTTACGCAGAGTGGTGGTGTGTGTGTGTGTGTGTGTGTGTGTGTGGGGGGGGGGGGGGGGGGGGGGGGGGGGGGGGGGGGGGGGGGGGGGGTAGCGCGATAATTGCGCGCAGGAAACCTTGTCCTGCCCAGTGCCCATAGGTCCTGCCGGGCGCGCATCACAGACCCGGCCGTCGGAACCGTGCCCCCTCGGAGCCGTGCCCCCTCGGAATCGTGCACCCTCGGAACCGTGACCCGTCGGAACCGTGACCGTCGGAACCGTGACGCGGACCCTAAACAACTAGATTATTTCTAGCACCCCTTGATGCAAATGACATGAAGGCAGTTGTGGGTGGGCAACCATGTTCATTGTCCCCATTCAATAGAAGCGTATATTGGGTCAATTTGGGGGGGTTAGAAAGATAGATGGATAGATGAATGGATGGATGAATGTGATGTACAGTATATAGAGGACTTTGTGGGTGTGTTTAAACATCACATTCTACTCTGCTCACCCAGTCCAGTCCAACACACAAAACAGTACAGTAACTATAACAATCAAAGTGTAGTTCCAGCACTCACTTCTACTTCATACAGCAAAGATGAGTGTTGATGCTGTCAATGATGCTGTGTGTGTGTGTTTGTAACGTGACATCCATGCACAGTGGCGGCGGAGTGTGAAAACCTATGGTGACATTATAGGATCATGATGCAGGACACAGTTGTTATGCAGTGCTCAATACGTGCTGTTGTTGTCGCCATCAATGGAGTTGTAAAAGGACTGGATCTGCGGTGCTTACTGTGGCTGAGAACGGTCAGAGAACACTAACCAAAAGGGGAGGTACCGCTGCGGTGGGAACAGGGTGGGTGGCAAAGGCATGAGGACTGAGGCCAAACTGTTACCGTAGATTAATCCGTGTCCCTCCCAACATGCATTTCAGTGGGGAGATTAGTTTTTTGACCATAATTAAAATATAATAACAGGGGTGTTCAGGACCAATGCCATTATGACGGTGGGAAGCGAAAGAGCATTATGTGTGTGGCATCTGCGTTTGTGTTGTGAGTTTAAGTGTGTAGTTGACTGTAGAGCTTGGGCCTGTTTTTGTTAGACCTGGAAACTTATATAGTACTATATACTATATACTGTACTATAGTATATAGTACTAGATAATGGCATCGTCAAACCAACAACCGGAAGTCCTTCACTTTGGGAGCTGTACTATGGCGAGTCTAATAGATCTGCTTGCCGTAGCCGCCGTTCCTACTACGGTAGTGTCTACAACGCCTGTTTGACACACGCTGCATAGACGTGTCACCATGGTAATCTGTCGCCATTGCGGATGGCTGTGTGCTTAATGATTTTGACAGCTACGGCGATTGCGTCATAGCAGTCGTACTTCCTGTAAGGGGTGACGTTCTAAAATGCGGCAGCTTAAAGAGCCTATTCTAGTGGTGACAGTACACAAAGCAGGAGGTAGTTAAATCTAAAAGAACAGACACCTATCAGAAGTCAAGCGTGATTGTGTGGAGCCTGGCACAAAGAACAGTATGGACAGGCCATGTTGTTTTTGCTTGAGATCCAGAGTCTGCTTGCTACATTCAGCATTATTATTCCCTCACTTTGCATCACGCGAAGTCTGGAAAATGTCCTATATTGGTGCCCAAATTGGTGAGAACAGACCACGGTTCCTCATCGGTCGCACTGGACAGTGGACAACCAGTGTTGTCCAAAGTAAAACTCTTGTCACTTCCCGATTGCCTATGCTGGAAACATGAGTCAAATAGGTCCCAGACCAGACTGAATAGCAAAGTGACGAACATCAGGCTGGAATCAGGCTGGATTCCAGGCTAACATTGCTTTGTGGTCTGCAGAGAAGATATACAGTAGTTCTGTGGCTGAATGCTGCTGGCCAGGGGCAGATGTAGCATCTCCCAATTGGGGGGGCAGAAGAAAATGGTAAGGGGGCGGCTTCATCGCCCGTGGCGCGAAGCGTCACGGGCGATGAAGCCACCCCCTTACCACTTTCTTACCATTTTCAGTAGTGTTTCAAATACTTTTAAATATAAGCACTGAAATATCGTGGGTTGTTTTGCATGCCATCATGTTTGGTGGGGCAGACTGGGCATTTAAGGGGGCATTGCCCCCCCATGCCTATGCCTAGATCCGCCCCTGCTGCTGGCTCATTGTGTGGAGGAGGAGAGTCCAGCTTCCTCATCCTCTCCTCAGCAACAACATCCAGATTGTCTAGTTTAACTCCAACTACACAGCCGGTCTTCCTTACCAACTGCAATGGAAAGTAACTAAGTACATTTGCTTGCTTTCTAAGTACAATGCTGAGGTATTTGCGAGTATTTCTAATTTTTACCTCTACTCAACATCACAGGTCCAATGTTTGTACGTTTGTATGTAACCAAACTACATTTATTTGAAAACTTTAGTTAGGAATAGGAATAGATTTTGTGATAGTTACAAATCCTAATACTGTATTAAGCCACTTCATCCCTATGTACAGTAGGTACCAGGGGTGGACTGGGTGCTCAAAACGTACCGGGCAATTTTGTCTCAGAGCGGCCCTCTGAATCTTTGTTGGGGCTCCGGGGCCTGAGCCCCATGAGAATTTAAGACATAAGGGGCTCTGGGGCTCGGGCTAACTAAAATTAGTTAGTTAGTTTTAGTTAACTATAAAAACCCTGCAATAGGCAGTCTCATTTGAAGAGGACAGAGGGCCGCCAGCACTGATTCGTGGGCCGGTTTTGTGCAGATTTTTTTTTAAAATTAAAACACAACATTAACGGCCCCCGGGGGGTCGGCCCACCGGGAAAATGCCCTGTATGCCAGACTGTCAGTCCACCCCTGGTAGGTACATATCGGCCACTTGACGATCTACAGCAGGGGTTTTCAACCTTTTCGATACCAGGGCCCACCATTTATTCAAAATCTGAGCCATGGACCACCATCTGAGGACATTTTAGCCGCACAGAGCCCAAACCTAAAGATTTATTTTGCTTCTGTCCATGACCATTAATCTTCTTGAGTTCTTGTTGTGTAGCTTACTGATTGATTACTTTAACTCTTGAAAGTGTAAAAATGAAACCAAATGGACCCACAAGGGTCCATTTGGTTTCATTTTTACGTTCTCAAGAGTTACATCTGGTCAACCAAATTAGCTGGGGACCACCTGGAACATTCTCAAGGAAAACCCCTGATCTACAGGCTCACAAAGTGTTGCGATGTGATGCATCGCAACTGGTTCACTACAGACATGAGGTCACAGGAACGCCTCTTTATATTACATATTACATGAACATCTACAGCAGCACAATTCCAGAAAGCACATGGGTTAACATTCACGGAGACGAATGTCTTCTTTCACGGAATGTCTCCATGAAAGAAGACGTTTGCAATTTATTTGATTCTGATACTGACTGCCTCCATTTTGTCTTTTCACCCTTGTTTGCTTGGCGTTATCTATTTTATTGGATTATATTGCTGCTTGGTAGCGGTGCTTGTAGTGCTGTAATGCCCAATGTGAGATGCACAGTGCATACACTGTCAGACAGTCTCACCTGAGGAGAGTTCAGCCACAGCCCCTTTGTAGTACTACTGATAATAGTTGTGCTGCTGCTACATTGCATACTGTAAATCAGTAGTTTTCAACCTACCAGGGCCCAAT
>CM076974.1:35784489-35791989 GCA_039105355.1 Benthosema pterotum
TTGAACTGGCGCCTTTCCACGTGGAGTTGTGGACATCTCCAAAGGCGCACAGACGCGCATCGTGCGCACGTGGCTCTGCCTTCGCGGATCGGTTAAGGGGTGGTCTGATGTGGCGTTATCTAGTTCCCAAATCTATTTCACGAAATTAGCAATTTAAGGGACTGCGCAACAAACACGCCCATGACCACACCTCCAGCCACAAATAACGGTGTCGGCATAAAGAATAGTGGCTAAGGGAAGAGAAAAGGTGACCAAAATAGCAATAAGGGAATTCGCTGCGGGTATCGGGTAACGTTAGGGACAAGGGGGGGAATGAAAATCTCGCCCTTAGGGGTGAGATTTTCGTTACATGCTAAACCCCTTATGCCATATCCCTTATTTCATTTTCACTATTTTGAAAAACTTTTTTGGACTATTTCAACATGTCAATCTATTAACACGTTGTGAGCTAGTAGACTGGCCATTTGAACTACTGAGAAATGTTTTTTTTAATAGTTTAAAAAGGCAAAGAAGTTAAGGGATAAGGGGTATAGCGGTAACGAAAATGGAGCCCTAGGAGTAGCAGTAGGAGTATGCGGAAATGCGTTGGACTCAGGTATTTAATCCGGCTTTAATGATTTTAAAACCCTTTATTTTAGTCAACATAAACATTACAGAGATGGTATGTCGGGACTGAACAGTACTTTAAAACAGTTGTCGTTTTGCATAGGTAAAATAGCTCTTATTTGCGCAGTTCTCGTTTAAAGCAGTGTACTCAGTAGTACTCAGAGAGGCTATGTATAGTCATGTGACGAACCATGTGACCTGGCTGCACCGCTCTGGTTCCTGACCCCTCAATATCGCAACTCTCCTACTATAAGGCTCTGGGACAGGCACAGCCAGCACAGAGTGGACTCAAGTCTACAGTTGCTGCTGATGCAGAAAGGCTACTGGGCAGTTCTTGCACAATTCCAATGGCAAACACATTGGTACCAGCCAAGCAGGGAGACGCGGAAACACAGAGAATGACGCCTTTCTTTTCAAAACAGGATGCTTGTTCTGTAATGTCTGTTGTTGTTTGTGATGCTGCCAACAGAAATGCTCTTCGGGGGTCATGCTTAAAACTCGCTTAGTAAATACTCTGTCATGCAAAACATTTTCAAAACATCAAATCTTTTCTGTTGTACAAACATACAAAGCTGGGCATAGGAGGTGCTAATGGCCCTGAAGAATGTTCTGGCCATTCAGTCTACGGAGGACAGCTTCGGTCCACTGTGTCACATGCCAAGCTTGAAATTATTCAGTCCATATATACGATATACCCATATCTGGGCATATCATTCAAATATTTTGGATCTGGAACACAACGTAAGCCTATATGGGCGTTTCAGTTGGATCGCTCGATCGCGGTGGCTTAGTGGTAGAGTCACCGGATCGTAACTGTCTGCAAGGGTGCCGGTTCGAACTACCCCATTTTGTGAGAGTCACACTCCTCAATGTCCCCGGTGGTCCCTGGACCATGCTTTGAGAGCCCCTGATAGGCAACCAAACTGGAAATCCCCACGTTGTGCAGTCATCTTGTAAGAAAGCCACTGTTATTGAGATCTATATATATATATAGTATTACTGATGATTCATGATATTCCTGTTGGGCAGAACTAGCTAACAGCCTATAACTGTGCTTACAAAGGCTGTGTTGTATTTGTGATTTGGTAAATAATGACTCTACCCCAGGCCGAAGGCATGAGCGTGTCTGTGTGTCTGTTTGTGCGTGTTCCTGCGTCCGTGCATGCGTGCATGTTTGTTTGTTTGTTATCTGCAGCTAATCTTGCCTCTTGCAAACCACTGTGCTGAACATCTCCAGATTTCTTGTCAATGCTGCCATACAGCAGGCCAAGGAACAAACTCAGCAAAGTTGTTAATGAACTAATGAACAACTAGCCTACTTATCGGATCATTAATACCTATGGTACTTTTGTAGATTCCACAAAACATTCGCTCTAAAAGAAGAAACATTGCATGCGTGTGCACAAAACGAGCATGCGTGTCATAAACACGCTCTTTTTATGGCACGCCATTTTCTGAGCACAAAACGCCGGTCCCATTGAAAATGAACTACAAGGCGCGATGTGTTACTGGCCGCCTGTAAGCCCCTTTAGACTGTCCACAATAAAAAGCCACCCTGAAAGGTGCATTTTTCCTTCTTTATTGAGGGTCTGGGGACTCAGAACCAGTCAGTATCTGGTGTGACCACCATTTGTCTCATACAGTGCGACACACCTTCTTCGCATAGAGTTTATCAGATTGTCAATTGTGGCCTGTGGAATGTTGGTCCACTCCTCTACAATGGCCGTGCGGGTTGCTGGATATGAGTGGGAAATGAGTGTCGAAATGGTAATATTGTGTATTATTTTTTATCTTTAAGTCCATCTCATGAAAATGGGAGCAAAAACAAAAGTGTTGCGTTGATATATTTTTTTACTATATATTGGCTCAAGGCTAGCCCACAGTACCAATGGAACAAAAAACATGTTTTGCTGTAAGGATATTATTCAGCAAATAATATCCTTATATCACCAATATGATTGCATTCGCTATTGAGCAAATATTATATTCATGATACAGTATAGTATATTTTAATGTAAGGGAATATAATTGTCAGGTCTGTCAGGTCATGTATAGATATATCGATGAGACTTGACCCAGCTTTAGGTAATTGGTTGAAGAGTTTAGTGCCCCGTTCTACACATTATGTGTAGAATAGAGTGTACACATAACGTGTGTGTGTGTGTGTGTGTGTGTGTGTGTGTGTGTGTGTGTGTGTGTGTGTGTGTGTTTGTGTGTGTGTGTGTGTGTGTGTGTGTGTGTGTGTGCGTGTGCGTGTGCGTGTGCGTGTGCGTGTGCGTGTGCGTGTGTGTGTGTGTGTGTGTGTTGTTTCCAGTGTAACATGTAGAGGAAGTCAGGTCAGCTGGAGTAGGCTTTAGGCTGATTAGTGTGGGGAGGTCAGAGTGGGCCTGTTTTAGCCCAGCAGATTACATGTAGTGTAACTAACATGTAGTGTAGTGTACAGTGTAAGTGTTGGTTGGCTGCAGCATGCTGACATTACAGCCATGCTGTTACCGTATTACCGCCGCATCATGTTTTGACCAGTACAATGGCTCTGCGGCAATGCCATTATGCTGTATATTTTAACATTGAAACATTGAAAAGGTCATTGTGGCTTTTGATTCTGTGTTTACAGTAGATTTAAAGGGAAAATCCACTAATTTTCAATGCTTTGCTACAGTATGTCATTAATATACCTTAGAGATGTTGTGTGGACATAATAAAAAGGAGGCCTGAAAAAACAAAACATGATGAAACACACCTTGATGACATCATCACGTCATGTTTCACCATGTTAATGATTTTTCTTTTTTTTCTGAGAGTGTAATGGAACCTTTGTACACTCTCAGGAAAACATTTGTACTCTCTCAGGAAAAAAATGAAAATGGATGGAATTCCCCTTTAACTTTGAACTTTGAGTTTTGCACCAATGATGTTATATCATATAAAGTATGTCAGACTCAAGGTCTGGGGGCCAAATCAGGCCTGTGAATGAATTATTCTTCGGTCCATGGGATGATATATTGAACTACTATTAGAAGTGGCCCTCTGGTAAATTGCACAATGCAAATAACTGTTTTACTTTCTCAAGTCAATTGATTTACTTTAACTTACATTGTACTATGAAAGCAGTGCTTGGTGAGGATCATAGAACAGGAATCTGAGCTTTAATATTGCAATTTCCAGTTTTCAATGCATGTAGTTGCATTGCATTAATTCATTCATGAGGGATATTCATTCTTGAAGCAAATCAGTGCCTGTATGTTGAAACATACTGTAGTCCGGCCCTCGACTTGTATCAACTTTTTTCCATTTCGGCCCGCAGTTTATTTGAGTTTGACATCCCTGTGTTATATGCACAGTTGGTGTATTCATCCCTTCACCTTTATCTCATCCTGACATTGTAGATTCTACAAAACATTCACTCTGAAAGAACATATAGAAAGATTCGTGCTGCATTCTCACATTCTCCCCCAAAATAGCAGGGGTTCATGGCTCATAGCGTGCCACTAGCCGTGAACCCCTGCTATTTTTCAATGAAAGTTAAAACACTACAAGTACAGTACAGAAGGGTTTAAAAGACTTTACTGCAACCTCTATGCAACACACGTGCACACACATGCACAAACTGTCTGAAACAATGGTGATGAATGCGTGCAAGAAGGGTAAAGTAAACACAAACACACATAAATACACGTGTGACTGTGTAGTACATATACGCATAACTCTCCTTGTTGTGACAATTGACCTATAGCTAAGCCCCTCCCCAAAACTGCTATGGTCCTGTCGCAGCTAAGCATAACATGGGTTAGACAAACCTCTCCGCCCATAGTTTTCCTATTATGAATAAATAAATAAATAAATGCCACACACATATTTTTCCAGTGCATACGACTTGCCTTGTTGACAGATTTCGAAGGCCTGGTTCCAAAAACGAACCAGTATTTAATGTGTAAAATCCATGATATTTATTTACATTGGAATGTGTGTGTGTGCGAGTGGAATGTGTGTGTTGAGGCTGTGACATACACAGGTTACAGTTAGCCCCGTCCGTGAGACGGTGCTTGCAAGGATGTGTGTGTGTGTGTGTGTGTGTGTGTGTGTGTGTGTGTGTGTCCGCGTGTGTGTGCGATCATGTTTGGCAGAGCCCCCCGTCGTAGACCCCCCCCACCCCCCGCCTCCCTCATCGCTCTCCGTCTCGCCGCGGTGGTCTCCAGTCATTAATTAGCCGTCCATGATAAAAACCTCCCATGCAGGCAGGCTGACATTGGCGTGGTGTGGCGGACGGCGGCCCTAATCTGGTCAGCGAGGCTTGGCCGTGCGTTCAGAGGGGGGCTAAATGCCCCCCATATGCTCTGCGGGCTGCCTGGCGCCCCTTGCTCACTGCAGCAAGCAGTCATGGAACTACTACTTCAGGATAGGTTTAAGGCGAAGAGAGAAACCTGCTGTGTGCATTGAGCTATGCTGCCTAGTGTACAGTCAGAGACGCATGCGTGTTTGTGCACAGATATGCATTGTATGGTACACATGCAGGCTGATACATCACACTGTACACTCAGCTATACTGTATGAGGCAATTGAAAGGTTCTGACAGAACGTAGGGGGACAGAATGACAAGGTGTGTGTGTGCGCGCGCGCGCGTGTGTGTGTGTGTGTGCGTGCCGTACGACTGTGTATCTGTTTTGAGAGGGTGATGCTGTACAATTGTTGTTGACTTGCCATCTGTCATCAAGAAAAGTGTGTGTGTGTGTGTGCGTGTGTGCGTGCCTGTGTGTGCATGGTGCGGGTGCGTGCACGTGCGCGTGTGTGTGTGTGCACACAGAGGAAAGATGAGAAGGAAGTGAAATAAAGAAGCCAGCGAGTGAGAGGGAGAGCGTTGCAGATGTCTCACAGCACAGCGGCTGGAACTCAGAGCGTTCAACAGCAGACTGGGTGCTTGAGAGACGAAGGAGGAGAGAAGAAAAGGGGAGAGAAGAGAAGGAGGCAGAACAGAGCTGTAGAGGAGAGGAACATCTGTCGCGCGCAGACACTGCTGCCTGCCTGCCGCATGCGAGTTCGCAGTTTGAATAGACCTGGGAAGTAAAGTATTGTGTAGGGCCACATCGATTTATGGGCGCGATGATAGAGCCGGCAGAGAGTCTTTCATAAACTGAAGGCTGTATTCTGTACCGATAATGCACTGACTACTTTCACTGTGTTTTACAACAGTTTGCCTCCAGAGAAGACTGAAGGTAAAAATGGAATTCTTGTCAAGCTACTGAACAAGTGCTCCCTCCCTGCTCAAGCGTCAAAAACAGCTGCAGTTTGTAGACTCTTTCAACTAGTGACGAGCGCAAATAGGCAATCTACAAAGTACAAACTCAGTGTGCGTTATGACTAAGGGGGCCAATCCTGCTCACTTTGAAAGCCAGTGTTAGCCAATTACTGTGGAATATTAAATACCGGACAGATCTGTCTTGAGCACATGACTATAGACATACTATGTAACAATTTACAGGGTTTTTAGACAGAATGCGGAGGAGTAATATAAAAAAAAAACCTTGGTGATGCTATAACAGGGTGTTCTGTAAATTTTGGGTCAGAGGTTTGTCGTTGGCATCCAGGGAGTCTGTGCAAAGTTTGACGTCACCCGGGTTAATGACATCTGTGATTAGCTGTACGCAGACTCACGGACGTGCACACGCACACACACACACACACACACACACACACACACACACACACACACACACACACACACACACACACACACACACACACACACACACACACACACACACACACACACACACACACGGAGGGACGGAGTGCAAAACAAACTCTGTGCCCATGCCTTTGGCCGAGTGGAGACAATATTTAGCCTATATTTGATAGAGACTGTTGAGAGACAGGACATGCAGATATAGAGACTAGGCCAGTGGAATGGCTTAGGGTCGAGCAACACCAGGCTTTTCAGCGTGCGTTTCTGCTTATACACGCACAGACATGCACATGCACTTACAGATCCATTAATTCGCCTAAACATGCAAAAAGCCTGGTGTAACTTGGCCATCACAACAACTTGTACAGACCAGGGATCGGTTCACTGATACAGGCATTTTGCATACAGTATATAGTATAGGCATATAGAGAAAGGATAGAGAGTTAACTCGAGTGATGGCCGTTCATTTCAATAGAAGTTTCTCAGTGGCATTTTGAAACACCTGGAAGACTTCCAGAAGCACGGTCTACTTCCACATTTGGCCACCAAACTTTGGTTTGACTTTGGTCAAACGCGGAAGTGTTACCTCTATGAATGCGCCTGAGAGCGCTGAGTCGAGAAGGAGCAAAGGAAAAAATCACACCTGTGTGACGTGGATGCATGCTGCACCATGCGGGGGTCCCCATTCCAGCCTAAATGAGTTAAGGCAAAATGTTGGTATTCCTGTAACAGTATGTTCCTGTACCTGCTGCTTGAAAAAAGAACCATGGTGAATTCTGCAAAGGAGTGTTAACTAGTCTTGCAAGATGCTGTTTGGATCATTATACACAAAAACAGCAAATATACAGTACATGGGTATTGAAAATCTCAAGGGATGGGACCGTGACGTATATACTGTGCAACCACATCAACTTTAGATTTACTGTATAATGCTAGTACTTGCGAATTTCTGATCGAGTATATTATAGTACATTGTGGGCTGAGTACATAGTATATTGAGATGGCAGTGTCGCAACTCTTTTACACAGCGGTGCATTCCTAGAACGGTGGTGGGATTCATAGTAATACGGGCATTCGACAAAACTCTGGCACGATCCAAAATCACCCTGAACTGTGGTAATTGTGTAGTTACCATGATGAATGTCGTACATGCATATTTTAAAACGCTGAAACCACTAGCAACAACGTCTAGCAACGGACATGCTAGTGCAGTA
>CM076974.1:35796989-35876989 GCA_039105355.1 Benthosema pterotum
CTCATGAACTACTTTACTCTCAGAAATGTAACTTATATTCACTTATGCGTCTGCTTATGCCGAACAACTTTTGTATTCTGACTTTTGACCTCTGACCTTTAGATGAACCGCCATCTTTAATTATATGTAAAACAGTTAAAATGCATCTCCTCCTACAATCTTTGATCAAAATGCATAACAATGACCTACACATGAACTTTGGAGCCATACAAACATGGAATGGGTGTGAATCATGTTTTTAGTGAAAAAAATGATGTTTTTACGAGCCAATGAAAATTGCTCGTTTGTCCCTTTTTGACTGTCCCTATTCGGCCAAGTTGTCACTAGTGACAGTTCACAGCTCAGCTCACCACTCACTCAAAGCTCACCAATCATTCACTCCATCACACCAGGTTGCAATCACACACACCACACCCCCAGTATAAAGCCAGCACTGTGTCTCAGTCAGTGAGGTGCACATCACTGGCTGGGGACAGGTCTGTATGCTCTCCTTCTCTCAAACATTTTCCCAAACATTGCAATATAAAGCATTATACTAACACAGATTAACATCCTTTTAGACCTACATACAAACCCCACTGGTGAACGTACTGAGCATGAATGAGCTGTGAATCTGAACCGAATTGGTGAGTTTTGTTTTGGAAACATTTGTTTGATCCGTTTTGTTTGGCATTGTTTGTTTGGATTTGATGGTATAATATTGACATTATTTGTGAATGCTGATTTGATTTGATTTGTTTTGTTATTTGAACTTGTAGATCAGTTAGTTTATTGTTTTATTGTAGATGTTTAATTTGGCCTTTTTGTGTTCAGGCCAGGTTTTTCCAGTTAACTCTTCGACCGTCTGTTCATGGTGACGATGAAAGTGAAGACAATGGCAAGCTAACCCAAAACAAACCTCTACTGTTCTGTTTCTATCCTAACCGGACGGTAGGACCCTCCATGCCCAAACACACACTCTGACTACTGACTACACACACACTGACTCTCAATGACACTGATCCCGGATGAACTTTGGACAATTGACTAAACACTGACTTGGGTCGAATCTATGTTGGTTTAATTTAATTAATTTGCATTTGTTTATTTGTTTGTTTTGGTTTTCATTTTCTTCATTAATTCAATAATAATTGAATTAAGCATAATTTACAGTGTCCTGTGTTCTTTATGGTTCATTATAATTTCCTTCTAAAAACTACCTACTTCTGTCGCAGTACTGGTCCAAAAACATATTCTCACAAACTATATGCTACATATGTGTAACCCAGGGTAAAACTCAATGTAATGGTAATGGCACCAACTCAGTGGCCTTGTGGTTAGAGTGTCCGCCCTGAGACTGGGAGGCTGGGGTACGATTCCCGGCCGGGTCATACCCCGACATTCTAGATTTCCAGTAGTACCCAATCACTTGATTGGGTAGGTTATCACTTCACCTAACAGTCTAATGGTTAAAACATTGGTCTTGCAACATGGCGGCCTGGGTTCGATTCCCGTATAAGGGATTAACTTCTTGAACAAAGTGGCTGTTAAACAACTGTTAACTAGTGTCCAATCACATTTTTTTCAATTTCTTCTAGTTGTACTTGAATTGTACTGTAATTCTCCAAGCTTTTATCAGTTTAGTTGTAGTAAGCCAAGTTAACATGTAGGCTACTGTAGATATTTCAAATTTCATTTATTCATACGCTATTGTATGGACCCGGGGTTCCTTCTTCTTTACAACACAAGTGGACAAGAGAACTACAAGGCAAACATGGATCTGTTTCCTCATTTCCTGCGAAGGGTATAGGCAGTACAAAAAACAACATGGCCGAATAGTGACAAAACCATCATGGCCAAATAGTGACAACCACCATTACCATTACATTGAGTTTTACCCTGGGTTACATATGGCTTATTGTGCTTGTCATACTGCCATACTGTTAACATCAATGAAGGAAATTATTCAGTCTGGATAGTTCAGTCAGTAGAGCGCCAGACTTCGGAACAGAATGTTGTGGTTTCAAGTCCGGCGACTGACAATCCAAAGCGCGAGTCTGTCAGTCTTCAAAAACCCTACCCTGCTCCCACAATTAGCTGATGTATTTCTCAAGTTCAGGCTCCCATGTTACTGTGGCTTGCGCGTATTGTTCTGACTCCTTATTGCTGCTTGCTTGGTCACGTCTTATCGCTGCTTGCAGCTATATTTATATATTGTAACTCTTGAGAGTGTAAACATGAATCCAAGGTTTCATTTTTACACTCTCAAAGAGTTACATCTGGTTAACCAACTTTCTATCATTCAGACCACCTGGAATCCTTCCAGGTGGTCATTTTTTCAAATAATCAAGGATATTTTTCAAATAATCCGTTATTGTATGAAATGCATGGTACCTCTTGTGAGCTTGTAGTGAGATTTCATAAAAAATGCATTTTCTTATTCATTTTCTTTTCTTTGACTGTATTATTAATGTAATTTAATATCCTTCATTTCATATCATAGTGTGTCATGGTTTGTTGAGTTGGCTTTGTCCGTGGCACAGTTGTCTTTATATAGATAATTCTCGAAACGTCTATGAGGAAAATAAATGGGGAATCCATTTCTGGTGGGAGGGGGGCGACTGCTCAACGACTGCTTAGATCTATATTGGCTTTTTTTTTTTTTTTTTTTCATTTGATTTATAAAAGTATCAACTTTGCTCATGACAAAGGTTAAGGAACTCAAGGAGTTATGATGAAATGTAATTGTGTGCAGAAAGTAAGTGACAAGTCAGTGAAACTGAGTCAAGGCAAGTCATGTTGTTTTAAAGCAGTGGTTTTCTTTGTTCTCTTTTTGATACCAGGGCCCACTATTTATTCAGAATTTGAGCCACGGACCACCATTTGAGGACATTTTAGCCCCACAGACCCCCAACACTAAAAATTTCTTTTGCTTTTGTCCACAATACCAGGCTGGATTTCAAAAACAGAACAGTCATTACATATAGATCAAAATGACCATTAATCTTCTACATTCTCTAGGTGTGTAGACTTGGGCTGATTCACACGGTGAATATTTTAACTCTTGAGAGTGTAAACATTAAACCAAATGGAGCCACATGGTCCATTTGGTTCCATGTTTACACTCTCAAAGAGTTACAGTACATCTGGTTAACCAACTTTCCATCATTTAGCCCATGGGGACCGCCTGGAATCCTCTCAGGGACCACTGGTGGTCCCCGGACCACCTGTTGAAAACCCCCTGTTTTAAAGGGACAGTAAGGTCAGAGAGTTACGATAATTAAGCCAGACAGACAATAAGCCTGGAGTTGCTGTAACCAAGTGACCTTGTGTGTTTGCATGTAATGTGTGTGTGTGTGTGTTTGTGTGTGTGTGTGTGTGTGTGTGTGTGTGTGTGTGTGTGTGTGTGTGTGTGTGTGTGTGTGTGTGTGTGTGTGTGTGTGTGTGTGTGTGTGCGTGTGCGTGTGCGTTGGGGGCTCATGTCTGGCACAGGTGGTGTTGGGCAGCAGCTCTCCAGCTATAAGATGCTAACGCTGTGTTAATCCAGGGTTGTTTAGGAGGCAACCCCTCTGTTACCCCCCCCCCCCCCCCCCCCCCCATACACACACACCTTAAACACAGTGGCTACACTTGATAAACAAATCTCCATCGCACGCACTCACACCAGCTGACATCATCCACACACACACACCTTGCACATGACACACACAAACTAAGTGTATGTGTAAATAAACAAATCGCTACACACACGCACACACGCGTGCGCGCGCGCACACACACACACACACACACACACACACACACACACACACACACACACACACACACACACCAAGACGCCTCTTCTCCTAATCCCCATCATCTCTCGGGTCAAAGGGGCGTGTGTGTGTGTGTGTGTGTGTGTGTGTGTGTGTGTGTGTGTGTGTGTGTGTGTGTGTGTGTGTGTGTGTGTGTGTTGTGTGTTGTGTGTGTGTGTGTGTGTGTGTGTGTGTGTGTGTGTGTGTGTGTACAGTGCTTTCTATCAGTCTGTCACTCTACAACTCTGATGTCAGTACTCTCACAGCAGAGTCCAGTCTGCCTCAGGGAGCCACCGCCATCTACTGGCCCACATCGGTACGGCATGCAAGACAGATCAGGCACACGGCTGAAAATCAGCATTGTACGGTGTGACCATGTAACATTCAATGAGTTCCTGATGCAGGGTGTAGAAAATAATGTACTGGTTTGGTTTGAGTGAATGTATTTAAACGAGGTTTGCCTGTTTTCTATGGAATCTGATGTAAGAGCAGGACAATGTTGTTGTGCAACTCTGCATGAGGAAAGGCTCTGCATCTGCACACGGGTGTCAGGGCCGGATGTAACATTTCACAATGGCTAAGTAAAGCATCAATAATAATATCAGTTGTTGTTGAAGTTGCAACAGACACGCAGCATGCATAAAGCTAAAGGTCTGACTCAGAGAGTTTTCTGTTTTCAATGATGACATGGTGTCGGTTTAGTGGTGCCACAGCTGTAGTTGGTTCAGTAGTAGTGTTTCAAATCATTTTAATTGTAAGCACTTTATTTTGATAATATCTTGAAATTTGGAAATATCATTTTTTTAATTTGGGTTATGTGCACGCCATCATGTTTGGTGGGGCAGTCAGGGAATTTAAGGGGGCATTGCCCCCCCATGCCCATGCCTAGATCCGCCCCTGACGGGTGTAGGCTACAGATGCATGTAGCTGTTTTTGCTGTGTGAAATGAATGCGCTCCAGTTCTATCACCCAAGATATGGGCCGGCCTCCTTTTGTACCAGCTGGGGAAGCTTACAGTATACTGTATTGTGGCACCAGGAGACTCTGTGTGTGTGTGTGTGTGTGTGTGTGTGTGTGTTGTGTGTGTGTGTGTGTGTGTGTGTGTGTGTGTGTGTGTGTGTGTGTGTGTGTGTGTGTGTGTGTGTGTGGCTCTGCACCTCCGAGGGCCCATGCAACGGGCATGGGGCCATAATCTCAGGGGTATAACCAGTCAATCTGGCTGGCCTTTGCATTCCAATTTGATTGTGTCCATTTAAAAAAATGGACCATGCATAGAGATAAATGAACACAGGAGTGTGTACAATACATCCCAATCCTCAATCCCTTCAAACAACCTAGCCCACATCCAAAAGTTTATCATCAAAATATGTATGTAAATACTAATAATACATTTAAATAAATGACAAATAATAACAACAAATAATACTTGATTTCTCACATAATGAGAGGCTACTTCGCAAAACACACACACACACGCACGCACACACACACACACACACACACACACACACACACACACACACACACACACACACACACACTGTGAGGTGAGGGGCCACTCTTGTCCTCATACAACATCGATTGCAACATAGTGTATGTTTATGCAACGGGAGTTTGTTTAAGGGACAAATTTTGGTTCATTTCCATTCGTTGTCCATGGCGTTTTAAAACAGACAGTAAGCTGTATATAGGAGTGGCTAGCTCCCCTCAACAATCAAGTACGTATCCCAAGTATTACACACACACACACACACACACAAACACACACACACACACACACACACACACACACACACACACACACACACACATACACAAACACACACACACACACACACACACACACACACACACACACACACACACCACACACACACACACACGCACACACACAGCAGATTGTGTTCCTAGCTGTCTGCATGGTTACTTCCATTGCAGTGGCATTTTCAGTTTAGCTACAGTGAGTGTGTGTAGGTGTGTGTGTGTGTGTGTGTGTGTGTGTGTGTGTGTGTGTGTGTGGTGTGTGTGTGTGTGTGTGTTGTGTGTGTGTGTGTGTGTGTGCGTGGCTGCCAGGGCCGTGCATTCTGCAGTGTATATAAATGGAAGCTTTTCTTGCTTGCTCCTACTAATGGACAGATTTTCAGACAGATGTCTCCTCCACAAGCACCTTAACCCCTGCCCCCCCAAGCTCCCTGTCCCTCCTCTATACAGTCCCTTGGTGTCAGTCCTTTATCCCCCACAGCAGGCTCGGATGTAACATTTCCCAATAAGAGGGGGGGGGCAAGCTGCATGGCGGAAGCTTCATCATGAAGCCGCACCCATACCATTTTCAGTGGTTGGACTTACTGTTGGTATTAGGCAAGTAACATTAACAACATCAGTTCTTGAAGTTGCAACAGCACGGTCTGCAGGTTTGACTCAGAGAGTTTTCTGTTTTCAATAATGAAATGGTGTTGGTTTAGTGGTGCCACAATTGCAGTTGGTAGCAAAAATTTTACTTATAAGCATTATATATATATATATATATATATATATATATATATATATATATATATATATATATATATATATATATATATATATATATATATAATATATATATATATATATATATATATATTATACAGTATATACTGTATATATTTGGGTTGTTGGGTGGTTGCATGCCATCATGTTTGGATAACTGGCCAAATGTTGGTCAAAGTAACATTTTTTCTACATTTTCTAAAGGTGTACGGTAGATTTTTGACAATTAAGTAATTCAGATGTTGTATATAATTTAACTTGAGAGTAGACCACCTGGAATCCTCTCAGGGACCAGTGGTGGTCCCCGGACCACTGGTTGAAAACCTCTGCCCTATGATTACCTGGTTGATGTTTAGCTCAATGCTCTCTCAAATCTTTTCACTTTAAGGGCTGCAACTTTAAAGCTATAGTAAGCGATTTCACTTAATTCAAATCAAATTGTTAGTGGTTTCGTCTTTTTTTTTGGCTAATCCTCCCTACTATGTGTGGCTATATAAGGAGTCCCTATGCCTAGTGAGCCCCTGACGCAAAAAAAGAACAACTACTTAGTTTAGTTTAGACAAATACACAGAAGGTGGAACTTTGTAGTCCAAGAATGTAGTTCCTGGATGACCCTCATCAACCTCCCTTCATAACTAAAAATAAAAATAAAGAAACACTCAAACACATTTCACCCTAAACATTGTTATGTCATTAAAATAAGCTCTGATTACAACCGGGGAGAAATAATTACATTTTGTTTTGTTTTTTCAAATCATTTTATGTTTTTCATCAAGTCTTCTTTAAATTAGATCATCTCCAAAAAATCGAGCCTTTTTGACGCATCTAGGGGCTGCAGGAGGCCTCAAAAGAAAACCCTATAAGCTTCGCCATTGGTCATGCTTTTTCCCAAATTGATATGTTAAGTCACACACATTTGGGACGGCGCATAGTGGATTTTAAAAGGATCCCTGCATAATGAGATAAATATGGATAATACATTATACTTGCCCTCTATAACCAGAATTGAACATTTAAAACACATAGAATAAGCTTCTTAGTTTAAAAATAGTTAATGTTTTTATCCCATGGTGGCTGCCATTTTACTAGCCTGTCACATGACCTGCTATATGGATGACGTCACAGGAGATCTGTTGTATAGAACATAGTATGGAACGTTAGATGATTATACAGGATTAAAACGTAAAACATCAAAGTATATACACTGTTCTGTTGTAATGACAATGGCGATTGCGACCCCCGCTGGAGAAATAAAGAACTGTAAAATGGACCATAGGAAGAGGAAAATGTATAGTTGTTTACATTCCATTACATTCACTTTTACTGCGGAGCAATGTTCTGTGACGTCATCACAGTGACAGGTCATGTGACAGGCTAGTAAAATGGCGGCCACCATGGAATAAAAACATTAACTATTTTTAAACTAAGAAGCTTATTCTATGTGTTTTAAAAGTTCACTTCTCATAAAAGAGGGTAAGTATAATGTATTATCCATATTTATCTCATTATACAGGGATCCTTTTAAAAGCTCACATTAAAGGGGAACTCCACCCATTTTCAACATCAAAAAGAAGCGTCTAAACTCTAAAGAACTCCATTAACATGTGAAAATACATCTTGATGTCATCAAGATGTTTCACCATGTTAGTGGTTTTCTTCAGACCTCCATTTCTTGGGAACACAGAATGGGGAAACGTTTTTTTTTTTTTATCATGTCCACACAACATCTCTAAGGTATATTAATGACATATTAAATGTTGAAAATGGGTGGACTTCCCCTTTAAGCGAATGCCAAATTAGTATGGTACGGTGCGCACTGCGTGCCTCCGATGGAGATGTCCACAGAGCCGGTTGGCGGCTTCATCAGTTCATCTCCGTATTCTCCTATGCTTCCAATAATTGTTCTATAATCTTCAGAAGTGAGTGCCTGCTGTCACTTCCTCCTGTTAATTGTTTCATCGCCACGAGCGCAGCAAATGCGTTTTAATCCGATGGTTTCCTTTACGGACATTTCCTTTACGTTTGATACCATTTTGTAGATACTTGCATCAAATGGAAGTTTGACATTCATAGATCACGCAGCACAAACATTTAGACCAAACTAACAATTTTAGTACAGGAATGCCCTCAGTGTGTTACGTGAACTACAGTGACACAAGTGTACAGGCCCGGATGTAACATTTCCCAGTTGGGAGGGGCAGGCGACCAACTTTTTATTTATTCCTGGAAAGTTGTTTGTGTTAATAAAAATCTGTCACTGGGTGAAATGATCATGATCTTTTAATTCTGTTGGAGGCGACAGAAAGTTGGTTATCGGCAGCAGAACGTACCGTTTACTTAACACAACTAAGTCCAAGCATGAATCTGTTTATGTGCAAGGTCTGTTGTTTGGCCAGCTTTGACCCCTGCCTGGTTCACTAGAGTCTACAGCTGCAGGGACATAGTGTCAGATGGGGACACACTGCCCAGCATGGCGCACAACAACACAGCTCTGCTTTCTGTCAAGGCATGATGGAGAGTCATTATTTGCTTGTCATCCAGACATTAGCTGGAAGCCATCACAGAGAAAGACAGATTTGGGAGTCAGGCATTCATTCAGTCAAACAGACAAACAGACAGGCAGACAGACAGGCAGTCAGTTAGGTAACTGGCCAGGTAATTGGACAGAGCAAGTCATTTTGTTAGTCAGCAGGTGGTAAACCAGCCAATCATTCTTTTAGTTCATCAAGTGAGCCATCAATTGTGACAGTGATCCAATCAGTCACTAGTCAGTCAGCACTTGTTCATTTAGTGCAGTGGTTTTCAACCGTTTTGATCCAGGGCCACCATTTATTCAGCATTTGAGCCACGGACCACCATTTGAGGGCATTTTAGCCCCACAGACCCCAAAACTAAAGATTCATTTTGCTTTTGTCCATCTTGTAGACTTGGGCAATTCAGATGATGAATATTTTAACTCTTGAGAGTGTAAAAATAAAACCAAATGGACCCACAAGGGTCCATTTGGTTTCATTTTTTACGTTCTCAAGAGTTACATCTGGTTAACCAACTTAGATGGGGACCACCTGGAACCCTCTCAAGGACCACTGGTGGTCCCCGGACAACCTGTTGAAAACCACTGATTTAGTGGACCAGTAGCCTAGTCCACTAAATCAGTCACATTCAAATCAAACTATCAAACTATCCTGTCAGTTGGTTAAACATCATTTATGGTGAATGAATAACTGAATGAATGAATGACAGATTTACTGAGAGATTTACAGTACAAGTCCAATACAACATGCTGCTGCTGCTGCTGCTGCTGCCTAGCATTATATGAAATCCTATTCCTCATTCGTTCTTTCGTTCTTTAGCTGGCCACCTACAGTGGGTCCACCCACAGCATTTATCCCCTGTGTGTGTGTGTGTGTGCGTGCGTGCGTGCATGCGCATATGCATGCATGTGCATGGCACACTCTTGTCTGACAGTGGTGGGCACATCGAGAGAGAGCTCTACCCACCTTGTGCTGGTGGACTGTGTGTGTGTGTGTGTGTGTGTGTGTGTGTGTGTGTGTGCGTGCGTGTGTGTGTGTGTGCTGGAACGTACAGAACCCCCTCCCCCATGCCTCCAGCTTGCAGGGCCCCAGCCTCACAGCCCCGTCTTTAAGCCATCTGCAAATCAGCTCCAGCCGCAGCCAAAGCATTACATTAAATCCCTGTTCGGGTTGATTAACAAATGGCTGGTTATTTAGTTAGTTATTTATGCGGTTGTCGCAGCGTTTCTCCTCGGGCACAACGGTGGGATTCCAGCGGGTTGGATGGAGGGATGCGGAGAGACGAAGGAGACACGACTGCGATAAAGAGCGTCGAAAGTTTGTCCGAGTTTCAGAGTTGTGCGTTTCCAACAGACAAACACACACGCACGCCACGCACACACGAACGCGCACACCACGCGTTCTTTGCCCCTCCGTCCTCAAATGAACAGTTAATCAGCTGCGATAATTGAGTGACAGTTAGTCAGTGTGCTGTTGTAATTGTCCAATCAGATAGGCTGGAACTGGAGCAGTCACAGCTGATTCAGCTCTGCCTCTGAATGCTAATGCTGCGAGCTGCAAGCGGCGCCACGTGCCAAAAACATGTACTCCTCCAAGACGCTCCAGAAGCACATTCCCAGAGCCTTATGGCACAAGTTTAGCGTAATTTTGAAAATGCCAACAAATGCCACAAACATTCCTGCTCCCAAAATCTTGTACATTACCTTTTGTGTTTTATCCATTTTAGGGGCTACCTGCAGTGCTTCCCCCTCATACACCCATGTAGGCCTACTGACGGTAGCACCTGTCCTAGCTGACCAACGTTTGACCAAAGCCATAGTAACTTTGTACTCATTTTTATTTTTGAGGGGTGGAACCACCCCGGGGGTTCCACTCCATTTTTGCTACAAGATAATGAAGTCTATGTACGTTGTAGAAGAGCCGCCATTGGACTAATCCCATTTAGTGAACAGAGTTTGAGATGGCGTAACTCTATCTATACTCAGGACCTTAATTTTTTTTTTTTTTTTGGGGGGGGGGTCTTCCTGTTACCAATGGCATTTCATGGTGCTGTACGTTTTGGGACAGGCAGTAGCTACGGGACTTGCATGGGCAGGTTAAATCCGCAATTTGAAATCATATTTGAAACTACCTCTGAAAAACATTTACCTCTGCTGTTTGTTTCCAATTGAATTTGCCTCTGGGGGGCGCTATGGAATGTGTGAGTAACGGGATGTTGGACTGCTCTCTGCCCTCCTGTTCTAGTTGGGCACTTCATAATGACTTCATCGGCACATTCAAACAACATTAGCTGGTATTCTCGAACGCTATGGTGTAGCCAGGTATGATGTAAGTCCTCAGTGGTTGCATGGGAACAAATTAGGTCTGGGGCCTTGTGTGTAGACTAGAGCACTATAAGTACTGGCACTCCCATTGACTCCCAAATTTGCTACAGATGAACAGAGATGCCTATCGTCTGAAAAGCACATGTGACCCTTGCTGGTTCCAAACAAACCACCTAGAAGGTTCCAAACAAACCACTCTCGCCCCTCCACTTGCAATGACAGCGGAGCTCCAATGCAGGCACAAAGCTCAAGATCAAAGCGTGTCAGTACTCTCCATTATAGTGCTCTAGTGTAGACCAAAAGCCTGTACCACCAGACCTGGGCCTGGGCTTACCAATAATTAAAACCAGCCATCAAGAGCTTCAACCCATGATAAAGAAAGCAGGGGAGTACAGTAAGATTTTTAATTGGGAGGTCAGGTGATTTCTGGACTTTTTGAATTACAGCTTTTAATTATTCTAGGTAATTATTTGGTAAGCCCAGGCCCAGATCTGGTGGTGGCCTACACACAAGGCCCCAGACGGGATTTGCTGCCATGCAGCTAATGAGAAGATTTACACCATACCTGGCTACACCATAGCGTTTGAGAATACCAGCCATTGTATAGTTTCAGTTTGTATACACGTTCTGTATGCACCCGCTAGCAGATTCAGCAGAGTAGCTTGGAATCTGTTTTTGGGAGATATTGGTAGTCAAATAAGTCACCAGGAAATGCAGGAACATTCCAGTAACCTCCTGGAATTTTTTAGCCACCGTTGTGTCCCATTTGGTTGCACATTTGTAGACAACAATAAACGTGCAAACAAACAATACCGATGTGCAAAATGCATGTGTGACAGCAGCCAGGAGGTAATAATATGCCCTCTATCAAGATTCGGGTAATTAAACTGAAAATCAAAAGCACAGGCAAAAAAAAAGAAAAAGAAAAATAACAACAACATGTGAAAGACTTCAAAATGTGTGTGACTGCACAGCTTGTGAGGTGTCAACATTTTAGCCCGGAGATCTTTAAAAATATATTTCACGGTGCATTTCCTCTTAATTCCCCTGCACACACACACACAAAAAAAACCTCGCCTCCCCGGGTGTGTGCTCTTTTAAGATGTTTGCTCGCTTAATCACAAGTTGTGAGACAAGACACGACAGAGGCTTCTGTCATCTTAAAGCAGTTTATATTGTACTGTCCTAATTGGCCTTAAGGGAAAAAAGTGAGATTGTGTGTGCGTGTGTGCGTGTGTGTGTGCGCGCGCGTGTGTGTGTGTGTGTGTGTGTGTGTGTGTGTGTGTGTGTGTGTGTGCGTGTGTGTGCGCGCGTGTGTGTGTGTGTGTGTGTGGAGAAATAAATAAATATAAAAAACACAGAATGAAACTGTGTGGCGAGGAGGTCTGCGAGAGATGGTGTGGGCAGGAGACCGGCTGTTCGGTTCTCTCCAGCAGTCCAAACTAGAGGCATGTGGCTCCCCAGACAAGCTGCCTAGAGTGGGAGAGCGCTGTGGACTCATTACAGCCAGGGCCAAGATGGGATAGTTTGACAGAACACCATTGGATCAGTTGGAGAAATTGGAACGGGCAAATTAGAATTGTGTGTTAGTGGGTGTAAGTGTATGTGTGTGTGTGTGTGTGTGACGTGTGTGTGTGTTGTGCACGTTCGCTTGGAACCGCGTGCGTATGTGTTTGCACGCACGCACGCGCATGCATGTGGACAACTGTCCATCTCTTGCCGTCTGTGCCACCCCTGGCTGCCCCCACCCCCGCCCCCAGTGGACATGTCCATGCGGCGCGGCACACACGCGTGCGCGCGCTCCGCACGCATATACCCGCGGCCCGGCGTTGCCAGATAGCAGCCAGCAGGATTGCTTAACTGTTTTGGGTTGTACTGGACAGCTGAGCGGGCGAAGCAGCCAGCCACAGGCTTCCCATTGGTTGGACGCTTCATCTAGGAACTGACTCAGAGAAATGACTGGACTTGGACGGGCCGGCCGGCACACGCTGCCAGTTTTTAATAGTTTCTATCAGTTTATCTTTTCCGTCTTTGCATCCTCATCCATTTTGTCCATCACTCAATCTGTCTTTTCCCACCAAGTTTGAAGTTTCGCTTAACTTTTTTTTTATTATTATGATGTGTTTCTTGGTGACTTTGTCAACTTTGTGTGCTTTGGGTGACTCTGCCCCACAACGGACTGGCTAGGGTTTACACATGCCTTTCCCGAAACACAGTTCCGTAGTCTGTGGGAGATGTTAAATAGTAGTAAAATACTTTTTAATTTAAATTGGCCTCGCAATTGATGGGTTCACAGATTCGAGACAATCTGTGAAACCAGTGGAAACAAAACAACTCGAAAAGGGACACCTCCTCACATTTCATATTTTATTTCATTGACATTATACCATAATATTTGTTATTTCGTGATATTTTCACAGTGACACATGAGGAAGGCCACATCGACAGCCCTGGCTTACAGGCTTATACAGGCTCGAGGCACAGACAGGAAATTCTGTTCGGTGCCTCTATGGAACTCGGGCAAAACGCCATGTTATTGTCTCGGCTTCTACCCACTTCGCACTTAAAAAAAAACGCTACAACGAGCCAAATGCAAACATACTTAATTAACAAACAGTAATATCCATGCAGCGAGGTAACACTGCCGCGAGCCGATCCACACAATCAACAGAACGCAATGACACAATGTCAAGTTTAGTTGCGGAACCGCCGCTGCAACATAACACGCCTGGCTGAATTACACCTTCTGTTGGAGGAATCGATAAATTGGAAAGGCAATTACAAGAATGAAATGCTAATTGACCCACGATTGGGATGAAGGAGAGAGAGAGAGTGTTGGATAAGGTGCAATTTGGTGATCGTGACATGGTTTTGGCATCCAACAGTGTGTGCCTGTCTGTGTCAGTGTTGCCAACTGCCAAAATCCAAAATGCACTAGAATGCGCTAGAGCAGTGGTTTGGAACCATTTTCATACCCAGGGCCCACCATTTGATGTTGAGTTTAGTCTCTCGGACTAATTTAGGAGAGATAACTGGCAAAATTGTAGGTCAAAATAGCAATCCTTCTACATTTTCTAAATATGTAAATTCTTGAAAACTCAGATGTTTAAATATAATTTAGCTCTTGAGAGCGTGAAATGAAACCAAATGGACCCGTAAGGGTCCATTTGGTTTCATTTCACGCTCTCAAGAGATACAGATCCATAAAGGTCCATTTGGTTACCAACGGTTCTTTCTAGGAAGGAAGGAGGGACTCTTATCATATATGGTAAAAAACGAGGGTTTTATCTCTGGCGCCTGACAACCAATTTCGCCCCCACAGCTTCACCAGCAAAAAAAGCACTAGATTCCGAAACACAGTTCCGTATTCTGTGGGAGATGTTAAATAGTACTAAAATACTTTTTAATTTAAATTGGCCTCGCAATTGATGCGTTCACAGATTCGAGACAATTTGTGAAACCAGTGGAAACAAAACAACTCGAAAAGGGACACCTCCTCATTTTACGCTCTCAAGAGATACAGATCCATAAGGGTCCATTTGGTTACCAACACTTCTTTCTAGGAAGGAAGGAGGGACTCTATCATTTCATATCTAACTATAATTAAGCACTCTGTCTGTCTGTCTGTCTGAAACAGGCATAAGTCGTCACTGACTACAGCAATCATTCTGAGTTTTCACATGCTCATTGAACATAACATTAGGAAGAGACTAACGAAGCCCTTTTCTGAAAATAACCAATTGTTAATTAATAATTAATATAATAGTTATTTCCCCATCGACTTAACACGGCAACGTCCGAACGCCCCCTAACGTCACGCATCACATCACGGGCACCGTTCTCAGTGTAACCCCACTGTCATGCGGAGTCGTTGCTGGAGGAGCGGTGTTGCCGGAGGAGGAGAACGCTGCCACAATGTGGATTTACGATACGCCGGGAAGGAAGTGGGATGGACACTTGACGTGCGTTCAAACTGGACAGTTGTTTGTTTCCATGTCGCTTTTCACTGGCATGGCATTCAAGTGGCCAGCAGCAGCAGCAGCAGGAGACCCACCATGATAGCGGAGGGTAACCAACTCCTGCGTCATGGCAACTACAGCAGGCGCATTTCTTTCCCTGGCCGCCTCGCAAACGAAAACGGCCCATCTACAATCTCACGCGACCGCAGTTTTCATATTTGTTGAGTTCTACAACGGCAGGGACATGTATATTTTGCGATGCGTGTGTGCGTGTCTGCCACCAACTACAGGGATTTTCTCCAGCTGCAGGCTGCAGCTTCCCCGTGCCCGATGCACGAACAGCGCTCGAGCGCTCAGTTTCTGACCCCCCAATGTCGCACGTATTACTCTACATGCCAATGATGTCGCAACGTTGACTCTGCATGCCCTTGAACGGCCAGAGTTTTACAGACAGTAGACAGAGTTGCGACAACTCCATAGACATGTACAGGCAGTTCGCCCGTTCAGGGTCCATTTGGTTTCATTTTTACACTCTCAAGAGTTAAAATATTCATCATCTGAATTAGCCCCAAGTCTACACAACTAGAAGATGGACAAAAGCAAAATAAATCTTTACTTTGGGGTCTGTGGGGCTAAAATGTTCTCAAATGGTGGCAGTGGCGTTTCTGAAAATCTGGAGGCCCCTCTGCAAGGTTTAGGTGAGGGGCCTTTTACAACAGTTACACAAGCACACAGCGTGCGACACTTTGATATGGATGGGCTACTGATTGTGTGTGTGTGTGTGTGTGTGTGTGTGTGTGTGTGTGTGTGTGTGTGTGTGTGTGCGTGTGTGCGTGTGCGTGTGTGTGCGTGTGTGTGTGTGTGTGTGTGTGTGTCCACTTTCTAAACCAGTGGTTTCATGATGTTCACACAAACACCTACTTTAATGCAACAAAAACATTTATCACCAGTTAACTACACCTTAGGCTTGCTTTGCTATCACTGCTTCCCCTTTTCCCATGATCAAGTACAACTACAGCAGTACTCCATCAAAATACTTACATTATTGTTATTGATATTAAATCACATTAACCACACTAGATCATTTGGTGTTCATATATTCACAACGGGTAAGGTCCTAGTATGGTAAAAAAACGAGGGTTTTATCTCTGACACCTGTCAACCAATTTCGCCCCCACAACTCACCAGCAAAAAGCACTAGATTTTCCACCAAGAGTTTTTCACTCATTTTGGCACTATAGGGGTGTCTGGAAAAAAAAGCTAAAGATAGCGACAAACGCGGCAAGTTGGCAACACTGGTCTGTGTGCGTCTGTCTTTCCCCCTGTTCTGGCTTGGATCTGGCAACCCCCGGCCACTCCCTCCCAACATGCCCCCCTGCCACCCAGAGGTAATGGCAGGGCCCACACAGTCAAGCGGAGCAGGTGTTTTTTCCGCAGCGTGTTAACAAGCGGAGCCTGCTATCACTTAACGCTTTAAGTGGATGTTACCAACAAGAACACAAGCTGCCTATATTCCTCTAAAATGAAAAAGAAAGAAGAAAAAAAGGTGATCAGAGAGCGATGGAGGCGGGGGTTTGTGTTGAGTGTTCACGTAATGTTTTCTTTTATAGTTTTATGGCACATTTGGCTGGTTAGGAGCAGGAAAGAAGTATACAGTCGCCATCACATTATGATTCTGCTTTTTTATTTAAATGGCAAGAAGACAGAAGTTGGTAACAGTTTTTTTTTTATCACGCAAACAAGGGTTGTGTGTGTGTGTGTGTGTGTGTGTGTGTGTTGTGTGTGTGTGTGTGTGTGTGTGTGTGTGTGTGTGTGTGTGTGTGTGTGTGTGTGTGTGTGTGTGTGTGTGTGTGTGAGAGAGAGAGAGAGAGAGACAGAGAGAATTGTCTTTCAACAATTCAAACTTTGATATTACTCTTATTTTGTATTGCCTCTCTCTCTCTCTCTCTCTCTCTCTCTCTCTCTCTCTCTCTCTCTCTCTCTCTCTCTCTCCTCTCTCTCTCTCTCTCTCTCTCTCTCTCTCTCTCTCTCTCTCTCTGTATGTGTGTGTACGTGCGCTCGCGTTCATGCATGCGTACCTGGTTGCCTGTGTGCACTGTGCAGTGAGTGTGCATGCATGTGTTTGTTGGTGGCTAATCAACATCCATGCGCTTGCACGTGCATGTGTGTGTGATGCGTGCTCTATCCAGTGGGCGCTGGGGGCCACTGTGGCGTGGCGATGTTTGACACCCATGTAATCCTGCCGCAGGTCATCTGATAAAGCCGTGGTGGCGCGCGGTGCCAGCCGCTGGGGTAATGCTCGCCCACCAGCTGTTCAACAGATGCTGTTATTTGTTACTGCTGTCTGAGAAGGGCAGAAAGGTGTCGAGACCTCCTGACCTCTCCTCTCCTCTCCTCTCCTCTCCTCTCCTCTCCTCTCCTCTCCTCTCCTCTCCTCTCCTCTCCTCTCCTCTCCTCTCCTCTCCTCTCCTCTCCTCTCCTCTCCTCTCCTCTCCTCTCCTCTCCTCTCCTCTCCTCTCCTCTCCTCTCCTCTCCTCTCCTCTCCTCTCCTCTCCTCTCCTCTCCTCTCCTCTCCTCTCCTCTCCTCTCCTCTCCTCCACACTCCTATTCTCTCCTATTCTCTCCTCTTCTTTCACTTTGTCATTCTTACATTCTCTAGTCTAGTGTTCCTTCACCACTGAGAGTGGCGTTTCTAAGCAATTTGGAGCCCCAGGCAAGATTTTCCCTGGAGCCCCTTACTAAAATGGACCCTTACGTGTGTGTGTGTGTGTGTGTGTGTGTGTGTGTGTGTGTGTGTGTGTGTGTGTGTGTGTGTGTGTGTGTGTGTGTGTGTGTGTGTGTGTGTGCACGCGTGCGTGCGTGTGTGTGTGTGTGTGTGTGCGCGCGCGCATGTGTGTGTGACACGTATGAGTGTCAGCAGCATCCTCCATATTACTATTCAGCAGAGCAATCTTCAGCATTCATTAATCATCATCAGATTGCCGTGTTTAAAGTTGCTATATGATTACATCTGATGCTTTACTGTATGTTCACTCATATTTTCTTTCTTTCTTTCTTTCTTTCTTTCTTTCTTTCTTTCTTTCTTTCTTTCTTTCTTTCTTTCTTTCTTTCTTTCTTTCCTCACTCCCTGCAGGTGAATATATAAAGAACTGGCGACCGCGTTACTTCCTTTTGAAGACAGACGGCTCGTTCGTGGGATACAAAGAGAAGCCACAAGACACAGACCTGCCCTACCCCCTCAACAACTTCTCTGTAGCAAGTATGTTCCCTACCGTGTCCCCAAACTATTCACCCTAGACCAGGGCTGGGCAATGGCCCCCAAGGGGCCAAATGAGATACATAAAATATTGTGGAGGGCCAAAACTAAAGGCTGAACTAAAGGCCACGTAATATTAATTTAATTTCAAGATAAAAGTAAGAGTAAGACCAACCATTTTGACACCAGGGCCCTCAATTTTTTTCAGGACTTGAGCCACGGACCACAATTTGATGACATGTTAGCCCCACAGACTCGAAAACTAAAGATTTCTTTTTCTATGGTGTCTATGCCAATGGAAAATATGGGTGTGTCACAGCCATCACATACAGTATATCCATCTTACCCAGGCAGTACAAAAACATGTACGCATGTTGCCTATGATACATACTTGATCACATGTCCAGGAAATGCCCCTCCCTTTTTCTTGTTTCTCCCACGAAATGGTGTTAAAACACTGGACAGGGAAAGTGCATCATATACATCAGTGATTTTCAACCAGTGATCCTTGAGAGGGTTCCAGGTGGTCCCCAGCTAAGTTGTTTAACCAGATGTAGCTCTTGAAAACTTAAAAATGAAACCAAATGGACCCTTGTGGGTCCATTTGTTTTCATTTTTACACTCTCAAGAGTTAAAATATTCATCATACGAATTCTAGACAACAAAGTCTACACAACTAGGGAGATTATTGGTCATGGACAGGAGCAAAATAAATCTTTAGTTTTGGGGTCTGTGGGGCTAAAATGTGGCGGTGGTCCGTGGCTCAAATGCTGAATAAATGGTGGATCAAAAAGGTTGAAACCTCCGATATACAGTAGATGATTAGACAACTACATACTGTATGTCTAGCTAATCCTATTTCAACCAATACTGTTGGACAAGGTTGATGACACTTCTTTTTAGAGAAGAGGAGCTCCATTTTCGTCACACACTGAAATATCTTTTATGATTCATGCGATTCAAACATGCATTAACAGAAACTTACTACTCTAATTCAATACAACATGCCTTATAGTCCAAGCTATTTTTTTTTTGGTACAGCCTACATAACGGATGGCACACGCACACAAAAAAAACATGTTGATTCCGGGTCGACTGGGTTCCCTTTGTACACTCTCACTGAAATGTCATTATGATTTGAAAGGCCAACAACAAGCAATTGCGGTTGTTGTGTTTCATGTCGGCTGACTAAATGTTACAGAAACATTCATATCCTTTCATCATACAGTATAGGGGCAGGACGTCGAAACACACCAAAGGTGGTTGCATCATCCTCGCCGCCGGCATGACAAGATGTTTGCTGTGTTCCTCAGACGTCTAGGGGCATGCCCACGTTTACTCACAGCTTCCTTAATTAACCATTTATGGGAGCGTCATCTGTCTGCACCTGGCTAACCAGTTTTGCTAACGTGTCGGTGTCATTAACGCGCTATTAAGCTAACAAGGAGACTGTTAACGTCACTCATTCTCAGTCAGCGCCGCCACCACCACTGCTGCTGCGGCTGTCTCCTGCACACGCTATCCCCCACAATGCAAAGCGACAATGCAGTGCGTAAAATGAAACATTTATGCACTCCAGAGTTCCAGTAATTCTAAACATCTGCGTTGCTTAAATTACAAGAAGTCTACACAATGACAGACTATAGACGAATTGTCATTTTGAGCAGCAAGAAGAAACTATCGTGTCAAATGGTGGTCTGTGGCACTGAGTAAATAATAGACCCTGTTGAAAAGGGATGTTTTCCAAAAGAAAAATTGTTAACATGGTGAAACACAACTTGATCAATTTGTGTTTCACCATGTTAATGCTTTTTTTCAGACCTCCATTTCTAGAAAACAGGGGAACTTTTTGTCATGTCCACACAACATCTCTAAGTTATACATTATTAATGACATGGTAAAATGTTGAAGCAGAGCGGAGCAGCAGGTCACGTGACTCTACAGAGCCTCTTTGAGTCCTATCTGAGCATAACGCTCACTACTCCTACAGTCTTGCGAGACGTTTACCGTATCACAAGACTTTACTGGTTCCTATTAAATCCCATTCATTTCATCGACTTCAGGCTTGAGAGTGGACTCACAGGGCTCCTCCAGCAGCGCGAGCGCCCGGGCGCATAGGAGTGAACGGGAATATCCCAACTCTCCCACTAGAAGGCTCTGGGGTTGACAAGAGGGCGGGGCTTACCTAAAGGTCTATTGATAAAGTGTTACTTTATCAACTTGTACACGCTCAGAATGAAACGAACACAGAGGATTTGTACCGTTAACGACAAAGCCCTGGCACGGTGCCCTGCAGGCCAGCTGTAGGCCATCAGTGCCGCAGGGTCACATTTAGCACAGCTTGACACGGCAGCACTGATTGCCTACAGCTGGCCTACAGGGTACATTCTCATTGTATATTATAGTCTATACATTACTGCTGCCGCCGTGAAACGTATCCAAATCATCGCAGCAATGTACTAGACATCATCTGATAGGCACTAAGCTGCCGTTGGACTCTCTGGCATGAGGCCTAATGGACATAACAAGCGTATTTGCAGTATTTATTGCTATTGCTCACTGTCGCTTCGGCATGGCGGCTCAAATGAATGGCTTGCATTTGGAACAGAGCTAGTGTCATAAAGTTAACTTCCCATTGTTTTCTGTTCAGAGGCTCAACGCTGTTTCTTTTTCATGAAGTCAGTGTTTAATAAAACAACAACTTCATAGATATTTGGCTTCGGAACACCCAGCTGAAAATGTCTTGTCAGTCAGGGACTACCATATTCTTATGTTTTTTTTTATTAAATAGCAGATCTTCTAGCTCACAACACATCCTGATGCCACGTGTTGGAGGTAAACTGGTTTTACGAATTCCACAAAAAAAATATATAAAATAGAACTGACATTGTTAAATAGATAAATAAATAGACTTATTTTGCTGGGGACCCCTTGCACCCCCTTCCAAAAAAAAAGGGAAACAGTGCCCGCTGCTGTTTGATTCTGTTAGCATGTGCCTCTGAGGGTGCCACCTAATACAGTGGTTTTCAACCAGTGGTCCGGGGACCACCGGTGGTCCTTGAAAAATGTCCTCAAATGGTGGTCCGTGGCTCAAATACTGAATACATGGTGGGCCCTGGTATCAAAAGGATATTGGCCCATGTTGGCCCAAGTTGGTGGGACGTTTGGTCTGCCCTCGGCCCTCCTCTTCCGGTGGTGCATTATGTTTTCATTCCCACCAACAACATGCACGCTTCTTGAATGCTGCTGACGACAGATTCCAAATACCGATACTAGAGAAGAATATATATAATAATATGAAAGAAAAAAGATCTTATATGTAGTACACCATCTGGAAATAGCAGACACCTTACTGCAATGTGCACTTGGGCAACTCTAAAGCAAACTCCACATTTAACTACCATAGTGTCAACCCCTGCCTTACCCCTGTGTCAGATCTGTAGTTAGACTGGCATATTTGCCAATACCAATATGACCCGATATGACAAATAAGCGTTGATACTGATACTTTTCGAATACAATGTTTGCCAATACCGATATGACCCAAAAAGCTGATATGACCCAAAAAGCCGATGCCATAATTTTTCCGATATCTATAAAGCAGTGGCTTTCAACCGGTGGTCTGGGGACCACCAGTGGTCCTTGAGATGGTTCCCGGTGGTCCCCAGCTAAGTTGGTTAACCAGATGTAACTCTTGAGAGTGTAAAAATGAAACCAAATGGACCCGCAAGGGTCCATTTGGTTTCATTTTTACACTCTCAAGAGTTAAAATATTCATCATCTGAGTCATTTTGGAATGTATATTTTGCTTGTTTTGTTTCCAAAATCGAGCCTGGAATTGTGGACAAAAGCAAAAATAAATCTTTAGTTTGGGGGTCTGTGGCGGCTAAAATGTCATCTGGTGGTCCGTGGCTCAGATGCTGAATAAATGGTGGTCCCTCGGTTGAGAAAGGTTGAAAACCACTGCTGTAAAGTATCGGGACATCCCTAATTACATGGATGCAACAAAGGTCCAGATGAAAGACGTTCGCATGGAGACAGCCTTATAGGAGGACATGACTGGATGGATGGCGAAGGATGCAGAGGATGATGTAGGGCTCCGATGTGATGGAGCTACGAGCAGGGGCAGATGTAACATGTCCCATTTGGGGGGCCAGGAGAACATGTTGGAGGGGCAAGAGAAAATGATATGGGTGCGGCTTCATCGCCGCGGCTTCATCACCCGTGGCGTGAAGCGACACGGGCGATGAAGCCGCGGCGATGGTAGCCGCGATGAAGCCGCGGCGATGGTATGGGTACGGCGATGAAGCCACACCCATACCATTTCCAGTTACAGGACTTTTGTTACACAATTAAGCATTAATAATAACCTCAGTTGTTGTTGAAGTTGCAACGCAGCATGCATAAAGCTAAAGGTCTGACTCAGAGAGTTTTCTGTTTTCAATGATGAAATGTTGCTGGTTTAGTGGTGACACAACTGTAGTTAATCAGTAGCAGTAGTAGTGGTTGTTTTGGATGCCATCATGTTTGGTGCGGCAGTCAGGGCCCCCTCCCCTCCATGCCCATGCCTAGATCCACCCCTGGCTACGAGGCGTGATGGGGACGATAGAGAGAGCGAGGACGGGAGGATCAGAGACAGGACAGGACGGGGGGATCATGCAGCAACCGGCAGGCAGGAGGGGAGGAGGAGGAGGCGGAGGAGGAGGAGGATGAAGACAGGAGTGAGAGAAGGAGGGAAAGAGGAGAGAATGTGTGGGGAGAGAGAGGAGAGCAGGCCAGGCCATACATCCGGCTCCGGCTGCTTGGCACGACGCTGGCACTGCCACATCTGTTGCCCAAAGCTGGGAGGCCAGGTGGCGTGTGTGTGTGTGTGTGTGTGTGTGTGTGTGTGTGTGTGTTGTGTGTGTGTGTGTGTGTGTGTGTGTGTGTGTGTGTGTGTGTGTCAACAGCAATGGTCAGATGGAATAGAGATGGTACAGGCCTGCTCCCTGCAGAGGGACTCATACATACAAACCTGCCTCACACACACACGCAGACGCACACACACACACACACACACACACACACACACACGCACACACACACACACACACACACACACACACACACACACACACACACACACACACACACACACACACACACACGCACGCACGCACGCACACAAAGCGTCACTCATGCTCTGCTGTGGCCAATAACCCAGTTTCAGCTAACATTCAAACTTCAGTATGAATTTGTTTGGTTTTGTGTGTGTGCATGTGTGCGTGTGTGCGTGTGTGTGTGTGTGTGTGTGTGTGTGTGTAGGCACGTCTGCGTGCGTGATTACATGCGTGCCTGCCTGTGTGTGTGTATGTGTGTGTGTGGTCTTTGGCACCAGCGCTGCCATGACCTTGTTTTCTGGCGGCACAGCAGGCTGTGTTAGCGAGGCAGGTACAGGTTTCCATGTGTGTGCGTGTGTGTGTGTGTGTGTGTGTGTGTGTGTGTGTGTGTGTGTGTGTGTGTGTGTGTGTGTGTGTGTGTGTGTGTGTGTGTGTGTGTGCGTGCGTGCGTGTGTGTGTGTGTGCGTGTGTGTGTATGTGTTGGTGCGTTACAATGAGACTCTGCTTGTGTCTACGACCTGACTGGTGTTGTCATTAACCTTCCTGTCTATATTTAGGTCTGAGCCGTGCCGTGCTGTGCTGTGCCACACATAAACTGAAAATAATGGGAAGAACGGACAGAGGAGAGGGAGGAGGGGGATGTGGGGGGGGGGGGGGTGACAGGAGAGGAGATGGGAGGATGTGAGAGGAAATAAGAAGATGGAGAAGGAGGAGGACAGAAGGCAGAAGATAAATCATTGTTGGTTTCCTTACTCACTGCTGTGACTGCTGATGGACCATGCATTTTTGCTCACAGTTGTTGCTCGTGGCCGTGTGTGCGCGCGCTCGTGTGTGCGTGTGTGTGTGTGTGTGCTTAACTATCTCTGTGACAATGGAGGACTGCATTGCCAATTTGCACAGGAATGTGCCACAGTGGATGATGCATACGAGCATCAGCACATACCGGGAACCGTCATTTGAGAACTCAAATATTGGCCGGCTAATGATTGGCGAATATAGTACCGGGACAAACACAAGAAAATCGCAGAAAGAAAGCAGCTCCTTCAGACAATGTTAGCGAGGATTAATACAAATACAATTAATACAGCAGTGGGATATCGACATTTAATAGAATGCAACACATTATTAGCAACACATAAAGGTGAGAAATTGACAGCAAATCACTTGCTGAAGCATAATGACTTCGAAAAAGAAAAGAAAAGTATAAAGTCAGGTCCACTTCACTTTCTGAAATTGCAGCATTGCATTGTGGGAGAGTCACTGCCAGATAGTCTTACAACTGCATCTAGTGGATGAATTGTTGGACTGCAAAGCACATAGACATACTACTGCATCCAGTATAGGGAAACTATGAATGGCAACGTAAAGACTGTGTGCCCTTGTGCATTCTCACCCCCAAATGGACTATAAAACATGCTTCTAAGAAGTATACTCGACTGAAAAAAGACTCGCTCACTGTAAAAAAAAAAAGAAGGAAGTAATCCTTAGACGAGACTTTAGAAAATCATCATTTCATTTATTTGCTCATAGTAAAGTGCTCAGTGCTCAAAGTGCTTGTTAAAAAAGCAACCGTCCGAAGACCGGTCTTCGGACCGAAACGTTTGCCTTGAGCAAATAAATGAGCAAATAAATGAAATGATGATTTTCTAAAGTCTCGTCTAAGGATTACTTCCTTCTTTTTTTTACAGTGAGCGAGTCTTTTTTCAGTCGAGTTTACTTTATGTTTTTGAGACTTACGCTCCTGTAGTCAAGTTCGACAAAGAAAAGAGGACAAAGTAAGGCGCAACAGTTTTCTCGCTTCTAAGAAGTATATCCCACGCTTTAGTCGCCTTCCAGTTGTCAGACTGATTGTGGTGATGACCTGAACTTTTAAACTTTTCGTTTGTTATCTTATCTTTTTAATATATTTATTTTATAAAACTCTAATTCTTTGCAACTTGTAAGTGAAAATAACCCATCAGGTGAAGGACAAAAAGCTGCCTGTGTTGAACGTCAGTATGATCCTCTCTGTGTTGAACGTCAGTATGATCCTGTCTTTCACCCAGAATGCCAGCTGATGAAGACGGAGAGGCCCAAACCAAATACTTTCATCATCCGCTGTCTGCAGTGGACCACCGTCATCGAGAGGACATTCCATGTGGACTCCCCAGACGAGAGGTCAGTCGTGGCTCCACATTTGTTTTTGATTATCATTAAGAAAACATGTTTAAGTTGTAAAGAATAATCTACAACTTGACGTCGTGACTTTGTGGATATGCTATTTTCTCTGTTGTGTGACAAAGAAAAAGAACATTGAAATATCTAGAAGTAAATAAAGTCATATCAGATCCATATAATTATGTTAACCAGTTAAGTCTGTGAATAGGTCACATTTTTAATACATTCCTTTTGAATCTTTGAACTGTTTTGAATTCTTATTGACAATCTTTGTCTTTAATGAATGCAGTTTGAGTTGTGTATGGTTGTGTATATGCATTTAACTAGCTCTTGAATAGCTGATTTGATGAGCGCGTGCCACAGACCAGCTTGGAGGTGTTGAGTCCCATGTCTGATTTAGAGCACATGTACAAGCTCACAGCATGTCGCAGATCTGCCATTTTTTGTTGTCAGACATAACCAACAATAATTCAAACTTGATTCAGAGCTTTTTGTTACTGCAGTGTGAAGAATCCTAAAACAGGCCTGTTGTTTCTACAGTTGTGAAACAAACTCTGCTACATACAGTAATGGGTCATGGACTCACTTTCAGCAGCAGTACACTGTACTGTAAGTTGAGTGTATTGACATAACTCTGGCTCTAAATAAACTCAACATCTTGATGTTGAACTCGGCAAGAAGGGTAAAGAATCAAGGAGGGGAAAAGGGTACAGAGATTGTGTGTGTGTGTGTGTGTGTGTGTGTGTGTGTGTGTGTGTGTGTGTGTGTGTGTGTGTGTGGTGTGTGTGTGTGTGTGTGTGTGTGTGTGTGTGTGTGTGTGTGTGTGTGTGTGTGTGTGTAAAGAAGGAGCCAGTAGAAAGAAGATCTTTCAAGTAGTGCCGGCATAAATTCTCCAGCTGCTCCGTTCTTTTCTGAGGAGCTGAGGTGTTTATCTGCAGAAAATGAACAGCTTTGCCCAGAAGACCACAGATGCTTCTGTGCGTCCTTTGAGCGTGTGTGTGTGTGTGTGTGTGTGTGTGTGTGTGTGTGTGTGTGTGTGTGTGTGTGTGTGTGTGTGTGTGTGTGTTACAGCTGTCTGTCCAGTTCTGTCAGATGACTGCAAGCTTTAAATAAGCTGTTGCGGTCGTCTCAATTTAAAACACTTACACACACACACTGTGCACGCACACACATGCACACGCACACACATAAACATCTCACCGTGAAAATACACTGGAGCCATGCAATATAGGGTATTTCTATTTTATAGAAATACACTGGGTATGGGACAGGGTATTTAATACAATCTTGCAACACCCCTTAACCTGCACTCCTTATTTTGTACTATTTAATATACCGGTAGTTTAAATAGCTGATCTAGTTGTAGTTGTGTTGAATTATTTAAATTGTTTTTTAAAATTGTAAAAATCACACCCAAGTGAAGTGAAGTGCTTTCATCATCATCCATCATCTCATACTGGCCAATCACAATTTGCGTCCTCACTTTTTCCATATTCACTTTTGTCTTTGGTGTTTGTGTCCACACACACAAACCCGGAAAGCTGGGAAAAGGAGGGCTGTCTATCATCCCTCACAGAATGGCAAATAAATTTGGGGATAAGGGTTAAGCGTCCATTGTGTATTTTATAAAAATGCATTGACATGGGGTATTTTTAGCCACACTATACAGTACCTGTATTTTCGATCTCCTCTTATCGGAACACAATAACGATATAGGCTGAAATTTGCTGGCTCTCCTTTGAAATTCTCTTTCTCTTAAGAGTTTGAGAAAAGGCAAACTTATGCAAAGGCATACCTGCACTTGCATGTGTGCGTGCACACATGCGTGTGTAAGTGTTTGCATCTGCATCCACCTTATACTTGCATGTCTTGGAGAGATGTGGGTGCACGATTGAAGCTTGTCAGTTGAAAAGTTATCGTGTGCGTGTGTGTGTGTGTGTGTGTGTGTGTGTGTGTGTGTGTGTGTGTGTGTGTGTGTGTGTGTGTGTGTGTGTGTGTGTGTGTGTGTGTGTGTGTGTGTGTGTGTAGGGGGAGAGAGACTGTATCGGTGCTACTGTACCAGCTCTGGCAGTGCTCCAGCTAGCGCAGCCCCAGCCGTGAGGAGAGAGGGTGGCACACACTGGCACAGTGCCTGACTGTAGGCAGGCCCATTATCTCTCATTAGCAAAAAAAACTCATTACACAAGAAAAAAAAACTCTCTCTCTCTCCCTCTCTAACCGAGAGAGAGAGAACATTTATCTGCTGCCTGACCTTGAGAGAATTCCTGTTGCTTTTTATGTGTCCGCACATGCAGGCACGCACGCACACACGCACACACACACACACACACACACACACACACACACACACACACACACACACACACACACACACACACACACACACACATACAAACACACACACGTGCAAGCACGCACAGGCAACTTGTCACAAATTGAGTGTTGCATTGTTTCAGATGGATTGTAAGTTGAGTTTGCCCTTGTTTTGGAGTGTAGAGGGTATGTTCAGAGCTGCGCTGCAGTAGAAAGGGATTCAGATCTTTTTAAAACGCGCCGCGCTTCCCTTTGGGTTTGGATGGATGTTCTGTCAGATCCTGCTAGGAAACATATGGGCGAGCGAACCAAAACAAAAGGCTCCGGGGTGGTCGTTTGGGAGTCAGATTTTACAGGTTTATTATTACCATCTTATCGCGACGGCGTGATCAATAAAGTAGAAGCAGATTCCGGGTAGCACAAGTCCTCCAGTGATTTGAGTTTCCCCCCACGCGGCAGCGGTGTGTGTGGGACATGCCGCCCTTGGTTCACCTCTGTGGGCGCTGTGAAGTCATTCCCAGAGCACCAATCAACTTCTGTATTTAGTTTTCATTCTTTTTTTGTTGTTGTATTCTGGAATTGCGTTTTTGTAAGAATAGAGAAATACTTGTTTCAAGCTTGAGTTGTCGTCTTGTTCGTCTGTTGTTCCATCCTGACCTCCTGTGTTTGTGCTTTGGCGTATTGAGGTCGTAACAGATTGCTTTTTTTTTTTTCAAAAGCAGGATCAAGGGGATTTTTTTTTCTTTTTGAAATGCAAATTCTTAATGTGTCGGAATGTCTGTTTCACGCTGTATGAGTGAAATCCTATTTTTCCTGCTTTTGTTGTAGAACAATTTTTGACCTAGTTTAAAAACCACCATTGACTTTGTCCAGCCAAAGTATACATTTTAAAGCAGTGGTTTCATCAGTAGTTGAACTTTTTTGTGATTCTATTCTATTCTATTCTATTCTATTCTATTCTATTCTATTCTATTCTATTCTATTCTATTCTATTCTATTCTATTCTATTCTATTCTGTCTAAAGAGAAGCTTGGCCTATAACAGCTTTAATATTGATCACTGTTAGACAACCACATACTGTATGCACATACATTCTGATGCATCGCTGACCCTGTACTATGAGTGATTTACACACGCACGCACGCACGCACGCACACACGCACACGCACACGCACACACACACACACACACCCACACACACACACACACACCCACACACACACACACACACACACACACACACACACACACACACACACACACACACACACACACTCAACAGATGTTGAACAACACAGCTAATGGAAAGTCAATGGGGAGGAACATCGTTTGCTAACAATAATGCATTGTCCCCCCAATGCATGTGAGTGAACACACACACACACACACACACACACACACACACACACACACACACACACACACACACACACACACACACACACACACACACACACACACACACACACACATTAGTTCTGCTTTGTGATCATTGCTCATTGGGTGGATCCTCTAGTCGACCATGCTTCCTCGCTGTTGAACAAATAGGTGTTTGTGTTAATTGAAACCGCTTTAGTGCCTCTGAAAACCTTTGGAGGAGAAAAGTGCATCTGCCCTCACACTTTAGTGAACTAAAAGCGGTATTTTAAATGCAAACAATGTGCTTTATCAATCCACGTATGTTATGTGAGTGTAATTCTATGCCTAACTAGTTGGGTTGTCCTATTCAGGCCTTGAAAAATGTGTCATATCATTAACCAACTGTAACTGTAGGATTTTCCACAAATGTAAGGATGCTAACAAATGAAATGAAATGCATTTATGATCAGTGTTGGTCAATATTACTTAGGAAAGTAACTTCTTTACTTTACTCGTTACCAAAGTAATATCATTACTTTACTTATTACTGGAATTGAAGAGTGATATATTACATATTACGTTATTACTTTCCCAAGTTCTCAACTCCCACCTTTGAAAAAATAGAGATGTACAACATAATCTGTTTAGTGAGCTCTTTTTAGAACTGAATCCAATTTATTGGAATAATAACTTTTTAAAACTTTTTCACAATTGTTTTCAAAGACAATTGAGGTCTTGTATTTAAAAATAAAATACAAAATAAAGCATCAAGCGATTTGTAGCGTACATAACTCGCAGGATGCAGCGCGTGGACTGGATCTACAACCTAGTGCTCATCTCTGTTGTTACACTACCTGTCGATAGCTTGTAAATCTGTTCTATTTTTGCATGCAACAACAAGCTCATTTTAAACAAGTAACTTGGCGTTACTTGCAAAGTAATGCATTACTTACTACCCATTTTTTGCAGAGTAATCTCATTACTTTACTTTTTGGAGCAAAAGTAATAATATTACAGTAATATGTAGTCTAAAATTTGTTACTGCCCAACACTGTTTATGATATGGGAACTGGGGAGTTCTCATTCTGTAATTTAGTATTTTCTCTCTTACAGTACATGCGGCAGTATGTGTGTGTACAGTATGTGTTTAAGGCCGTGTTTAACCTCTCCCTCATAATCACTAATCAGAGCATTCTATCATCACTTATTCAGTTAATCTAATTGGATCCCATTTCCTCTGTCGATCGGTTAACCCACTAAAGCAGGGGTCCGGGGACCACCAGTGGTCCCTAAGAGGGTTCCAGGTAGTCCCCAGCTAGATTGGGGCCGGTTCCCAGCTAGATTGGGGTAGATGTAACTCTTGAGAGTGTAAAAATGAAACCAAGGGTCGCAAGGGTCCATTTGCAAGGGTCCATTTGGTTTCATTTTTACACTCTCAAGAGTTAAAATATTCATCATCTTAATTATCCCAAGTCTACACAACTAGAGAATGTAGAAGATTAATGGTCATTTTGATCTGTATGTTGGACTGTTATGTTTCCCAAATCCAAGCAAGAATTGCAAAAAGAAATATTTAATTTTTGGGGGTATTTGGGGCTAAAATGTCCTCAAACGCTTAAATGCTGAATAAATGGTGGGACCTGGTATCAAAAAGGTTGAAAACCCCTGCACTAAAGCGCTAAGTGATGCTTATGGATGTGTTGCATGTCCTTCTGTCCTCCTGTGCAGAGACGAGTGGACGGAGGCCATCCAGATGGTGGCTGACAAGCTCCAGAGACAGGAGGACGAGAGGATCCAGTGTAGTCCCACGTCTAACATCCTCAACCTGGCCGAGGAGGAGATGGACATCACCACCACGCACCACAAACGCAAAGTAACAAACTCTAGTCCAGTGGTCGGCAACCCAAGATGTTGAAAGAGCCATTTTCGACCAAAAAAATACATTGAAAATCTGTCTGGAGCTGCAATTTTTTTTTTTTTCTGAGAGTGTACAAATGTGAACCAAATGGACCCGCCAGTATCCATTTGGTTCACATTTGTACACTCTCAGAAAAAGGTCCTAAAAGAAAAATTGTAAAAGAAAACATGGTGAAACACAACTTGATGATGTCATCAAGCTGTGTTGCCATGTTAATGTTTTTTTTTTCAGACCTTCTTTTCTAGGAAACATCATTTTTATCATGTCCACACAACCTCTCAAAGATATATTAATGATATAGTAAGCTGTTGAAAATGGGTTGTTCAGATTAAAGCTTGATCTCTGTTATGTGCTGGGCTTTTGTGGTATGGCCAACAAGCACTATGTTAACTGTCAGACAGCGCATGGCGTGTTGGTGCTGTCAGTGACTGAAATGTTTATATTATGTTGGCAGATCACCCCAGTGTGTGTATGTAATAATGCTACAGCCAGGGAGCCACTAGGGCTGTGTTCTAGAGCCGCTTGCGGCTCCTGAGCCGCAGGTTGCTGACCCCTGCTCTAGTCTAATGGCCCTGTGAGGGAGTTACAAAATTGAGTTACAATTGTGTTCTAGCATTATATGATACTGTTAATTATATGCAATAATTATTATTATTCCCATCGTCACCATCACTAATAAGGGTAACGATAATAATAATCATCGCAAAAATAAGGGTAGTAGTAATAATAACAGTAACAACAATAATAACAGTGCTATATCATGATCTCTTTATATTTATCCAGTATCTTACATTTGTACGTCTTTTTGAATGTGAAAATGTTAAATGTTTCTGTCTGACTTTTCAAAGTGGACAACTTTGCTTGCGAAGTTCATTCCCTTTTGGAAATTCCTGATCGATGTTAGCATGAACTGAGCTGAAGTGATATGAAGCTTTGAAATGCGTTAAATCCACCTGACATATAAGCCAGAATGGCTTGCCATTACATTCAACCAAAAATAAAAAAGTATAAACCCTCCCACTCCCACATAATTTTATCGTCCTCCTAATATGTGAGAAGGACATGGAATTTCATTTATTGTTTTCATTCATTTTTACAATATTATTTTGGAAAATGGTTAAAACAATGTTTTAAAAATGAACGAAAACAATAAATGAAATTTCACAGCCCTCACACATATTAGGACGATGTGAGTTGCCAGAAAAAAAGTTTGGCTGTTTTCTATGAAAGTTATAATGGTTTCATATAGGAAGGGGGTGGGGCAGCTAAAATGAACCTCAAATATCTAAATACGGAATCAAGTAATGTGAAAACGACCTGTGGCGTTCACATGAGACTTGGTAGACGATATAATGACCAAAAGTTTTTTTGGTAACACTTTACAATAACGACCCGTTATAAAGCATTTATAAACATTTATAAGCAGTTTGTAGATGATTAATAAACATGAATAGACTGTTTATTAACATCCATAAATGTTTAACTAAACATTTATAACTGTATTTATAGCTAATTTATAAGATATTAGTAAAATATGAGTAAGTAGTAAATTACTCATGAATAAGCCATTTATATACATGTTTATTTGTTCATAAATAATTTGTAACTAAAGCTATAAAGTATTTACAAAATATTTGTGGATGAAGAAATAATAATTTATAAGCCATTCATATACGTTCATGAATAATTAAAAAAATTATAGTACCCACATAGAGCATTTAAGAGCATTTAAACCTTGATATTAGTAAATGTTTACTAAAATGCTTAACTAAACATTTATAACTATATTTAAAGCTCATTTATAAGTTATTAGTAAATTATGGGTAAGTAGTAAACTACTCATGAATAAGCCATTTATATACATGCGCAATTGTTAATAAATAATTTGAAACTACAATTGTAAATAATTTGTAGCTAAGTTGTAAAATATGTACAATCTATTAGTGGATAAAGAACTAATACTTTATAACTATCCATGTATCTTGGTAAATTATTAAGACATGTATGCCAACATGGTAGAACATTTAAGAATAGCATTTGTTATTTGAATAACATTTGTAACTACGGCTAAAAATCATTTATTCCATATTAGTAAGTGCTAAACTATTAATGGATAAGCCATTTGTAAACATTTTTAAATTATTATTGAAAAATGTATAACCTTTATATAGAAACATTACTTCGACCTGAAGGTCCCTCTAATGAAAATAAATGTACTTTAATTTGTAGGAATTAAGTACTTGAATGAATGCTTGTTCATGTGTCCTCCATGTTTTACTACGTTTGTAAAACATTCGTGAAACATCTATTAATCATTGGTAGATGTTATCAAGAGCCCTGAAGTAAAGTGAGGACAATTCATTAGTTATGACTGTATGATAACGTGACACTCATGTTTGTTCATGTTGAATAGACAGTTGTAAATAATGAATAGTCGTCACTTTACATTAGGGCACTTGATTATGATTTATAGATGTATATGAATGTTTTACAAAGCATATACTAATGTGGTCTTCATGTTCGTTAAACATTGGTAGATGTTATCAAGAGCCCTGAAGTAAAGTGAGGACAATTCATTAGTTATGACTGTATGATAACATGACACTCATGTTTGTTCATGTTGAATAGACAGTTGTAAATAATGAATAGTCGTCACTTTACATTAGGGCACTTGATTATGATTTATAGATGTAGATGAATGTTTTACAAAGCATATACTAATGTGGTCTTCATGTTCGTTAAACATTGGTAGATGTTATCAAGAGCCCTGAAGTAAAGTGAGGACAAATCATTAGTTATGACTGTATGATAACGTGACACTCATGTTTGTTCATTTTGAATAGACAGTTGTAAATAATGAATTGTCCTCACTTTACTTCAGGGCTCTTGATAACATCTACCGATGATTAATAGATGTTTCACGAATGTTTTACAAACGTAGTAAAACATGGAGGACACATGAACAAGCATTCATTCAAGTACTTAATTCCTACAAATTAAGGTACATTTATTTTCATTAGAGGGACCTTCAGGTCGAAGTAATGTTTCTATATGTAGCCCCTTTTACCTCTTACTAGGCAGGGCCCCTAAGTTCTTTCAAATTAAAAGTACTTAGCAGTTTCAAACTTTAATATGACTTGAGTTCCCTTAAGAACTTATTACTCGGAAAGCACTAGTTTTAACCTTTTTAGCTCAAAACCTTGTTAGCTTTTTAAGAAATATTCACCCTACTATGAAATCCGTATTTAAGCAAACAGAAAAAACAATGAGATGTCTTTTATAGTTTTACTTAAAAATATGAATTCACGATAAAATAAAATAAAAAAGTTGAATGAAAGTTATCACTGGTACAGTAAAAATAGACTTATTAGCACTCAATGCACTTTAAAGCACTTTACAGTAAATACAAGAAAATACCTTTTACCTTAGATCCTATCTAAGCCGGCATTTCAAAATAAAATAAAAATACAAAAAAGTACTCAGAAACCCCCCGTTGCAGGCCTGATACCCTAAAAGTCCAAAACTAAAATCTTCACTCCTTGCGAGTCAATGGTCAAACCTACAGTTCAGGAGAGTGGTGGTGAGAGCACTGTTATTGTGTGCCCATGGTGCATTTGCGGCCTACACCATGCAGGTGAATGGGGAAGCCAGGGCCTAACTTGGGCAGAGTATTTTAGAAGAGATGAGGGGCAGGTCCCACGTTGCCAGAGGAAGGTTAGAGCGTTGCCTGGTAGCTAAACCCGCTATCTGGGATGTCTTGCTGCAGACAACGTCCTCTTCAGGAGGTTTGGTAGCTCAGGAGTTGACTGTTTTAGCTGAACAGGCTACCTCCTCCCACTATCATGATACACTGTCTCACTAGCTTAGCCAACTAGCTTCTAACAGCATACCATGCAGTCACAGTGATACTGGATAATGTCCTTGTAACTCCTCACCGAAATCACTGTCCATTCACCAGTCCAACACTAGTAACTCAAATCTGCAGATTACTTTTTCACTAATCTGGTTAAAACTTCAGAAAACAACGTGTGTTACATTCTCTTCTCACATTTCTCCTCTCTTCACTCTGTCCCTCCGTGTTGATCTCTCCTCTGCCTCTGCACTCTCTCTCTCTCCTAATTACTCCAATGGCCCTCACCTGTGCCCAATCCACCCACTCAACAACCCATACACGCACGCACACACACACACACACACACACACTTCCTACAAGTAAGTTAAAGGAACCCTTTACAATAAACAGGGAAAATAAAACATTTCCGATTAAAGGAACATTTCGCTTTTTTTCTTTTCTTTTCTCAAACAGTAAACATGAAAACAAAACTTGTATGCATCCAAACACTATATACACTCGACCGGGTTACATATATAAAGGTTATACATTTTTCAATAACAATTTAAAAATGTTTAAAAATGGCTTATCCATTAATAGTTTAGCACTTACTAATCTTGAATAAATGTTTTTTAGCCGTAGTTACAAATGTTTTAATAAACGTTTACTAATGTTTAACTATTCTTAAATGTTCTACCATGTTGGCATACATGTCTTAATAATTTACCAAGATACATGGATAGTTATAAAGTATTAGTTCTTTATCCACTAATAGATTGTACATATTTTACAACTTAGCTACAAATTATTTACAATTGTAGTTTCAAATTATTTATTAACAATTGCGCATGTATATAAATGGCTTATTCATGAGTAGTTTACTACTTACCCATAATTTACTAATAACTTATAAATGAGCTTTAAATATAGTTATAAATGTTTAGTTAAGCATTTTAGTAAACATTTACTAATATCAAAGTTTAAATGTTCTTAAATGCTCTATGTGGGTACTATATTTTTAAAAATTATTTATGAACGTATATGAATGGCTTATAAATTATTATTTCTTCATCAACAAATATTTTGTAAATACTTTATAGCTTTAGTTACAAATTATTTATGAACAAATAAACATGTATATAAATGGCTTATTCATGAGTAGTTTACTACTTACTCATATTTTACTAGTAACCTATAAATTAGCTATAAATACAGTTATAAATGTTTAGTTAAACATTTATGGATGTTAATAAACAGTCTATTCATGTTTATTAATCATGTACAAACTGCTTATACATGTTTATAAATGCTTTATAACGGGTCGTTATTGTAAAGTGTTCAACCCAGTTTTTTTTGTTGTTTTTTAAAGTGAAATACCCCTTTAATAAAACACAAAGACTAAAGAAAAATAATTGATTGTCTTCTTCCAGACAATGAGCGACTTTGATTACCTGAAGCTACTGGGCAAAGGAACCTTCGGGAAAGTAATCCTGGTGCGGGAGAAAGCCAGCGGTAAATATTACGCCATGAAGATCCTGAAGAAAGAAGTCATCATAGCCAAGGTGAGACTGACCACTCAGAGCCAGGGACATGCAGGGACACTGACTGACCACACTGTAAAATCCATAGCATTGCCCATTTCTCCAAGTCTGCAAAAGTAATGTTCACTCTCAGAGTGAACAAATGCATGCGTATACCTAATTGACCCACTATAATAATGACATTTATTTATTTAGCATGCTTCTTAGCAAGGATTCTAATTGATTTTAGTTAGTTATAGGGAAATAATGAAGAATCGACACCCAGGCTTTCATTTTCGTCCGCCTTGCGCGAAAACGGAAAGCCTGGACTAACGCACGTTGGAAAGTGGCCTTGAGGGGGGAGTGAACCTTTCGGGGTGGGTGTCGCTCTAAATGATGTGACGTAGAACAGCAGTGGACGGGCGCGGGAGGGGCCGGAGATGACGACACGTTAGTGAGATCAAATCGGAGCGCAGCACTTCCGCCGTGTGGATCCCACGACACCCCCGCCCCCCAAGGCCAAAATCATTGAGGGCTAGACCAGGCTAGGGAAATAATGAAGAACAAAAATCGGAACACTGGCGATACTGTGTGCATAATATAGTTTGAGAACAAGTCATTTTGAACTGAACAATATGAACATAGACTAGGATTTTCTGGGTATGTCAGTGCTCTTAGTGCTTTCCTCAAACTGTGACTATTCTACAAACTGTTTTGCAATTTTCAATCAATCAATCAATCAGTCATAGTAGGCAACACGTTACATCACCTTATACAATGTAGTGTTAAACCATCAGAATGGTGTGAATGGCGTGCATGTTTTAAGAAGGATTATGATACCTTCTGTATTCATATATTACTGTATTTACTGCAATACTGTAGCTATGGCTTTATGACTAGTTAACAAGTTCAATTCAGTTCAATTCTTAACCCTTAGTGTATTGAACGCGTTTTGGTGTTCTAAGCATTATGTTTTAACTATTGAAAAATAGCAGATCTACAAGCTCATAGCGCGCCACCGAGTGGCGCGCTATGAGCTTGTATCTCTGCTATTTTTGAAAAATCGTGAAAACGTGGTGCAAATCTTTGAATATTATGTTATTCAGAAACTAGAAATCTAGACAGGACACAATGGGTTGAACAACAGTTACAATACAGCCTGCAGTATTGTAATTATAATTATGCTAATTATTCTAATGGTCATTTTGACGTGAGCTTATGGCCTTTGTGTTTGTGTTTACTGTGTATCACTGTCCATCCATACAGGATGAAGTAGCACACACACTAACAGAGAGCAGAGTGCTAAAAAACACCAGACATCCTTTCCTCACCGTGAGTAGCCTGCATGCTCACCATCATGACACACACACACCCACACACACACACACACACACACACACACACACACACACACACACACACACACACACACACACACACACACACACACACACACACACACACACACACACACACACACACACACACACAAACGCCCCTATTGATCCATACATACCTGTGTCTCCAGAGACTAATTATGATCTAGGGAGCAAGCTGGCGTACATTAACAATGTCTACATCTGTTAGTGTTGTACGCTCACACACACACACACACGCACACACAAACACACACACACACACACACACACACACACACACACACACACACACACACACACACACACACACACACACACACACACACACACACACACACACACACACACACACACACGCCGGTCATTTCTCTCGTACTCCAGATGCTCAATGGAAATGCACTTATGGGTGTGCACACACACACACACACACAGTCACACCGCACGCACACACACGCACGCACACACGCACGTACGCATGCATACACACACACACACACACACACACACACACACACACACACACACACACACACACACACACACCACACACACACACACACACACAGTCAAGGGAACAATAGCAGTTCACATCTGAGTTTGCTGCTGTCACACCTGGAGACAGAGCAACTGTTCTTTTGTTTATCACCCTCCACTAGACACACACACACACACACACACACACACACACACACACACACACACACACACACACACACACACACACACACACACACACACACACACACACACACACACACACACACAGAATATGCACTTTCATGATTCATTTGATTTCATTTCATATATTGTAGATATGTTATTATATAAGTTATTATATAAGTTATATAAGTTATTTTTTGTCAGTGGATCTAAGATGATCAAACTAAATATAATATTAATTATAATTATAATACATCTGGGAGAAGGTGTACACTGTGATTCTGCGACCGGTACGGTACAAGACTACCAAAAATGTGTGTGTGGTTGTTGTTTTTTCAGTCACTGAAGTATTCATTCCAGACTAAAGACCGCCTCTGTTTTGTCATGGAGTATGTGAACGGAGGCGAGGTAAGACACACACACACACACACACACACACACACACACACACACACACACACACACACACACACACACACACACACACACACACACACACACACACACACACACACACACACGCGCGCACACACACGCACACACACAAACAGCAGCTTTGAAGAGCCACACATACACCACCCTAACTGACTGATCTTGCCTCCACTGCCAGCAACAGATCTGCACAGTAAAATCCAGAGTTTTATCATCGCTACTATGTTGATCCTTTGTGTGTTTACTACCTAAAATTAGACCTAATATTTTCATATCAACTGCAATTTAAACATTTTAAAGTCTTGAGATTGGCCCCTATTGTGATTTTCATTTAAAAATGTAAAAGTTTTATTAGGACGTAAATCTCTTACTTACGAGTAGAATCATCAGTACCCGATAATAATAATCCAATAATTCATAATGAAAACAGATTAATTTTCTTCTGTTATATTTTATTAAACTACAGCTTTATGACATTTGTGAATCAATTTATAATCGTCTAATGTCTGGATTGCAATTCATTTATGAATCAATTTTATTTTACACATGACCTCTTGGCCAGTGGTTTTCAACTGGTGGTCCTTGAGAGGATTACAGGTGGTCCCCAGCTAAATGATGGAAAGTTGGTAAACCAGATGTAACTCTTTGAGAGCGTTAAAATGAAACCAAATGGACCCTTGCAGGTCCATTTGGTTTCATGTTTACACTCTCAATAGTTAAAATATTAATCATCTGAATTAGATCTACACAACTAGAGAGTGTGGAAGATGAATGGTCATCTTTATCTGTATATTTGCTTGTTTTGTTTCCCAAATCCAGCCTGGAATTGTGGACACACACACACAAAAAAAACTTCAGTTTTGGGGTCTGTAGTGGCTCAAATGCTGAATAAATAGTGGACCCTGGCATCAAAACGGTTGAAAACCACTGCTCTAGGCTTTTACCTTTCCATGTTGAAGAATAACCCACATGCAATCTAACTATAATATAATTATAACCCTTTTTACTACATTGTTATTTTTCTCATTTCTCTCATAACACCATTTAAAAACAAAGGGATATATGTTTATAGGAAGAGACACGGTTGTGATAGTTGTGGCAGCAGAGCGGGAGTGAAAGAATGGTTAGACATATGAATAAAGGGATGTAAGTTACTCTGCTAACTAACACAGTTAATTTGCCAACCAACTGGTGGTCTCTCTTCCAGCCCTCGCACTTTATAGTCTATTTATGAACACACCTATGGGGCTGATGCAGTCCCAATGACAGTCAGAGACAAAATGAGTTTGGAATCTCACACTTTTCCATTTCTCCCATTTTTTAATCGGCACATTTTTTCCCCTCGCAATCTTGGTTCATTCCCTCACATTCAAACTGTCACCTGCTCCCCCTCCCAGTCAACTAGATGGTCCGACCAGTGCCAGCTCACACACACACGCGCACACACACAACACACACACACACACGCACAAAAGCCTTTACCTCAACGGACTTGTGGCATCCTGCATGCCACGCACACGCACGCACGCACGCACGCACACACGCACACACACACACACACACACAGACACACACACACACACACACACACACACACACACACACACACACACACACACACACAACACACACACACACACACACACACACACACACACAAACAACCCCATTACAAACCTGCCACAGTCACAGCTGCCAGTACACTGATGAAGGCCCACCTGTCTTGTTACCACCTCTCACCACCGACACACGCACACACACACACACACACACACACGCACACACACACACACACACACACACACACACACACACACACACATGCACACACACACACCGTCTGAGCGCGCAGGCGGTCGCTGAGCACCACTCCAGCGGCCATATGCAAACCTCCCTCAGCAATTAATGTGGAGATGTGCAGCCCTCGGCCTCCTGGGTAATTTGTAGGGGATGAATTGGTGTCATGGTGGGTGTCCGTGGGTTTAGTGGCATTCGGCCTGCGTGGTGATACAACACTGCTGACTTGACACGCGAGTGATGGAGCGATATCTGGCCATGGCTGATAGAGGAGTAGGAAAGAGTGGAGTGCTCTTGAAAATCAGAAGACTACAATTTACAATTTGGCCATTTAGCAGGCGCTAAAAACAACGCATGTTAATACATCAAATATGTCACAAATAGTCACCAATTGAGGATCGTCATAAGCAAACCAACATCCCTCTAACTAGTGGTTTTCCACCTTTTTAACCATGCCAGGGCCCACTATTTATTCTGCATTTTAGCCATGGAGGACCACCATCTGATGTTGAGTGTAGTCTCTTGGACCCAAAAACTAAGGATTTTAAAGTTTGTGTCCACAATTTAGGAGAGATAACTGGCAAACTTCTTCTACATTTTCTAATTGTGTAGATTCTTGTAGACCACCTGGAATCCTCTCAGGGACCACAGGTGGTCCCTTGTGTTCCTCCAACAGTAGATTATCTGTTCAATGATTCTACAGCATGAGTATACACTAGACTTGATGAGTGATGGATCAGGAGTAGAGGATGACATTTTATCAGGATTCCTGCTGCTCCTGCAGGATTGTGATTAATATTTGTATTAAAGGAGAATTCCACGCATTGTAAAAAAAAAAATCCCGAGAGGATACAAATGGACCCCCCATTTGTACCCTCTCAGGAAAAAGGGGTCTGAAAGAGAAATCATTAACATGGTGATCTTGATGATGTCATCAGATGGATTTCACCATGTTAATGATTTTTTTCAGACCACCATTTTTAGGAAATACAGAAATGAGGGAACTTTTTTATCATGTCCACACAACATCTCTGAGGTATATTAATGACATATTAAAATGTTGAAAATGGGAGTTCCTCTTTAATCCCACGATCAGGACAGAATGGGAAAGGAATGGAAGTCAACACACCAGTCTAATATGATCATTTTCAGCTGGTCACGCTGCCAAGCAAAAGCAGAGAAGCACCCATTTTTTTTGTTATAGTCATCTTTCAGTGAGCCAACACTAGTTGGTTCACTATTAGGGTATTTAATTGTTTGCAACTATACTAACTAACTAAAAGAAAAAGTGGGATGGGATTGGGAATAATTTTGAGTGGTAGCGGGATGGGAGTTGTGTGGATCTGGGCTAATTCAGATGATGAATATTTAACTTCTGAGAGTGTAAAATGAAAACAAATGGACGCTCTCAAGAGTTACATCTGGTTAACCAATTTTTCATCTGGTTAACCAACTTAGCTGGGGACCACCTGGAACCCTCTCAAGGACCACTGGTGGTTCCCCGGACCACCGGTTGAAAACCACTGTTCTACAGGATCGGGCAGAACAAGATTTTTTTTCCTGTGGGAGTTGGATGGGACAGGAGTGGAAATCATCTCCCGTGTCGGCCGCTATCATGAGGGAGAAAGAGAGGAAGAGGAGGTAGAGAGTATAGTATGGCAAAGAGTAGGATGAAGACGAGCAAATGTAGAATCCTCTGTGGAAGATGAAAGGATGATGGTAGCAGGAAAGGAAGGAGAAGTCTGACAGAGAGAGAGAGAGAGAGAATGGGAGAGAGAGAGACGCCATGGAGGACAACGCTTCGATGTTGTGTCTTTCTGCCAGCTCTTATTAAACGGGAACTCCACCCATTTTCAACATTTTAATATGCCATTAATATACCTTGAGAGATTCTGTATTTCCTAAAAATGGAGGTCTGAAAAAATAATTAACATGGTGAAATATATCAAGATGTATTTCACCATGTTAATGATTTTTCTTTCAGACCCCTTACAAATGGATTTGTATCCTCTCACGAAATTTTTGAAAATGGGTGGAATTCCCCTTTAAGCAAGCGCTGCACTGTGTGTGTGTGTGTGTGTGTGGTGTGTGTGTGTGTGTGTGTGTGTTGTGTGTGTGTGTGTGTGTGTGTGTGTGTGTGTGAGGTTGGGGAGGCGGTCTAGGCCGGGGGGTGGTGGGGGTTTTGGGGGGTGTTGTGGATCGGCGGCGGTCGTCCTGTCTTTAACTAGACTGGTGTATTGAATAAACCCTTGATTTGGCCGGCACCGCGCAGCTCAGCGCCAACCTAGCCCAGAGGAGAACGCAGAGCGGAGTGGGTGGGAGGGTGGGAGGGGGGGTGGGATCAGCCACGGCGGCTAGATGAGGCGCCAGCTGCCGAGCGCCTCCGCCCGTTCTCCTCTGAGACCCCCCCACCCCACCCCCCCAATAACCACCCACCCGCCTGCGCACCCCCCGCCCCCCCCCCAGTCACACGCACATGGGTGCACGCACATACGCACACATACTCACTTACTCACACACACACACACACACACAAAACCATCTATCATCTCAATATGGCGCAGGCAGCCAGTTTGTGTTGTGCTAATTTCCTCCAATAAATCAGTAATTATTGCTGCGCCGTCCCTGCTGTCTCGTTCCCCACCTCTCTCCCTCTCTCTCTCTCTCTCTCTCTCTCTCTCTCTCTCTCTCTCTCTGTCTTTCTCCCTCCCGCAGCTGTTTTTCCATTTGTCCAGAGAGCGGGTTTTCTCAGAGGAACGAACGCGCTTTTATGGCGCCGAGATCGTCTCGGCCCTCGACTACCTGCATTCAGCCAAGATCGTGTACCGTGACCTCAAGGTAAATGAAGGCCTGAGGGGCCTATATGTACAGTATATGTACAGTATATGTGAGTGAGTGAGTGGCTGGACGGATGGATGGATGGATGGATGGATGGATGCAGAAGCGGATCTAGGCATGGGCATGGGGGGCAATGCCCCCCTAAATGCCCAGTCTGCCCCACCAAACACGATGGCATGCAAAACAACCCAAGATATTTCAAATTAAGGTGCCTATATTTAAAATAAAGTGATTTGAAACACTACTACTGCTACGAACTAACTACAGTTGTGGCACCACTAAACCCGACAGCATTCCATCATTGCAAACAGAAAACTCTCTGAGTCAGACCTTTAGCTTTATGCATGCTGCGTGTCTGTTGCAACTTCAACAACAACTGCTGTTGTATTATTGATGCTTAATTGCCTAATAAAATTCCTGTAACCAAAAATGGTATGGGTGCGGCTTCATGACCCGTGGAAGCGACACACGATGAAGCCGCACGGTCCGCACCCATACCATTTTCTCCCCCCCCCCCCCCCCCCCCCCCCCCTCCATTGGGAAATGTTATATCCGCCCTTGGATGGATGGACGGACGGATGGATGGATAGATGGATGAGGGGGTTGGAAGCTTTTTGCAGGACAGGAACTGGAGTCATCAGATATTTGAGAGAAAAGCTAGTGATTCTGTTTTTTTATCATTAGTTTACACTCCCCCATCCCTCTCTCTCTCTCTATCTCTGCGTACCCCCTCTGGCGTTTTATACAGGAGAATGCGAGTGGCGCAGGATGAGTGAAAGAGTAATTAAAGAGAGAGAGGGAGACAGTCAGAAATAGTTTCTGATTGGGGTAGAGAGGAGACAGAGGGAGGGATCCGATGATGCCACAGAGGTAGAGGTGTGTGTGTGTGTGTGTGTGTGTGTGTGTGTGTGTGTGTGTGTGTGTGTGTGTGTGTGTGTGTGTGTGTGTGTGTGTGTGTGTGTGTGTGTGTGTGCGCGCCTGCCTGGCAGCCTTGGCCCCAACCCTACACACAGCAGCCAAGAAAATACAAGAGAGAGAAGAGAGAGGCGAAAACATTCAGCCATTAAAATGAAAAGGTTGAGTGGTTCCACTACACACCTCAAGTTCATTTCTCTGTTCTGCTTTGAGCGCAAGCGTGTGTGTGTGTGTGTGTGTGTGTGTGTGTGTGTGTGTGTGTGTGTGTGTGTGTGTGTGTGTGTGCGTGCGTGCGTGCGTGCGTGCGTGCGTGCGTGCGTGCGTGCGTGTGCGCGCGCGGGCACAGTGCATGTGTGTGAGTGTGTACCACAAACATACACCCAGGTATTGCACTATATACATATTTTTATATTTTGAACCCTGGCACATGTTTTTGAATGGAACTAAATATAGTCCGAAATATTACATGAATACCTGTAAATAAAGTACGTTTTTCTTTATAACTTTATACTGACCCTCTGAGATGTTTGAGATTGGCAGATAACAATTATTGATTGAACTCTGATCAAAACGTGAGGAAAGGAATTGACAAAGGTGATTTTATGCAGTTTCCATTATACTGTGGTCCCCTTAGATTTCTGATGCTAAAAGTTACCTAAACGGGTATATACAATACAGTATTGTATAAATAACTATATCCACCTCTGTCTAGCTGGAGAACTTGATGCTGGACAAAGATGGCCACATCAAAATCACAGACTTTGGCCTGTGCAAGGAGGGCATCACAGACGCTGCTACCATGAAAACCTTCTGTGGGACTCCTGAGTACCTGGCACCCGAGGTAACATTCATTTACATTCATTCCATTTCATTTCTCCCTATTGTCATCAACATTGTGTTGCTTTTCCTGTTTAATTCTACATGAGGTGTGTGTCGCCTCAAAGCTCACAGTGAGGAAGAGACGATGGATTACAATCTTTAAACTTAATTTAACACTAAGGGCCCTATTTTGACTATTTTGGTTTAAGTCAAAACTTGGATGTGTGGCAAAGCTGTTTGCCACTCAAACAGCCAAACAGCTTTGCCACACCTCTAAGTTTTGAATTAAGACCTAAGACTTAAGATACTTAAGACATAGGGCACTATTTTAGTGTACACTTGTTGTTTGGCATTTATGCAATTCATGACCTACTGTAGTGGAGCACTGGAAATACACTATGGATTTAAAAAAAAAAAAAAATCCAATAAGTATGTTGACAAGTGATTCTAGTATCCCATCAGGTATGATGATTAACGGTCAGTGCGTTTCCACATGAGCAGCTCTTGAACCAACAGCTCCACCTGTGAGGAGACATGATCAGGGCAGAGAGCTGAGGGTGAGTTGAAGGGAGTGGGAAGGGAAGGACCAGAGAGTTCTACAGGCAGAGTTTTAAAAGAGGAGATGAAAGAATAGGAGAGAGAGCGGGAGGTGAGTAGAAGAGATCTGGAACCCAGAACATAAGTAGAGAAAATGCTGTGTCTGTCCAGAGGACAAACCATTCAAAATGATGGAGTGGACTCAAGGGACAAGGCATAGCGCGCCAAGGAGGCGCGCATTCTTGTTTTTTTTTATAGAAAATAATGAAAAAAAAAAGAAAAAAATAGGAAAAAGAGTAAAAAAGTAAAGAGAGCACAATTTGGCGCGGCGTTGTGGTCTTTCGTTATTTCTTTCTTTCTCTACTTTACGTTTTTTATTTCTTCTTTTTCTTTTTTTTTCCTGAGCCCTCTTCCAGCGTGTGCCAGGAGCTGATTGGAGGGTGTTGGTTATTTTTTCACAGGATGTGTATCTGTGTGTACGTGTGTACATGTGACTGCAGTAGAAAGTGCGGGCTAAAGCGAGGCAGATGGCGGCAGATGGGCGAGGTTGGAGGAAGGTGCTCAGAAAAAAAAAAAAAACCTGGAAATGTACACCAGCGCCGCTCCACTCCGCCTGCACGCACGCACACTCCACTCCGCTCTGCTCCGCATGTAAAAATAACACAGCATGCCGCGAGCCAAGTTACAGAGATGCAAAGTAGCTGGGATTTATTACAAAAAAATAACAAAAAAAAGAGAGACAGAGAGAGACACGTACAGAGAAATATTAAATCGCGATTCACATGGTTATCTGGTCGGCCACGCATGAAACACGAACAAAATGTGAAGCAGCGATCATATATCACCATCATTCATTAGCCTTATTTAGACTAATGTAGACTACATGTATTGTTCGCTGAAAATAGCTGATCTAAAATCTCACGACAAGTCGCCAACAGCGCACCAAGTTGTGAGCTTGTATGTCGGTCTATGTTCAGTGCCGGACATACTGTATACAACAGTCGTACAACTTTGCTGAATCACTTGTCCATCTTTCTAATCATGAAATGAAAAAAGATGCCAGCACTCTGGAATTCAGTTCATGAGTTTATTTACCTCTGGAGGCAGGGCTAAGACATGGACGCGTTTCGCCCCTGAGGGCTTTCTCAACACATATGAACCAAACAGGAAATGACATGTATTTAAAGGGCGTAAAATCTACTAATCATAGTAGAGACATGAATGCTTATACATTCCATAGTGCGTGGTGACCGTTTGCTTGCCAAATACAAATCAGGTTGAATGCGGTGTACAAAGGGACTGGCATGTCCATATTATTATTATCCCTCACCACTGGGCAAATACCTTCTCACATGTGTGTGACAAAGTGTGTTGTCCCATCCAGCAACAACGTCCCAGCAGCTTTTAGACATCAAGACCTTCTATCTCAACACAGTTCATTTTTTCTCTCTGTGTTGTTTTCTTGATCTAACTCCTATTTCTGCCTTCTACCACGCACACGCACGCACACACGCACACACGCACGCACGCACACACACACACACACGCACACACACACACACACACACACAACACACACACACACACACACACACGCCTAGGGCTGTGGGGCAGCGTTCTGGCTCTGTGTGGATTAATCTGCTCCCTGCCTGCAACCGAGCTGCCACCACACTGTCCTGGTCCCAGGACGCACGCACATGCACGCACACGCGCACTCACACAAACACGCACACACACACAGCTCCAGCTTCTCGTGACTAGTCTGCTGACATAATTGCAAGCCGATATACATTTTATAAACTGCACATAGTGAATACATTAATGTACCTCACAGAGTACATTCTCCTACATCACACAGCACAACTCCTCCTGTCCCCTAACTAACTGCAGGGAACAACAGGCAACAACACCAACACATCTCCTAGTTTGCCTCCCCTCGAAAAACTTTCTGAATTTGATGAGGACGGATAAATATTCCATCTGCTGTGTGTGTGTGTGTGTTGTGTGTGTGTGTGTGTGTGTGTGTGTGTGTGTGTGTGTGTGTGTGTGTGTGTGTGTGTGTGTGTGTGTGTGTGTGTGCTGGCAGTCTCCTAGCTGTCTAAGCCAGTGTTATCCCTCCAGCCGTATGAATCAATAGTGTATCTGGAGCTGGTGGCGCTGAGCATCCCTTAGCACTGCTCAGCAACAGCCAGCAGGGTGACCAGCTTAACACACACACACGCACGCACACACATCAGGGGTGGATCTAGGCATAGGCATAGGGGGGCAATGCCCCCTAAATGCCCAGTCTACCCCACCACAACATGATGCCATGCAAAACAACCCAAGATATTTCAGTGCTTATATTGAAAAGTATTTGAGACACTACTGAAAATGGTATGGGGTTGGCTTAATCGCCCAGGGCGCAAAGCGACACGGGTGATGAAGCTGCCCCCTTACCATTTTCTTCTGCCCCCCCCCCCCCCCCCAATTGGGAAATGTTACATCCGCCCTGACACACATGTTTTTCCTATTTTTTTTCTTGTATACACCAAATAATCTCTTAATATATCTATAGCCCAAAACTAGCTCTGATAGTGGTTAGTGGTTTTTAACCTTTTTCATACCAGGGCCCACTATTTATTCAGCAATTGAACCACGGACCACCACTTGGTGCCAAAACTAAAGACTTATTTTTGCTTTTGTCCATAATACCAGGCTGGATTTCAAGAAAACAGTCAAACGTACAGATCCAAACAACCATTAATCTTCTACATTCTCTAATTGCGAGCTAATTCAGATGACGAATATTGTAACTCTTGTAAACATGAAACCAAATGGACCTGCAAGGGTCCATTTGGTTTCATTTTTATGCTCTCAAAGAGTTGGTTAGCCAACTTTCCATTTAGCTGGGGACCACCTGGAACCCTCTCAGGGACCACTGGTGGTCCCCAGACCACCTGTTAAAAACCCCTGGGATAAAGAGACAAATTGAAAGCCTAATCAGACATTGAATCGGCCGTGAAGTCCTAAACATGGCCCGGTAGAGGACTACAGATGAGACCCAATTCATTGACACACTTCGGCTCAGAATCAGATTGACCATAGACCATTTATTGCAATGCTTTTGCATGTTTGTATGGCGGCGTGGGTCTTGCTCATGTGATATCAGACGATCTATGAACTGAGTCATAGGTCTGATATCACATTTGATATCTCTGATTATTTGTGCATCGAGACGCAGCTCTGATATCAACAATCCCACTGAGCAGAGCCAAGCTACAGTAACCAAAAACAATACAAGACAACAATAACACATGAGCATCATATCCAGTGCAGACTGACATGAGACATTACATTTATCCAAAATACATGAACCACATGGATACAGAAAATATCATAGTCCACAGAACACAGTAATCACAGATATCATAACAGAACTAGATACCACAAATGTTACAACCCTTAACCATGATTGATCAGAGACGGAACTGGTGCCACAGGGAGGAGGCCGGGGAGGTGGAGGAAATTTGAACACTGGCATCTGATCAACAGGACAGAGACAGCTAGCAGGAAGACTGAAGACTGATTGCTTATAAAGAGCACATGATTGAATGTGGGTGTGACTGACTTAGCTGACAGCCAATTAGAGTGATAGGGGTTGACATGGAGAGACTGCAGATTTAAAGGAACAGAATGAATTACTGATTGAGAACAAGGGGAATTAAATAAACCTTCTGGCCTCCGTGCCTCAATGAACTAACGCTACGCTGGATGAATACCGTACAGGTCTGATGCTTAGTAGTGGCGTACGACAGAATACCTACAGTACAGGGAGTGGTCTTTCATGTCCCACACGCAGTTCAAATCTCGGTCACATGCACTGGTTACTAAAATGTGTACCACTGAGCAGCAGGCCAACTTGCTCAGGGGACACATTTAATGTTGACCTTACAACTACTCCAGTTGTGTTAGACGTTAGAGAATTTAAGATCACTCTGACATGCGATGCACTCTGTGCTCGATATATATAATCCTTGCAGCCGCCAGAGCCTGCCCTCGGACGGCAAAACACAGCTTTTGGCTTCTTGTTAACAACATTGATGAGAGGTACGCTGCAGAGGAGTGTCACCATGGAAACCACATACGCCATTGGAAGGGGTGCACACTGGTCGGCGTTGCCTGTTTTCTTAACTATTTTGGGCGACTGTGGCGCATGTGACGGAACAGCTCTGTTTCCTTGTTGTGTCAAAGTTCCAGGGATGGTGATCTTAACCTTGCTATTGCATTAAAATAATGTAGCATACAGATAGTTATAGCGCTCTTAAACTTCTCCTTTCTAAAATAAGCAATTTGTCACAATGTCACAATGTCAAAAAATCAGACCGGTCAGGTCTGATATTTTTTATAAAATCGTGAAAATGTGGTGCAAATTATTTCTGAAGCAACATGGTCCGATCTCACATAAAAGCTGACTACAACACATCACATCGCAATGTGACCTATAGAACCTAGAACTCTGTGGGAACTTTGTGAACAAAGTACAGGTATCAGTGGTTAAATCGCTTTGATTCTGTAACAGCGATTAAGGGTTATACAAGTAAACTCTTCCTGACATGTCGACAGCGTGCGCACGCGCGCGCGTGCGCGTGTGTGTGTGAGTGAATGTCCACCCTCTTCTTCCATTATTAGCAGCGAGGCAATGTTATTATTATTGGCGAGATGTGCAGCATATGCTGCTTTGGCCCCTCTCCAACCCTGCATCTCTGTCAGTCACACACGCACGCACACTCTCTTTCTCTCTCTCTCTCTCTCTCTCTCTCTCTCTCTCTACGTCACATTCTAAGTAACATGTTAATCACAACACTCGTTATGTTAACGAGGGCCGCAAACAGCCACCGAAATACCTCCCTCTCCTCTCCTCTCCTCTCCTCTCCTCTCCTCTCCTCTCCTCTCCTCTCCCCTCCCCTCCCCTCCCCTCCCCTCCCCTCCCCCCTCCTCTCCTCTCTTCTCCCCTCCCCTCCCCTCCCCTCCCCTCCCCTCCTCTCCCTTCCCCTCATTCATCCAGCAGCAGATGAAGGAGACGAGGAAGTGAGGACTGAAGGACATGATTAGAGGACGCAGGGAAAGGGGATGAGAGCGGGGGTTGACACCGTGCGGTGGAAGGACGATGTAGGGAAAGAATTGGACATGGACGGAGACCAAGTTTGGCCCGGCGACGGCATCGCGAACACAACACTTTGATATGCCAGTGACTTACTTCTTCGGCCCTACTCCAATGCACATACATGCACACTCTCTCTCGCTCTCACACACACACACACATGCAGAGCTCTCTGCGGTGTTCAGAGGTATCACTCTTCTTGACCCATGCTGCGGGCGGCTCCTATCATCCCATCCAGGGACTCTGCTGTCTGGCTGTGCCAGGGAGGGAGGCAGAGCTGGCAGGGAGCAGAGAGGGCATCTGGTGGGCCAACGTAGCACACTGACTTCTTTACAGTAGCTAGGGCCCCTCTGAAGACATGCCAATGCAATGATGCTTGCCACTGTGTGCACCATTTGTGTGTGTGTGTGTGTGTGTGTGAGGCAGGTGCGGATGTAACATTTCCCAATTGGAGGGGGGCAGAAGAAAATGGTATGGGGGAGGCTTCATGAAGCCGCAACCATACCATTTTCGGTTACAGGACTTTTATTGGGCAATTAAACATCAATAATAACATCAGCATGCATAAAGCTAAAGGTCTGACTCAGAGAGTTTTCTGTTTTCACAATGATAAAATGCTGTTGGTTTAGTGGTTCCACAACTGTAGTTAGTTCGTAGCACTAGTAGTGTTTGAAATCATATTAAATATAAGCACTTTCATTTGAAATGTCTTTGGTTGTTAGCATGCCATCGTGTTTAGTGGGGCAGGCTGGGCATTTAGGGGTGGGGGCATTGTCCCCCCATGCCCATGCCTAGATCCGGCCCTGGTGTGAGGGACTGGGAGAAAGAGAAAGGTTCTTGCCAAGCAGTAAAGCTCGCTGATAACTGGCCGTACATCTGGCTCCACAGCGTCCACCACGGCCCCCCTCATCGCTGCCACTGCTGCTGCAATTAGTCCACTGTTTTTTCATCTCACACTGGTCACCCCTCTCTGTCCCCCAAGCAACGTTCAAACCTGCTCTGGTTTCTTTGTGCTTCTCAGACTTCCAGATTTCTTCAAGTACCTCGCGTACATGGGGTGGAAAGTGTGTAGTACCTATTGAGTTAAATTCAATCAATTCGATGTCCATTATGGCTGGCGTATTTGTCACATGAGCCATTCCTTGAATTTCAGCCCTCATAGCCTGTTCTAAACAGGGCCGGATCTAGGCATGGGCACTGGCATGCCCTGACTGCCCCAACAAACATGGTGGCATGCAAAACAACCCAAATTTCAAGGATATTTCAAATTAAAGTGCTTGTATTTAAAATGCTACTAAAATACTACTGCTTATACAGTATAAATGCTGCTACTAGCTAACACCACTAAACCAACACCATCGTTCAAAGCAGAGTCAGACCTTTAGCTTTATACATGCTGCATGTCTGTTGCAATTTCAACAACTGATTTTATTATTGGTGCTTTACTTGCCTAATATACTGTAAGTCCTGTAACCGAAAATGGTGTGGGTGCGACGAAGCACCCATACCATTTTCCATTTTTGCCTGCCCCCCAAACTGGGAAGTGTTATATCCGGGTCTGATTCTAAATATGTTTACTATTGAAAAGTGATGGTGCTAGTACTGTCTCCTGGGAAAATGATATCACACATATCTGATTGGTCCTTGACTACAAGGACCAATCAGACTCGATCTACAAACTGCAGTACCGCCGGTGACCACAAGTCAAGTTACCTAGTACACCTTTAAAGGAGCATTCCACCCCAGAAGGCGTTCTTACCCTTATTTGGAGTTGATTTATTTCCAAAAAAGTGGTCCAGTTGTTGGTCCATTTTGTGAGTGAAAAAAAACACACTTGTGTTTTGTCTTTATGGCTGTTTCCTCTTCCCCAAAATAAGCTCAGAATGGGGCAAATTCACCTATTTCCATTACTCCAAAATGCATTTTTTGCTTGTTTATTATCTCTTCACACTTTCGCTTCAGCAGTGGTTGAGCTGTCTCAAAAGGTGGGGGCCTGGCACCCGGTTTATGGCTGAACCACTGCTGAACCAACAGTGAAAGTGGAAGTGTGAGTGTCAACACACTACTGACATGGTGGAGAGACAATATATCGCAAAAGAATGCAATTCGGAGCGATGGAAATAGGTGAATTTGATCCGATAGCCCCATTCTGAGCTTAATTTGGAACAGGGAAACAACCATAAAGGAGTGTTTTCCACAAAATAACTGCACCACTTTTTGGAAATACATCAACTGAATATAAAGGTAAAGAATTCTTAAAACAAAAGCAGCTTTTCACAGAGGAGACAAATGCTCCAAGAAGAGAATGTATACGATTCATGCTGTGAACCCCCAAAGCACACATGCTCTCTCTCTCTGTCTCTCTGGCTCCAACCTCCAGGTTTTGGAGGACAACGACTACGGCCGGGCAGTAGACTGGTGGGGCCTGGGCGTGGTGACGTATGAGATGATGTGCGGCCGTCTGCCCTTCTACAACCAGGACCACGAGAAACTGTTTGAGCTCATCCTCATGGAGGACATCAAGTTCCCCCGGACGCTGTCTTCAGACGCCAAGTCTCTGCTGTTCGGCCTGCTCATCAAAGACCCCAACAAACGGTACCATGGTTGATGTGGCGGCAGACGTATTTGTTTACACGTGTATAAGTGCATTCAGTGTTTCTGAATGCAGTTGTTGCTGTCCCTATCCCTATCTAGCTACTATAATGCGAGAGCCGCTTCTTCTACTAAACCACAATGTTTGCACGTATCTCATCATGCTCCTCCAGCACCTATGTCCACACACAGCATAGGCTATATTGCATCCATGTACAGTGACCATTTCTATGAAAATCATATTTGTGCAACTTACACTCCCCGTCTAAAAAAAATTGGTTTCCGGACTACTATGACGTCAAATCGTCACCCTTTTGGAGCACACTGTGCACATACCACAGCAAGCCTGTACCCACACCAGAGCCACACAACAATACAGTTACAAACAATAGAGTTCAATTCATTGGGCCATACAATAAAACAGTTACATCAATGTACACTTTATGGGGCTAATGTATTTTAATAGCTTATGTACAGCCTTTTGTTGAAATGTTGATTCTCCTCTCCAGACTTGGTGGAGGACCAGACGATGCTAAAGAGATCATGAGACACAGTTTCTTCTCTGGTGTCAACTGGCAGGATGTCTATGATAAAAAGGTATATGCAGTACATCTCATTTTTTTTTAATTCTGTGAAATGCACACAGGCACACTTGAGCATGGACATGCACACACATGGACACACATGCATGCATGCATTTTGGTGGTTTAGCTGATTCCATGCATACAAAAATGCAGCCATCCCTATTTCAAAAACAATGTATACATTTGCATTGCACAGTAATATACAAATCTGTACAGATAGAGATGTTGCATGGAGGCACACACACGCACGCACGCACGCACACAAACATGCGCACACACGTGCACGTGCGCGCGCGCACACACACACACACACACACACACACACACACACACACACACACACACACACACACACACACACACACACACACACACGCAGAAACAGATGCCATCGGAGAGATGTGCAGGGCATTGTGGAAAGGTGTGACCTTGCATCCCTAAGCTCTCAGTGTGGTGTGTGGTGTGTGGTGTGTGTGTGTGTGTGTGTGTGTGTGTGTGTGTGTGTGTGTGTGTGTGTGTGTGACACCTCCAGGTGTGAGCCAGGTGCTATATGGCAACACATACAAAATGTCACACCGGCGCTGAGAGATTCTGCCCTTTCTTCTGCTCTCTCTCTCTCTCTCTCTCTCTCTGCCTCTTCCGTCACTTCCCTCCTGCTGTCTGCTCTCTCCTTCTCCCCTCCGGATGACTCCTCAACCTCTTTTTTTCCAGTACCTTCCTTCACTTTGCCTTACAGTATTCCATCTCCCGTTTTATGAATATGCATTAAATAGTTAATTAAAGGCCCATAGTGGTGGTCTGGCATGTTTAGAACACTGACTGTGACTCACAGCATACTTGACCTTACTGCTGACTGCCGTTCCAAAGCATGCTGTCTATTGTTTGATTCTCAATGAGGTAGCCAGATTCCCTTCATTTCACTACTTCATTAAACCCATTCTGTCCTGTCTAGATTTCTTGTTTCTGAATAACAAAGATTTGCACCACGTTTTCATGATTTTTCAAAAATAGCAGAGATACAAGCTCATAGCGCGCCACTCGGTGGCGCGCTATGAGCTTGTAGATCTGCTATTTTTCAATTGTTAAAACATAATGCTTAGAACCCCAAAACGCGTTCAATACACTGAGGGTTAAAAGACAACTTGAGTCTTTAAAATTGCTTTGTTGATATTATAAATATGCAAATACGTACCACCAAAGTAGCTACTGAACCAACATCCTTGGTTCATCAGTTAATTAACCAAACAAATATGTTTGGACAACCTTGATAACATTTTTTTCAGTAAAGTTCAGTAGTTGCTAGGGCAGCTGCGTTCGACACACTAAATGCAAGACAAAATGTATCTGAAAACGCACTGATTTTTGTCCCTCCTCTCTCTCTCTCCCTCTCAGCTGCTTCCTCCCTTCAAGCCTCAGGTGGCTTCAGAGACAGACACCAGATACTTTGATGAGGAGTTCACTGCACAGACCATCACCATCACCCCACCAGAGAAATGTGAGTGTCACCCCTGTCTGTCTCTCCCTCTAGACCTGTCGTTCAGTAGCGTGTGTGTCTCTCTCTCTAACACATTTCCCATATTATGAGCACTGGACATTAGGGGTGGGCAAAAAAAAATCGATATGCCAATGTGCAATTCTTAATGCCATGATATCAATATCGAATCGCCAGGTTCAAAATCGATTTTTTTGATATGTATGTAGGCCTATTCATTAATTTGTTCAAGATGTCGTGTGGACATGATAAAAAAGTTGCCCCCCCCCCCATTCTGTGTTTCCTAAAATGGAGATCTGAAAGAAATCATTAACACGGTGATACACAATAGAAACAAGTTGTATTTCTGTTGTGTTTGTTAATAATTTTTCTTTTAGAACCTTTTTTCTGAGGGCGTACAAATGGACCCTAACGGGTCCATTTGGACCCTTTAAACCCTTTAGGACCCTTTAAAATGTCCTAGCATTATAAAAGCACAGTCATTTGCGGCAAAAAATGCAATATATTGAATCACAGCATAATTAAGAATCGCAATATAAATTGATACAGAACCCTAAATATCGATATTGTATTGTAGCGTGAGGCAAGTGAATTGTCCCACCCCTACTGGACATTGCCTAGTCCAGTGGTTTTCAACCTTGCTCATACCGGGGCCCACCATTTATTTGGCATTTTAGCCACGGACCACCTTTGAGTTTAATCTCTCTGACAAAAAACAAGGACATTCAAGTTTTTGTCCACAATTCAGGAGAGATAAACTGGCAAAATGTTGGTCAAAATAACAATTCTTCTACCTTTTCTAATTGTGTAGATTCTTGACAAGTAAATCAGGCATTTAAATATAATTTAGCTCTTGAGAGCGTAAAACTAAACATTCTTGACAATTAAGTAAATCAGGCATTTAAATATAATTTAACTCTTGAGAGCGTAAAATTAAACATTCAATGTTTCTTTTTAACACTCTCAGGAGATAGAGATTTGGTTAGCAACTGTCCATCATTTAGCTGGGGACCACCTGGAATCCTCTCAGGGACTACTGGTGGTCCCCAGACCACCTGTTGAAACCCCCCCTGGTCTAGTTTCGAGAAATTTGGGCCCAAAGGAAAATGGTGGAGGAGGTTAAACGGAACAACCCGGCTGCCGTGTTGCGCTTGATCCACTTCAGAAAAGGTATTCGACTTGATCCACAGAGATCCCCACAGTAGTCCTGACAGATCTGGACTACACAGACCTCATCAAACTGACAACCTGGAACAAACCCATGAAGGAGCTCATGACCAGAGTGGAATCAGAGGTTGTGTGAGCTTGGGCTTTGGCTGAATGCCAAGGAAACTGTAGTTAAAGGGGAACTCCACCCATTGTCAACATTGTAATATGTCATTAATATACCTTAGAGATGTTGTGTGGACATGACAAAAAAGTTCCCCCAATTCTGTATTTCCTAAAAATGGAGGTCTGAAAAAAATCAAGATGTATTTCACCATGTTAATGATTTTTCTTTCAGACCCTTTTTTGAAAATGGGTGGAATTCCCCTTTAACCACTGCATCACAGCACAGCATATTTTCTTATATACATTAACTAAAGTGAGTTATATAAAAAAGCCAATTGCTGTCGTCACGTGTGCATTTCAGCCAATAGGTGTCTCTCTTCAGCCGTAGCATTGTGATTTTCAGCCAATAGGTGTCTCTGTTCAGCCGTAGCATTGTGATTTTCAGCCAATAGGTGTCTCTGTTCAGCCGTAGCATTGGAGTCAAAGGGGACTGTTGCTACTCTATCCTATTACAGTACTCTAGTTCAGTGGTTTTCAACCAGTGGTCCCTGAGAGGATTCCAGGTGGTCCCCAGCTAAATGATGGACAGAATCTGAATGACTTAATTTTCAAGAATCTACACAATTAGAAAATGTTGAATTGTTAGGTTGACCAACCTCAGGTACTCCTAAATCGTAGACAAAAACTTGAAAATCCTTGGTTTTGGGGTCTGAGAGACTAAACTCAACATCAAATGGTGGTCTGTGGCTAAAATTCTGAATAAATAGTGGGCCCTGGGTATGAAAAAGTTTGAAAAAACACTGCTCTAGTTAGTACTATAGTAGATAGTGACCAGTAAACAGAGCTCTGTCTAATCAAAGACCCAGATCACCAGGCTGCACTGCTCAGTTTCATGCCATATCTGTCCATCATGGCAGCCATCGAAACAAACATAAAATGTCCTAAACTTTTGGACATAAACATTGCTCTTAATAATGTTTTTGAGGCATGATTGAATCACCCCTAAAAAGAAATTGGGGATGGCGGCAACCGTTACGCTCACAGAGACATTTAAGGATGTTACTTGTTAATAATGCAGGTGAGTTTTAGAAAGGAAAGGCAAGAAAGTTTTTTTTTCCCCTTGCATCCATGTTTTCATGTCAGGCAGACAGGTGGTGAGGGTGGAGTGGGTGGCAGCAGTGATATGCTTCTCTCGCTGAGAGTGTGAAACTTCCCAAATTGTGTGCACATGCAATAATGAAATGTACTGTTCATTTTTGGTGGGGGTGGTGTAATCTATTTATGTATACGTGTGTGTGCGCGCGCCTGTTGTTGTTGTTCTTGCCTTTGTCTGAAAGTGAGATATTGCCTCTTGACGTGGACCTGCAGGGGGTGAACTAACACTGTGCACTGTGCTGCTGTTGGTTTATTGAGGCACCTCTGTCATCCCCACGGCCACATGGGCCTCTCAGCGGGCACACTGACATGAAGACATGAGACTTCACAATGTTCCTCACTGAATAATGCATGAGCGCTGTCTTGGGGGGCGTTGATGTGAACTTTTCATTGGTTCCTGCCGGCTCTCACCTTAGATAGATATACCAGTACAAGAGATTGGCCTGTTGTCTTTGTTTGGAGCAAGACGTTCGTCCCCCCCTGAAGAGCGGTTATTTGGATCTTCTGACATGGAAAAACTGTTGTGGTTCTCATTAAAGTATTCATTCCTTGTAGGTATATGCAGTGTCTTCATCACCAGATAATTGCTAATAGTAACCGGTCTGTTTCCATGTATTAAAAGTACATTGATTGTATTACGAGGTGCTGTGCACACTGATCTATATTTATGTATTTTGTTAAGCTGTGAACACATTTGACACGTCTGTTCCATCTGTTCTCATTAGTAGTGTTATGGAGAATTATTGTACCCCCTTGTGACTCGTCACGGCCAATCAGTGTACAGTATTTGCCCTAGATCATTGGTTTTCAACCAGTGGTCCTTGAGAGAGTTCCAGGTGGAGAGAGTTCCAAATGGACCCTTGTGGGTCCATTTGGTTTCATGTTAAAACATTCATCATGTGAATTAGCCAAGTCTATACAACTAGAGAATGAAGAAGATTAATGGTCATTCTGATCTATTGTATGTTTGACTGTTTTGTTTCCAAAATCCAGCCTGAAATTGTGGACAAAAATGAAATAAGTCTTTAGTTTTGGGTCCATAGGGTTAAATGTCATTAAATGGTGGGTTTGTATAATCCACAGCAAAATCGGATAAAGCAGTAGTTGGAGTTGTCAAAAGTGGGAGCAAAGCCGTGCATGACTTTGTGCGCATCGGCTATTATTGTGTTTTGAAAATGTTAAAGAATTCCGAAAAGGTTTGAGAACTCCCGGTTCGGAAGGCATTCATAGAATCGGCCTCAGGTCTTAAAAGGCTAAGGCAGAGGTTTTCAGCAGTGGTCCCTGAGAGGATTCCAGGTGGTCCCCAGCTAAATGGTGGACAGTTGGTAACCAAATGGACCCCTTATAGAGCTGTAACTCTTGAGAGCGTTAAAACGTTACCGCTCTCAAGAGTTAAATTATATAACATCTGAATTACTTTTTCAAGAATGGACACATTTAGAAAGTGTAGAAGAATTGGTATTTTAGACCAATGTTTTTGCCAGTTTATCTTTCCTAAACATCGAATGGTGGTCCTCCGTGGCAAAAATGCAGGATAAATAGTGGGCCCTGGTATGAAAAAGGTTGAAAACCACTAGGCTATAAGGAACTGATTACGTCTGCCTTTCCTCCTCTTCTCCACCCCCTAGTTGATGAAGACGGGATGGAGTGCCTGGACAATGAGAGAAGACCTCACTTTCCGCAGTTCTCCTATTCGGCCAGCGGGCGAGAATGAGCCGCCGCCGCCGCGGTGACGTCATCAACACGTCTAGAGACTCTGAGGTTCATCGTCGTGGCGTGACGATGAGAACTGCAGCTTTGGACCTACAGTACAAAGCCCCGAGCGGAGAGAGAGAGAGAGACCCTCCTCTTCCTCTCCTCCTCCATCCTTCTCCTCATCTCCCTCACTCTCCTCCCCGCTCTTATTTTCAGCTTCTCAAATTTTGTGAGATTTTGTTTCATTATTTTTTTCCGCCCCAGAGGTGCAAAACTCCCAGGCGACTCTAGCCTCCGTTAAGTTTGCATTGCAATCATAAGTCATCCAAACCCAGCTGTGACGGAAGCTCCTATTAGGGAGTTTCCTTAATGCTCTAACATACTCCAGGGTGAAGTGAGTTTAGGTTTTCACTGTGGTGTAGTTTTTATGGCTTCACCTAGGAGTATGTATGATCCAGGGTGGAGCCTTAAAAAAACTACACTGTGGTGAAAAGTCTTCACCTAAGGAGTATGTTTGAGCCTTTAGTCGCCGTGACCTGCTGTGCTTTGTACATGGTCCTCTTATCCCCGCCGTTTTGGCAAGTACTAAGCAGATGTTAGGCTGTTACCAAAACGGTCAATAGTTGATCGTATGCCAATTACGGTACGTGGTTTGACTGGTTTCTTGCGGTGAATTACGGGAAAGGATATAATCTTCTCGATTCTAACTGCCATTACAGTTATCTCTCAGGCTCTAACAGACAAAACAAAACATCATCTGACCTCGAGACACAAACAGTTCTACGACTGTACTACTGTAGTTCAGCATCCTCACAGTCTGACACGTACTCCGGGGTGGCTGGAGCGCCGGCATTCTCAACTGTCCGCCGCGGCCATAACCGCAAACTCCCCACGTGCACTCCATGCAGACTTGACTCAGGTTTGCACAGTGCAATTCATTACCGTTGCTGCTATAACTGCTACTACTACTACTACTACTACTACACTCGGATAACAACTGCTACTACTACTGCTATTACTACCAGGTGCTACTCTACTAGCTTTATTCTACAGCACACACAACACAGAAACCAACAGGAGATACTTCAGCTCTCTAGTTAAGACTATAACATCAATCACCTCTAATCTCTGTCAAAGTTACAGTGCTGCAACTATTGCCAATATTTTAGTTCTCTACTTGCAGAACATTAATGCTATGGATGTCATGTGTTTGTGCATATGGTTTACCTTCACTGTTTGGGTATAAGAGATCACCCCAGAGCACAGCAGTTCACTAAGCCGGACCACAAGCTTTACTATATTATCACCCACAATGCAGTGCTGAGTGGCAACTCGCCGGCCATTCAAACAGAGATAAAATGCAGATGTTGGTTTGAATGATCTCTGGAGGCTTTTACTCCCCCTCCCCCTTTACAGAAGTTCCTCTCAGCTTAAAATCGCTATTGTCCCAAAAAAAGTGAATAATAATATTATTTATAATAATAATAATAATCGGTACTTTGCGTACGACATGGAAAGCTTTACACTGTCTTTGTCATGACTTTGGAACCACCACATACATGCCTGAACTTCTTGGACAAAGTGAAACGGATGCAGGAAGAGATTCACCACAACGAAAGGGAAATCCAACCTGGTGAGCAGGTTATTGGAGCGTGTCTGACCTGGTGAAAGCAGCCGAAAAGGTTCCAAGAACTCTATCACCGCTGTCAGGTGGAAACCTTGTTGTCCAAAACCATTTGTTTGTTTGTTTTTAGCAAATGTAAAATAAAACCTTAGTTCTAGCTATTTGATTAATTCAAAATAGTTATCACAAAGTCAAAAGCTGAAACCCACGGACAGACCAAGTCTGGTGTCACTATATTGGGCATATCAATGAACATTTCTTAGAGGGGAACTCCCCCCATTTTCAACATTCTAATATGTCATTAATATACCTTACAGGTGTTGGATGGAGATGATAAAAAGTTAGCCCATTCTGTGTTTCCAAGAAGTGGAGGTCTGAAGAAAACCACTAACATGGTGAAACATCTTTATGACATCATCAAGATGTATTTTCATCATGTTAATGGATTTCTTTAGATGCTTCTTTTTTTCTGAGAGCGTATGAACCCATTAGGGTTCATTTGGTTCCATTTGTACGCTCTCAGAAAAAAATGTTGAAAATGGGTGGAATTCCCCTTTACATTATGCCAATAATACCAATAATAAGTTTGCTTTTCACTTTAATATAACAGGTATTCATTTATGTGGAGAAAAAAAAAATAATATGGAGATACAATGTTTCTGCCCGACAGCAACGATAGAGTATGATATGACATAATATCACATCATAAATATTATTTATAATGTGATGATAGAGAATGTAGCAGTGTCTGAAATGCAGGCATAACAGTGGTCAGCCTTCACTGATTTTCTGTTTCCTGCAGGTTGAAATTTTTTTAAGAGATTATGAGATTGTGTGGTAAATATACATGAATATTTATGGGTTTACACGTGTCACAGCAATGGCTCTAATATATGTCCTATTTATTGTTCTAGTTATTGATTTTATATTTAACTTTTTTTGTATTTCACTATTCTATTGAAAGAATATTATTGCTACCAGTTTTAGACTGGGTGAAAAGGGCACCTAAAAAAACAAAACAAAGAAAGAAATGGCCGAAGAATGTTGGAGGGAAAGCAGATTAGCCTTCCTGCTCGTTGTTTGTTTTAATGTTGAGTCTGTTTTTATGTTGTTCTTTGACCAAAACGTGACAGAGAGACAGAACATGCAATGGAAGGCCAGAGGATGTGTGCATGTGCTTCTTTATAAGATTCTTACCATTTATGATCCAAAGTATTCCCAGTGTGCTTGCTCTAAACCAGTGGTTTTCAACCAGTGGTCCGAGGACCACCAGTGGTCCTTGAGAGGGTTCCAGGTGGTCCCCAGCTAAAAGATGGACAGTTGGTTAACTTTTTGAGAGCCTAAATGGACCAGCGTAAATGGACTCTTGAGTGGACTCTTTTAACTCTTCAGTGTAAACTCATGAGTGTAAACATGTTTACACTCAAGAGTTAAAATATCTGAATGACATCATCTGAATTAGCCGAAGTCAACAACTAGAGGATGTAGAAGATTAATGGTCATTTCGATCTACTGTATGTTTGACCGTTTTGTTTTTCAAATCCAGCCTGGAATTGTGGACAAAAGCAAAAGAAATCTTTAGTTTTGAGGTCTGTGGGGCTAAAACGTCCTCACATCGGGTCCGTGGCTCAAATTCTGAATAAATTATGGGCCCTAAGGTTGAAAACCACTACTCTCAACACGTGTACCGGTACATTGTGGCTTATGATAGGTACTTGTTTCAGAAAGCTGTGACAGAGAGCAGGCGGAATTCAGAGAGGTAGTAAAGGATGTTAGTTACTGGGTCAACTACACTATCTTGAGGAAGGGCTGTAGAAAATAGGAAAGCAGAATGTATGTATGTGGGTTATGCAATAGTGGTACAGTAGTAGGTGGTAGAGAAAGTTGAAAGAGAGCCGCAAAGGAGTTTATAATATGGCATATGGGAGTGTTAAGTGATGAGACTGAGGATAAGGTTATAAGGTTCCAATGACTCAGACTTGCCGTCTGTCCATCTTTACTCACTCTGTTCATTTCTTGGTTTGCCAGATACGAGACAGATCTCTACATACTTTCATCTCATTTCAGTCGTTACTTGAGTTTGCTGCTTTGAAACCAATCATATCACCGCCCACAATAAAGGGCCACGCTATAGACTTTAGATTGGTTCTGTAATTGTTTTAATACTGTTTTCTTCTTCTTAATTGTTTCTACCCCGTTTTAGAAAGAAAGGTTGGGAGAGTGTCACAAGTCTTTGTCGAGCAAAGCGATGCAATTTCATTAACGCATTTAAACAAGGCAATTCAAGTCGGTTTATAAAAAAACTAAGCCCTGAGATAAGACACCGCCAAAGGAATGGATACAAGGATGAGGCGTTTACAGACTGGCCTGGGAGGCTACTGCAGCATAACTTCATTCTAGTGCTGTTCTCAGATAGATGGCAGGATGAGCCATGCTGGATTGGGTGGGGCTCAAGTGTCAACTTACATGCACTATGCGTCTCACATTATTATTATTATTATTATGTATTTATTTTGCGTAACTATCTGCAACAAGGACATGTTTATGGTCTGGTGCATTTCATCTGGGTACAATCCAGTTTAGTGTATTTGGGTTAGGGTTAAACTTTCTTGTTTAAGCCTTAGTGTACTGAACGCGTTTTGGTGTTCGAAGCATTATGTTTTAACTATTGAAAAATAGCAGATCTACAAGCTCATAGCGCGCCACCGAGTGGCGCGCTATGAGCTTGTATCTCTGCTATTTTTGAAAAAATCGTGAAAACGTGGTGCAAATCTTTGAATATTATGTTATTCAGAAACTAGAAATCTAGACAGGACACAATGGGGTAAGAGTTGCACATTATGGGAATGTCTTGACCACTACTATATCCTTGGTATGTCTCCATACACATGCTCTGTCTCTTTCCTCTGCTCTGGTCTTTGTTTGTTTGTTGAGTTTGTCGTGTCTTCCAGTCAGACCTCCGTCAAGTTGGAGTTCCATTCTGCCTACCGTTACTTAACTTTACACATATTTAATTTATTTATCCCCAGCTAAACAAGTCTGGACATCCTCTTGATCTATATAAAGCTTAATATAGAACCCAAATGAGTTGGGAAAAAAAAGAGAGAGAATGATTTGGAATCCTCCTTGACTGAGGTCTGTGCAAGCAAACATTTATGTTACTGTAGTTTGTTTTCTCTAAAAGGTGGCTACAGTGCAGTACGGTATTACCATTGATGGAACTATCTGTGAGAGCCCATTGACTAGTGGGACGATTTCCCTCTTGTTTAGACAGAGAATTTTACTCCAATCTATTTATTTGAATGTTTTTATTATTATTATTATTGATGTATAACTTGAATTTACTTTTTTATTTTATTTATTTCATTGTCTGTGTTCTGTTTTGAATTTTAGTCAGTCAAGGGTTGTAGTTGTGTTTCATACTGCAGTCAAGGTCTTAAAATATTTTTGCTCTGAATTTAATTCCCCTCTCTTCCTCCTCCAAGCTCCTCTCTCCGTTTTTTTTAGACATGGCTAATGCCACATGTAGCTGTGTTTCGGCTACTCCTAATTCCATATGCTTTGCTCTTGCACATCCATTAAAGTCCTCTAAGCGAACACACGCAGGGCCACTTTGTGAAAGAGTTGAAAAGAATGGTGCTGGCCTGCATGTGGAGCCTCTCCTCTGCTCGCATCCACAGCCCTGAGTCAAATTAGCACTCTTATGAAAAATACTTCTCTGTGATTGATTGAGCCTGTCTGGCACTACCGAAGCTGCCGAATAGTTCAAAATGAGTACAAATCCTACCCAGCTGGCACTCCCGACAGGCTCTGGCAAACACTCCCAAGTGTTTGGAAGGATTTCAGCTACGATTTGACCCAGGTCTGCTAAACTGAGGAGTAGGCTAGTATGCTGTCGTTATTAGGAAGTTGAAGTTCAATCGCAAGGAAGTTCATTAAAAAAATGCTTTGTAGCCATGGCCACAGCACTTTCACATCTATCACTTTACGATTCATTGGAATTTGATTCAGCCTTTGCTTGGAAGGAAGATTTTTAGATTTATTTTTTCTCTCCCTTCATAACATGGAGAACTTTTATGTAGCTCAACAAAAACTGCTGTCTGGAGTTGGTAAGACTTTTGCCAACGTGTCCCACATGTCTGAGTCTGATTTGTCCTAGTTGGTGTTATTGGAGTATCAAGTGGGAAGAGTGGAGCATAGCGGCCGTTTTCACCATTTGCTCAGCGACTATACAAAGTATTTTGTTGGAAAGAATCCACCGTGCAGCAGTCATTGCATGGCAAACTTGCTCTTCTGCCATTGGCAGATTCTATAGAGAGGTACAGTGGAAATTCTTTGACTCCAATCCACTTTAAACCTGGCGCCCATATTTTGGGCATGCCGTTATCAGAGAAAACGCTAAAACATTTTTCAAAGACTTTTTAAACGTAAACGAAGACAACACTCACAGTCTCACACACATCGCATTATGTGTTGTAGATTGGCTATTCATCGTATGACAAAGTATATCACATGCAGTATAAGGTTGAAGTGAGTATAAGTGGAGAAACGTGGGGCCACAACTGCTCATAGACTGTGTGACTGATGTCCCTCATAAAATACATTAAGAAGTGGTGAAAATCTCTGATCCACAATCTCACGGTGCAAAGCGACGTGTGTTGGGCTTGTAGATCTGCTATTTTCACTAGTTTGGATCCTGGGTAAAGGTGTATTTTTTCTTTTGGATCATGGGCTAAATTTGAGAACCAGTGCATTAGAGAGGTGCAGTACTTCAAATGGATGCAGACACACCTTCAGTTTCATTGTCAGTATCTGGTATTGTGCTGATTTCTACTACACACGTCATGTAGGGTGGAACTACTGTACGTACTGGAGCATGTGCAGAAGATCCAGCAGAAATGTCAAACATTAACCTGTATTCCAATGGATCTTTTACAAAACCCACAGACTTAACCACGTCTACTTAATGAAATAGCAAAAATTGCATATCTACACAACTTTGAGCTTGTAGATCAGCTGTTTTTGCTACTCGTGCGTGACGCGAAAACAGCAAAGTATGGAATTAATGTACAAAAACATAACAGATTGGAATGTTGGTGTTAGAATTAAGGTTTCTCTCCAACAGCAACCATTATGCGGAATCATGTAAAAATATTTTCAGACGTTTTACCACTTATCTCTGGCAGCATTAAAGGGGAATTCCACCCATTTAATTTTTTTCCTGAGTGTACATATAGAACCAAATGGACCTGCTCGGGTCCATTTGGTTCCATTTGTACATACAAAAAAAAATCATTAACATGATAAAACAACCTGATGATGTCATCAAGTTGTGTTTCACCATTTTAATGTTTTTTTTTTCTTTCAGACCTCCATTTCTATGAAACACAGAATGGAGAACTTTTCGTCATGTCCACACAACATCTAAGGTACATTAATGACATGGTAAAATGTTGAAAGTGGGTGGAATTTCCTTTTAACAGACCAAAATGGGCCGTGGTCTCAGAACGGACCATGTTCCGTCTGAGATAATATGATACTGACTTAAGTGCAGTATTTGAAAGGAGTTTCAGCGGTATACATTTAACCCACAATCACTCCCCCCTCCGTCCCCTTCTCTCTCTGACACTAGTGTATTGTCAATCATAAATAATAATACAAACAAGCATGAAATGCATTTATTTATAACTTGCAAACAAAAAGATGGTAAACCCATGGAAGGAAAAAAAAGAAACCTCATCAAGTGTAAACATTTTATGTTCACGTCCATCTCAGCTTTCTTGTGACCTATATCTTGACAGTTCCCCAATTTAAAAAAAAAGGGTGTTGTATGTTTCCTAAAGCAATTTCACACTGAAAAGCACTTTGCTCTCTGTCAAGTTGGTATAGACCTACATGATGATTTTGACACCAAACATTGGGAAACTATTCCATCCAGAAAGATTCACATCAAAAGCCTTCAAACAGCTTAAGGAAAACTTCTGTCCTTCTCACGCCATAAACAGTGCTTGGTACATCGACGAGGTTCATTTTTTGTGGCCAGTGGAGACCCACAACGATGTGAAAACGACCATCCACGAGAAGCTGTTTTTTTACACTGTACATCCTTAGTATTTTTACACATAAATGTATATGATAGGGATGCACATTATTTTCCTTCTTACAGACAGCTTCAATAAAGCACTATGTCAGTCTGCTAACTGCTGTGTGAGACGTCTTATTGATCCTGTGACCGTATACAACAGGGGGTGTCTAATTCTGACCCAGGGACCACCGTTCTGACTAAGAGCAACCTGGGGACCGCCCGCTACTACGCTTTCTGAGCGGTGCCGAGTTCACTGCGTTCATTAAGTGACTTTGTGTGCGTTCATTGACCCGTCCGAGTCGAACCCATTGACCCCTTAAGCTGCTAGTAAACTAAACAACTGTGCTTGGCTCCAAGGCAACACACTCATACACACACAAAACTGTGGTGTGACAAAGCTGATTCTGAAAATTTGTAAAAAGTCATTGTTTATTAAATTTTCGGAAAAATAAAGAACAGAATGAAATGTTACAAAAGGTAGTGATGTTTCATACAATTTTCTGCCAACTTCTGACATACCCTGAATTATGATAGAAATACATAACATCCATTTTAAAAAAGCTGTTCCACATGTCACACACAGCACACCGTACAGGATGGCAAAACACGTAGACCAAAGACTCACGTAGAGTGGATGCCAGCCGGTCTCGTTCCTGCAGGGAGCTAGCAAGAAACAAAACAAAACACGTACATGAACATATGACACGTTTCAGACAGAAACAATCGAGGACAAATCTATTGCAAACTAGATCAGCACTCGCTAGAGCAGGGCCGCATCTAGGTATGGGCATGGGGGGCAATGCCTCCCTATATGCCCTGACTGCCCCACAAACACGCAAAACGAGCCACATTTCAAAGATATTTCAAATTAAATGCTTACATTTAAAATGATTTGAAACACTACTACTGCTACTAACTAACTAACTACAATTGTGGCCCCACTAAAGCAACACCATTTCATCATCAACAGAAAACTCTGAGTCAGACCTTTAGCTTTATGCATGCTGCGTGCATGTTGCAACTTCAACAACAACAGATTTGACGCTTAATTGCCCCCCCCCCCCCCCCCCCCCCCCCATTAGCATTGTTACATTCTGCACTAGAGTGCAAATGCAAGTAGGCCATGGCCTACTCGTGCACGAGCGGAGTGAGCCAATACTCATGACATTAGCTAGAAAGGCCTCTTGAATGAATGAATGATTCTTTTATTAATGGAGATGAGAGTTACAGTCATGTACAGTACAAGTACACACTGCTACAAAACTTATAACAGCTTCGAGAATTACAGTACAATTCAAGTACAACTACATCAGAAATCTGAATCTACATCAACTACATCAGAATCTGAAAAGCTGATTGGACACACTAGTTAAGCATACAATAGTGGCCAACTTTTTAATTTCATTAAGGCATTCAAGTACGTACAAAACAACTACTTCAGTAAAGTCAGAAGCAGCAAATCATGGAGGTAAAATCATAGTGGAGGTAAAAAGGGAAAAGAGAAATGTACAAAGAGGGGGTGGGTGGGGGGATTTTATATACATTTTTGTTTTACAGAGGTGCCCTTTGAGCGGTTTTGAAGGAGTCAAGGGATTCACACGTCTTTATGACTGTTGGCAGGGCATTCCACATATTGGTGGCATATGAGCGGAAGGAATTAAGACCCTTGTTTGTGCCAAATCTGGGTTGAACATGGTTAGTAGCACTCCCTCTGGTGTTGTGGGAGTGGACTTCATTGACATTAAGGATGTATTTGTACAGGTACATGGGAATTATGATAGAGTATCGAATCTTGTGGACCAGATCCATTGCGAGATGTTGAACTCTGTCGTCAACCCTAAGCCAACCCAGACTGTCAAAGTGGGCAGGGGTGAGGTGGGTTACCGGAAAGATTTGCCTCCAGGATGGAACCCAGGTAGGAAAATTTCTTCTTTCCAGGTGATAATATTGTCCCCCACTTTGACAGTGAAGCCATCTGCCTTACTGAGCTTAGCATTTGTACCTATGGACTCTGTTTTACCAAGGTGTAGTGCTAGTTTGACTCAGTTTGACTGCCGATGACTAAGCAGTGCTGAGTCGCGCACCGCCAACAACAGAACACAGTTCGCACACTGATCACTTAACTTGCTCACGCAAGTAGACACGTAAACTGTGCATGTGTATACTGTATATATTAGGGATGTGTACCTCTATGCGAAGGTTTTGCATCTCCTCAGTGAGTGTGTTTCTCTCCTGCATCAGCTGGTTCTGTTTGGCCAGCAGCTCACACACCTGCTGGGCACTGGTCTGACAGTGGCGGTCCAACTGCTGCAGCCTGCAACACATACCATACCAGAGCAACACAACGCATCAGCATACATCCGGCTGGATAGCTTTGTTTTTTAAGCCATCTTACAAATCATTCAGCAGAGATAGACCTTTTTTCATACCAGGGCCCATAATCCACAAGAACAGTCCAATAGCTATAGAAACCTGTGAAGAGTTCAAAGCTACCATAGGGGAGAGCACTGACAACACTGCCTCCACTGAGTGCCTGAGTCAGGGTGGGAGGTTCAAGTCCACTATTATCGAATGCCAGGATGTACTGTATGTCTTTTGTGGCGATCTGTTAAAGAACCACTTTTCCACCTGCCTTCATGTAATTGGTCCTCACTAATGTTCATGATAAAATGCTACGATTTTCTTGGTCTGTGTCTCATAGGAGGGTTGTGGGTAGTTCAGAAATACACCACCATGGGCATCATCGATGGTCAATCAAAGCTAAAAAGTTGCAATACATAAATGGAAGCCAGATGTCATTCTCATGACTGAATATACATATACATACACAGTATATATACACACACACACACACAGTATATAGTTGTTTCATATTATTAGTTTGAGCTGCAGTTGTTTCATTAAAGCACTTGAATAGCGTTTTACTTGAGGATTTTCATTGCAGTTGACTTTATTGTTGTTTGAGTCGTTTGTTGAGTTTTTAAACATAGAACCTTGTAGCAAGTAGCACAATGAATAACTGAAAGGTGAGTATGAGAATAATTGGCAATAAATCAACTAATGACAGTGAATAACAATGACTAACCAGATTCAAGGGAGCTCATTGAAACAATGAAAGAAGACATGGAAACGGTGTTAAGGGTTAAACAGAAATTTATTATTGACTGTTGCATAAAGAAAACCTTGAACATTTGTAGAACATTTTAAAAAAGCAACAATGGAGGCCCTTGAGGTCCAGTTCAAGTAGTCAAGTAAAGTCAGTGTGGGGAAAGGGGGTTAGATTAGATTAGCTTCTGATACTGGTTAGTTCATATTCAACCAAAATTAACTAAAATTAAAATCCTCATAGAATGAAAACATGAACTCAAAGTAACCAATTTGAACCAATGTGTGTTGACACCAAGCCTTCAACTCACCGCTGAGTGTAGTAAAGTTAATGCACAGTCCGTGAAGTGGTGGAGAGGAGAGCTGCTGCTGTAGTGCTGCCAAACAAATCGGCCATCTTGCTATGGTGGAGGAGAAGGTGGGAGTGTCTCATGCTAGAGTGAAGGATCTGAATGGGTTGCCAGGTTGGCTGGGTTACAAGCAGGGGTGTAGTGGAGGGGGGACGCGGGGGGGACAGCGTCCCCCCACTTCTCACATCTAAAATATTTTTGGGTCTGAAAAAAATCATTAGCATGGTGAAATACATCTTGATGACATCATCAAGATGTGTTTCACCATGTTAATGAGTTTCCTTTTTTCTGAGAGTGTACAAATGGAACCAAATGGACCCGCTAGGGTCCATTTGGTTCACATTTGTACACTCTCAGAAAAAAAAATCAAATGGGGGGAATTCCCCTTTCAGAGGCGTCCCCCCACTTCTAAAAGTACCACTACAACACTGGTTACAAGTTACAACCCTATTTTTTATAACCTCCTAGCCTTTGTGCTTGTCAACTTGTCATGTGAAATTTTGCCAAATAAATGATAGTCTTGAATTCATACACTCTCACATACTCTTCAATGAATGATTAAAGCCAGCCCCAAATAAATAAATAAACACTACTTAGTCTGAGATTTGAACTTGCAAACTCCACATTAAGTCTGCTTTGTAAAGCATGGAACCAAGTTATCACTGCACCACAGTGGGTTATACTATTTTACCGCATAGTCTACAGTAGGTTACATTAAAAGACTAGAGCCAGGTACAAACTCGAGGAAAAACTATGTTTTTGAACCAAAAGACTTCTCAGTGCTAGTTTTGAACTCACAATCAGTGATTTGCAAGGCACGTATCTTAACCGCTGTGTCATCTGAACAAAAATCACGATTTATCTCAATCGACACCGTTGGTAGTGAGTGATGCCTGTCTGATGAGTGGAATATTACCGAAATCTCTCATACAAGATTAAAAAAAAAGATCTTCATAATCAAATTGATTACTAATAGAGTTTTTATGAAGTGAACAATGATATCGATTGCACCTGTCACTTCTGTTGCACCTTTACTGTCAGCCCAAAGTTATCTTAGTTATCTTAACTTGACAACAGACTCAAACATAGAGCGGATGGAGAGAGAGTTGAGTGCATTCATGTGCAGTTATGATGAAACTCATTATTAGGCGGCCGTCCCAATTAGCGTGGACCCTCCACCGCAGCCAGGCAGTCTCTGTGTTGGCTGCTGGGGGCCCCAGAGACAATAGACCCTTTCACTGCATGCTGGGACTGGAGAGAGGGCTGCTGTATGTATTTGTATGTGAGCTGGGGAACGGCTGGGATGTCTACAGCTGGGCTCTTTATTTTTGGATTTTCATATGGGAGGGGAGGGTATAAATAGTGTGTGTGTGTGTTTCTGTGTGTGTGTGTGTGTGTGTGTGTGTGTGTGTGTGGGTATAAATAGTGTGTGTGTGTGTTTCTCTCTAAGGGTTGAAGAGGTGACATGTCTGTTAGATATTTCCCACCAGCAGCCTATTATTTCATCCATTCATTCATCCATGCATCCATCCATTCACTCCTCCTCCTCCTCCATCGCAGTGCTATTCATGTCCCACTCAATACTCATACGACAGGGCAAACTCTCAGCGATGGAATGCACATTAGCATACCCACCCAACACCCAGCTGCACGCACACACACACACACACACACACACACACACACACACACACACACACACACACACACACACACACACACACACACACACACACACACACACACACACACACTTGTAATAAATTATCTATTATTTTTTATTATACCTTAATTTCATGATTGGTTGATCAGTTGGCAGTTCGCTGAGGAGAGAACTTATTGATTTTGTTGACTATGAAAATTTTCATTGACTACCAACACAAGTCGACTAAAAACCATTCAACATTTCAAATTTGACAGAAAACTAAATACAAAATGATTCACAAGACACTGCTCAGGGTATTTTTTTGAATGGCCTGGTGTATTTTTTTCCTTAACTCCAATTCAAATGAATTATTTTTGGGCATTGTGGGTACCGTATCAAACGTTGCACGTCAATGCAAATTTCGGCCAATTACATGGCAGCAACTCAACGCATTCAGACATGCACGCATTATAAAGGTGATCTGCTGCGGTTCAAACTGGGCATGGGAAATGCGGAAAGAAAGTTGATTTATGTGATTTTAAACTTGGTATGGTTGACAGTGCCAAACAGTGCCTGGTACCAGTATTTCAGGAACTGCTGATCGACTGGGATTTTCACTCAACACCATCTCAAATGTTTGTAGTATGAGTTTGAAAAGTATGTAGAAGAGCATCGCTGAATTCTCTACACCAGTGGTTTTCAACCTTTTTGATACCAGGGCCCACTATTTATTCAGCATTTGAGCCACGGACCACCATTTTAGCTCCACAGACCCCTAAAACTAAAGATTTCTTTTGCTTTTGTCCACAATAGCAGGCTGGATTTAGGAAACAAAACAGGCAAACATACAGATCAAAATGATCATTAATCTTCTAGTCTTTACTTGGGCTAATTCAGATGATGAATATTTAAAACCAAAATATACCCTTGTGGGTCCATTTAGTTTACGCATTTTTACGATCTCAAGAGTTACATCTGGTCAACCAACTTTCCATCTGGTTAAGCAACTTAGCTGGGAACCCTCTCAAGGACCACTGGTTGAAAACCACTGCTCTAAACGTCACACCATGAGGCAGACAGGCTACAGGAGGACCACAATGGGACCTGTCAGCTAAGGCAAACAGGAAACCGAGGGTACAATTTGCACAGAAGTAGGTGGTCGGCCGGTAACATCCACAAGTCTATCCCTGTTACAATATGCTAAATCCGTGTGTGTTGCCAGGTCTGAAGTGTGGATATGGTACGGTCAGAATTTGACATCTACAATATCTGTCCACGTTCAATCACTTGAATCACTGGTTCTCAAAGTGTTTTCTGACCACCAAAGGGTCTATTGGGGCTATAGAAATCTGTATAGTATAAGGCAGGGGTTTTCAACAGGTGGTTCGGGGACCACCAGTGGTCGTTGTTCCAGGTGGTCCCCAGTCTAAATGATGGAAAGTTGGTTAACCAGATGTAACTCTTGAGAATGTAAAAATGAAACCAAATGGACCCTTGCGGGTCCATTTGGTTTCATTTTCACACTCTCAAGAGTTAAAATATTCATCTGAATTAGCACTATTTAATTCAGAGGTCTACACTGTTTGGTTTGCAAAATCCAGCCTGGAACTGTGAACAAAACCAAAAGAATCCTTTAGTTTTAGGTCTTTGGGGCTAAAATGTCATCAAATGGTGGTCCGTGGCTCAAATGCTGAATAAATGGTGTTCCCTGGTGTCAAAAAGGTTGAAAACCCCTGGTATAAGGTGTTGCTCCATGACAGGGGGAGGGAGGTAGTAAACCCGCGGCTGTGTATGAAGGAAGAGAAGCCTCCACCCCTCCTGCTGCCAAGCTGGCCTGGCCCAGCCCAGCCTGGCCCGGCCTGGCGCGGCCCGGGAGGCCTCTCCCACTTTTCCCCTCCTACGCCACCACAGCATGGAACAGCAGGACACCGGTGCGCCGCGGAGAACGCACACACCATGTACGCGTGAACAGAGTCCCCCGCCGAGCGCTACAGCCTGCCATAGCGTACATACAGACACAAGTGGCAACAAGGCACACACCATCACATAGCAGCTACGCACCGTGGCTGTCAACCAGAAACCACACAAATGAGATTCAGCTGAAGTCTGGGCACAGCGAGGATTATCTGCCTTAAAATGCAAAACAAACAATGTCCTGATCCCATCACAGTTCAGTCTCAAGAGCTCTGTAGACGTGAGGACATTTAAACCACTGAATACGCAGCTACAGAGAGAATAAAGAGACCATTTTCTCTTAGACGGACACGACAGTGGACATTATTCACACTAACTGGAAAATCAATGTGTGGCCTCCAGAAACTGGCGATGTCTAATGTGCAATAAATTCACAATAAACAAGAAGGTAAAATCACAATCGCCTTTTTCCTTTTGCAACAGATCAGGAAGCCCCGCCCTCTCCCCAGTGTCCACTAGTGCACTTTCTAGGACTCATTCATTCTAATGTAAATATCATAGACATTACACATTAAATACTGGTTCATTTTTGGAACCAGACCTTCAACATCTCTACCAAATCCATCAACATGGCATGTCTTATGTACAACTTTACCCATGAGGTGACGCGTCACCATTTCCCACCAGCAGTCTCCCCATCTCTCTCTTTAAAAGTCATCAGCTTTATAGCGTTTGAGTTTGGATCTTATTACTTCCAATTTCAATTGTTTGTCCTTTATCCTGTTTGAGTTCTCTCTTACGATTGGATACAACTGCTATCCTGACATTAAAATGTATTTTTTGTTTAGTGTTTGTTTGCTATAGTGAACAAACACAATAGCAAAGATTACTGTGGGAATAGAGGGCTATTTAACATTCATTTGAACAAAAGAAGCCTGATGTACCAGTAACTGTTGGGACCACTTGCCTTCGCACTAATTGTTTTTACGCTTGCAGAGTCAGTCTTCTTTCTTGAGGGACAGGGGAAGCACCTTGATTGAATTACATCCGTAAATAGACCATACAGAACGTATTTACTGTAGTTTTCTGCAATGAAGGGCAGTAATAAAATACATACTGTATTTGAGTACTGTATGAACGTACAATTGATTTACTTTTTTGTTCCACTACCAGGGGCGGATCTAGGCATAGGCATGGGGGGGAAATGCCCCCCTAAATGCCCAGTCTGCCCCATCAAACATGATGTCATGCAAAACAACCCAGGATATTTCAGTGCTTATACTTAAAAGTATTTGAAACACTACTTAAAATGGTATGGGCGCGGCTTCATCGCCCATGTCGCTTTGCGCCATGGGCGATGAAGCTGCCCCCTTACCATTTTCTTCTGCCCCCCCCCCCCACCCTCCCAATCGGGATGTAACATATCCATGTTACATCCACCCCTGCCCAAAAGTGTACAAAAACAGTGTACAAAAATACTGTGAACTGTGAATGAACAACTTGTGCTCCATTTAAAATTAAATAATATTAGATCTAAAGCTCACAATAGGGCAAATTTTGAGATTGTTAAGGCAGCATTGTTGAAAGCAGCAGCAAAAAGCAGCATTTCCGATAAGCACGTTTTGCTGTGCATATTTCTCTGCTGGAACAGCAAAGAAATGCGCAGTGAAGGCCAGTAAGCCGCTGTAAATGAGATGGACAAACCAAGCTACAGCCACAGCACACCAGATCACATGGCCAGGTCACATGACCACATGAGAGGTGGTGGATACAGGTGAATGTCTGAACATAGGGTTATGTAAGTCTTAAGACCCCCCCCCACACACACACACGCACAGTTGACCCATGTAGTATGTCTTACCAATACAAGCTACCTTTGGCCTAATTAAGTAACCCACTCTTTTTTTCTAATCCACCTCGTCTCACCTAGCATATAGCAAATCACAGGGGAGGGGTGTGTGTGTGTGTGTGTGTGTGTGTGTGTGTGTGTGTGTGTGTGTGTGTGTGTGTGTGTGTGTGTGTGTGCGCATGCACAAGAGAGAGCTCTTTCCAGCAGCTAAAGCAGCAAATCCAATAACTGGCCTCCATTAACTGGCACACTCATTAATTAGGACTTAATACGGCTTAACGCCTGGGCAATGCCCCACACAGACACACACACACACACAGACACACACACACACACACATACACACACACACACACACACACACACACACACACACACACACACGTTAAGCTGGTTCGCCGGCGCTGCTGCACTGCCTTGAGTTAAAGAAGAAAAGAGAAGAGCTGCATAAATGAATGGAACGATGCATATGGGATAGAAGGCTGTGTGTGTGTGTTTACTATACTGTGTGAGTGTGTGTGTGTGTGTGTGTGTGTGTGTGTGTGTGTGTGTGTGTGTGTGTGTGTGTGTGTCTGTGACGGACAGGGATGCACGGAGGGGCCAGTAGATGGATGTACAGCCGTGGATCTCCCTTCCCTTCCCTTCCCTTCCCTTCCCTCCCCGCTGCTGGACTGAGAGGAGAGGAGAAGAAAAGACAGCCTCCCCACTGACCCGGAGAAAGGACACCATCTGCTGGATCCCATGGCTAACTGACACACACACACACACACACACACACACACACACACACACACACACACACACACACACACACACACACACACACACACACACACACACACACACACACACACACACACACACTATACTGTATGTGCATAACAAATTAACTGTGGGAGAGAAATCTTATCAACAGTACTGTAAGCCAAGGGTTTTCAGTGGTCCCTGAGAGGATTCTAGGTGGTCCCCAGGCTGGTAACCAAATGGACCGTTATAGGTCTGTAACTCTCGAGAGCGTTAAAATGAAACCAAATGGACCCTTGCGGGTAGATTTGGTTTCATTTTACGCTCAATTACTTAATTGTCAAGAATCTACACAATTGTTATTTTGACTAATGTTTTTAATAATAAGGGTAATAATAATAATAATGGATTGCATTTTTATAGTGTATACTCAAAGCGCTTACAATGGTCCATTCATTCATACATTGGGAAGTAGAGCGGCGAACAGTCAACACCAGCCTCCTCACTTCCCACATTCATACACCAGTGGTGTCAACCACTGGAGGCAAGGTGGGGTTCAGTGTCTTGCCCAAGGGCACTTCGACATGTAGACAGGAGGAGCAGTTATTCGAACTGCCGACCACTGGATCATTGGCCGACCTGCTCTACCTCCTGAGCCACAGCCGTCGTTTTTGCCAGTTATCTGTGCTAAATTGCGGACACAAACTTAATTTTGGGTCCGAAAGACTAAAACTCAACCTCAAATGGTGGTCAGTGGCTAAAATGCAGAATAAATAGTGGGCCCTGGTATATGGTGGTACAGTAGTTGCAAATATGAGTGTTGAGAATGTCATTCATTATTATTAACAAAGGGGAATTCCACCGCAGAAAGTTAGACCACCCCAAAAAACATGGTCCGGTTGTTATTTTGTAAAAAAAAAAAAAAAAAGCATCCTTATTGAGACGGCTGAACCAAGGCTGAACCGAAAGTGAATGTGAAATCGTGAGTGTCAACACAGTATTGACCTGTTGGAGACAATATACGTATAGCAAAAATTAATCTGAATAACAACCCATGGTTCCCTTTTAAGCTTATGTTGGGCTAGAGAAACAGTCCAACATTTTTTTCCTAAACATAACAACTGGAATCATTTTATGGAAATAAATCAACTGCAAATAAAGGTAAGAAAGCCTTCTGGGGTGGAATCCTCCTTTAATATGCTCATTTGTATCAGCAGCAATGAGAGGGCAATTAGCTGTAGAAATAGTACAAGTACACATTTTACTATGTATTATTAAATATCATAAGCATGCAGTGGCATCCATAGATGTACAGTATAAAAAAATATAAATGCCTCGTTGGCGGCTGTAATTCGTTGCAGCCTGGTGTGTGTCGTCGACGGGAGGACGGGACAATTTACACTGTGCGCAAAAGGTACGTTAAGCCCCGCTGCCACTCAAGTGACTACTGGCCAATCACAGGGCATCGTTTCCGGGGCTCATCAGACCTCGAACATGCGCTCTGTGACACATTGCTCATGCTTTCTGCTATGCTACGCAAGGAATCTCGGGATAGCTTTTGGCCTCTCTCGAGAACACATGCCCCGGTGCCGGAAGAGGCATCTTCATTTGTATGTCCAATTTGCAGCATATAGCATCAACAGCGGTAGTAATAGTACATGAGTATTAACTACTAGAGGTGGTAGCAGTAGTACTGGCCAGGGTTTGTGCAGTATGTGCATGCATTGTAAGTCTGCGGTGGCATTAGCATCAGTTGTACGTTTGCTGCGAGGCAGTTTGGAGTAATTTCCCCCGACATCCTGATAATCACAGCCTTTCAATATCTGCACCTCAATCCATGGCTCACTCTATTGACTGCTGCTGCTGCTGGCGAGATTAATTACAAAACACACACACACACACAAACACTAACACACACACACACACACACACACACACACACACACACACACACACACACACACACACACACACACACACACACACACACACACACACATACACACGCACACGCAGGGGCGCAGCCGCGCACACACACTCAAAGATCTTAGCTGTGGGCTACAACTGATGTACACCGCAGAGAGGTGTGTGAGTGTTTATTTACAGTGTGGAGCTTATATCCTGGAGCCATGGTCCAGGGGGAAACTGGGAAAACTGGTAAATCTCATGTTAGTTAGAGAGAGAGAGAGAGACAAACAGAGACACAGAGTCAGAGGCAGAGAGAGACAGAGACCTTCACTCCATTCCTTTTATGGATTTCAACGGAATCAGAAAAATTAACACTAAGCTTTTATTTTGAGGAATTATCAGTGCAGAACGCTGTGCCGTTTAAGCTTTTCTCAGGGAAAGCTAAGTGCAGTCATTTGCATTGGAGTGAGTAATTCATGAATCATGTAGGGATTTTTTGTTTTGTTTTTGTTTTGGAAGGTACTACTCGGTAATGACTAATAAGTCATGGATTTAATTGACTTTGAGAGTGAGGCTTAGATGATCAATGTACACTTACACAGTATAAAATTGAAAGGACAGTTTCTCATTGTCACACAGACACACAGACACACACACAGACACACACACACACACACACACACACACACACACACACACACACACACACACACACACACACACACACACACACACACACACACACACAAATAATAGTATGCAAAAAGAACATCTATCAATAACAGTCGTGTGTTTTATCCATACTTGTAAAACCGTATACTTTCAGAAACAACCCTAGATGGTGAAATATTAACTTAACCTGTTTGTGTTTGATTGTATGCGTGTGTGTGTGT
>CM076974.1:35881989-35884489 GCA_039105355.1 Benthosema pterotum
ATGAATAGTTAAAATATCCAACAACACGTTGTAAGCTTGTAAATTGGTCATATTCAAAAACTTCTTTTTAAATAGTAAAAAAAAGCAAAGTAGTTTGGGATAAGAGGTTTTAGATCTTTGCAGCATGGCTTATACTGTTGTATAACTGTATTGTTGAAATCAGATGTACTATTTACTATGTAAAACTGTGCTTGGCCAACGAGCAAGTGCAAGCCTCAGCATCTCGGCATCAATTACAATGTTTACATCTAAATGTGACCGGCTTGGCTCATTCTCATTCGATTGCAAACACGCCGCCTATGTGGATATATTTATGGTGGTCTTGATATATTTTAATGTTTTGCTATTGATAGCATGCACATTCTAATCTGTACACATTGAAGGATAAGATGATCAAAATACATTGGTGTCAATAATAAGAACTTTTATCAGACATATTTTTACAACACATGTTTAAACTACTGCGAATTCGAGTTAAGTACTGTGAATTTGACTTGTTTATAGATTGTTTATTATTATTTTTGACAAATTATGAAACTAATAACTAGGGCTGTTGTTTATTTATCAAAATAGGTGATCTACAAGCCTCCAATGCTTGTAGATCTCTCAAGCTATACTCAATGGCTCTGATTACAAGGAAACACAGACCTATATGTCTCCGTAAAACCGTGCTCTACCTATTTTTATTTATTTTTTTCGATGAGAAAATGCTCAGTGGGTTGAGTCAGTGTGCACATGACTTAATTGCGTTAAAATGTTTAATCAGATTAATCAACAGAATTAATTTAACTAATTAACTCGTTATTTTCAACAGCCTTACTAATAACACATTCTAATATACAACTTTGCATGAAAAAGCCACACAGAAGGCGGATGAATATGAATGCAAGATGAAAATTAAACTAATTTGTACTTTTTGCTTGTTGCCAAGCATAATGGCAGGTCCACCTAAGCTAAAATATATACAAAATGAATTAAAATGTTATTATTGGATCCAATCTATCGTTCACAGTAAGAGGTGCTTTGTCTCTTCTCTAACCCCCCACCACCCACCCACCCCCACCCACCCCCGCATCTCCAGGCAGAAGAGCCACACAGATAGTGGAAATAAATAAATAAATAGCGCAAAAAAAAAAAAAAAAAAAAAAAAAAAAACGTTGTGTGCTAAAAACCCCTGTGTAGCTTGGCAATCGACTCGCCCGAGTAAAAATAAATCAAGCTGATTTTCCAAATGTTGTTTGCCGCGCTGTCGCCGTTCTTCGCAGCACAGATTGCGGGCCGGCGGAGAGGCTGTGGGGTGGGGCGTGGAGCTGGATGGATGGATGGGTGGAAGGCGGGCGGTGCGGGCGGGCCCCGCTTGCACCAGCTTGTTAACACGTACACCTTAACCCCCGAGCACCGGGGCAGGGGCCCCCGCCGAGCGCACACGCCGGGCCGACAGGGACAAAATACATGCATGTGTTACAGTATATACACACACACACACACATGCAGCTAGTACAGTATATGCAGATGACTGGGGAAACAGAGCATCAGTGTGCAGTGTGTCACAAATACTGTCTAGACTAGAGAGAATTGTCTCCACAGTAAAGATTTTTTTGAAATTTGAAAATTTGGGAAAATGTTGAAATATGTAATAGTTTTATATAAAGTAGTTCCATCAAACACTGTGTAAGTTTGATGGAATCTGTGTAAAATCTGTGTTTTTTGGGTGAGGTTTTGTTTTTTTGGGTTAGGTTTGGATGTCAATGTCAAATCAACCTTGTGAATGACTTCCACATCCAAACACACACACACACACACACACACACACACACACACACACACACACACACACACACACACACACACACACACACACACACACACACACACACACACACACACACACACAGTTACGTAAAACTCTAGCATAGTTTCACATAACAATAGCTGTTCAACAACAGTGCCCGCCGCTAACATTTATTTTTTTAATATTATGAAATAGAAAAATGTCATCAAGCGGTTCACCAGGGCCCAGCAGAAACAAAGCGTGTGTACTCGTGTACGCGTGTGTTGAAGCTGAAGTCAGGAGGGGCTTTTTAAAATATCTGGAGGCTTCATCAACCAAGAGAAGTGTCAAAGCAGGAAAAAAAAACAAGTATAAAAATGCCAAGAGTGATTATCGTAGCTCAGTTGGGAGAAGGAGGGAAGTTGGGTGCCAACTTCCCAGCCAATAGACTTTTGGCAACCAGAGGCCTGCGCTGCCAAAGAAGCGCCACAGAAAAACGCGGCGGTGGCGGCGGCGCAGCAAACCCCCGGCACGCGCGCCACGTACGCGCACAACGCGGTACACACGCACACGCGTGCCACCGGAACATATGCGTGCAAAACATACAGAATATTCATCGCTTAGGCTCCTAGACAACTTTTGTCTCTTCCGATGAGCCCACACACACTAACACACTCACTCACGCACACACACACACAGACATACAGTACACACATGGACGCACATAGG
>CM076974.1:35886989-35909489 GCA_039105355.1 Benthosema pterotum
GAGCTTGTAGTTCTGCTATTTTTGAAAAATTGTGAAAAGCATCAGAAACTAGAATCTGATCGGGACACCATGGGTTAATGTATGTATGTGTCTTCTGCACTGGCCTGCTTTAAAGTTGTTCTCATGCGCTCTCTGCGCAGCGTATAAGGTGCTGACAAGGCTGCAGCCTGATGGAACAGAGCGTTACAGTTAGAGCCACTGTCTCTGTCTGAGCGGTGCTGTGGTCCAGCAGGACTTTAGACGCTACAGTGGGCAGGCAGGGAGAGTCCAGCAGCTCACACTGCTCCAGGCTCACACACACACTCATAAACCACATACAGTACACACACACACACACACACACACACACACACACACACACACACACACACACACACACACACACACACACACACACACACACACACACACACACACACACACACACACACACTTTACAGAGAACATACATCTGCTGTGTGTGTATGTGTGTGTGTGTGTATTTTGTATCCTTGAGTGTGTTCATAATCAAGCACAGCGGGTGTGTATTTTTTGCGCAGATTGCATTACATGTTGTGTTTGTGTGCACATGTCCATGTGCCGTATGTGTGTGTATTTTGAACCTATAAGCTAGAACACGGACACAGTGTGTGTGTGTTTTGTTGTTGGTGTGTGTGTGTGTGTGTGTGTGTGTGTGTGTGTGTGTGTGTGTGTGTGTGTGTGTGTGTGTGTGTGTGTGTGTGTGTGTGTGTGTGTGTGTGTGTGTGTGTGTGTGTGTGTGTTTCCTGTGGTCGCTGAGGCCAGGGCGGTCTGTCAGGGCCAGATTGGGGTCCGTCATGTGACTAATGTGCAGCACAGCTCCAACAGCTGACAGGACACTGGGCACAGAGTCACACACATACACACTTGGCCACACACACACATACACAACACACAGACACGTACACAACACACATACCACCCCCCCACACACACACACACACATGCGTGCACGGACTCGGGCAGCCCAGATGGAGAGCAGGGCGGCCCCGCTGTGACTACTGTAGCATCAGGTTAACAAGAAAACAGGTCAGAGAGGAAAACAGAGTGTGTCCTGTCCTGTCCTCAGCAGCAACACTTCACTCCAGTCCTGCCTGCAGCCCTGCATGGATGGCTTTTCATGCTCCAAAACAACGTGCCATCATTTTAACATGCCTAGACCTACAGGGCCGCAGTTTAGATGCTCAATAAAACTATGCACTGTACTGTGCACATCAATGAAAAGAAAAGGGAGTAGAACAGTGGTTTTCAACATTTTTCATAACAGGGCCCAGCATTTATTCACCATTTTAGCCACAGACCACCTTTTGATGTTGAGTTTAATCTCTCGGACCCAAAAGCAAGTATTTTCAAGTTTTTGTACACGTTTTAGGAGATTTTTAGGAGAACTGGCAAAACGTTGGACAAAATAACAATTCTTCTACCTTTTCTAATTGTGTAGATTCTTGAAAATTAAGTAATTCAGATGTTTAAAATATAAAGTACGGTAAAACCTTACGGGTCCATTTGGTTTCATTTAATGCTTTCATTTTACAATGTCAAGAGTTACAGATCTATGAGGGTCTATTTGGTTACCAACTGCCCAACAAATCGATCATGAATAGCGTTTCTTCAAGTGCCATGTACTGAATGTACTGTAATCAAACTTATTTTTGCCATCCGTGAAAGTGGCTTCTTCGTGCAGTGAAACAATTTGGCAGGATATCACATGACTTGCGTGCCTTGAGAAAGTTTTATAACTAGTAACTACAGTATCAGAACACCAAAGTGAAGATGAAGGTTCAGACACTTATTTACATTGTTTTACCTGAGTATCCTTTCTGAGTGACTACAAACCAAACGGACAGTAATTAATTCATGGAGGGTCATCATAGCACACATGCTGACCACTTTATCGCTAAAAATGGCAAAACCTCTGTGAGACAAATTACGTCAATTTAAGCACCAAGGGTTGGATGTAAACAAACTCCGCTCCATCTGTATGCAAAGAGGAGCTATAGCAAGTATAAAACACTTTAGTCATCCTCATCGAACCTTGATCCAAAAGATAAATAACATGGTTTGGAGTATGTTGACAGCTTTAGCTGTTGTGGGGAGAGTGAAACAAATTATGCTTTAAAGAATATGACGGTGGTGACCTGTTCTTTTCTGTATGATCCTCCAGCTTGTCTCCCAGCATGCAACACTCTTCCTTCAGCTTCCTGATCAAGGAATTCTGGGAGCTCAGCAGGCCTTCCAACTCTTCAACTGTAAGGGATAATGGAAAGGCAGAGGTCATGTTTGTGTACTGTCTGCAAAAACAGTTGAGCAAGTATTAGACCATACCTGGGCATTATGCTGCCAGGGGGCAAAATGCGGCTCTTTGGCTGACTGACCGGCCCGTGAAAGGTTTTCAACCAGCGGTTCAGGGACCACCAGTGGTCCTTGAGAGAGGTTTAGTTTAATATGGAAAGTTGGTTAACCAGATGTAACTCCTTGAGAGTGTAAAAATGAAACCAAATTGACCCGATTTGGTTTAATTTTTACACTCTCAAGAGTTAAAATATTCATCATGTGAATTAGCCCAAGTATACACAACTAGAGAATGTAGGAGATTAATGGTCATTTGTATGTTTGGCTGTTTTGTTTGTGAAATCCAGCCTGGAATTGTGGACAAAACAAAAGAAATCTTTAGTTTTGGGGTCTGTGGGGCTAAAATGTCATCAATTGGTGGTCCTCTGTGGCTCAAATACTGAATAAATAGAGGGCCCTGGTGTCAAAATGGTTGGTCTTAAGGGCTTTTCAGACGGAAATGATAAACGCCTGCATAAACGCTGTGATTCTCTCTGCAGTGCCGACATAAAGAAAATCGCCTGTCGATTAACGCCAGGCGTTTTAAAAAGCTCACCGGATTGAGCTTTCAAAAACTGCACTGTAAATTTGGATGCAGGGGCGGATTGGCCATCTGGAGTACAGGGAGTTTTCCCGGTGGCCTGCGCCACCTAGTGGCCTGGACAAGATCCAAAATGCACTAGTGGCACTTCCAAAATGCACTAGAATGTGCTAGATGCTCGCCTGGAACATACAGATCAAAATGACCATTAATCTTCTACATTCTCTAGTTGTATAGACTAAGTTGGGCTAATTCACATGATGAATATTTTAACTCTTGAGGGTGTAAAAATGAAACCAAATGGACCCACAAGGGTCCATTTGGTTTCATTTTTACGCTCTCAAAGAGTTACATCTGGTTAACCAGCTGCCCAACCCCATGGTGGCCTGGCAAAGGCAAAATTGTCCCGGTGGGAAAATATGTGCCAATCCGCCCCTGTTTGGATGGTTGTATGATACGCATGATAATTGTGATTTCATTTTTCTTACACCACCTACAAAACCCCACGGGTCTTATCGTGCCTGTGATTTGTGGCTTCCAGAGAAGAAATGATGCAGAAGAAAACAGATTTCCTGCCATTTATATAAATATTTAGTTATCCACAGATTATTTCATGATTCAAAACCATCTCTGTAATGGGGCTTTGGACAGAGTTCAGGTACCAAGAGAATATGCTTTGTTACCAAGAATAAATAAAATGTTTAACAAACACAACCCGTAGCTAATTAAAAGCAAAAATAAATAAATAATAATAACAACAACAACAACTGCCAATTTCGCTTCATGGTGAGCAGCATCATCATGGCAACAAAAGTTACAGTGCTTTGGCCAGAGAGGGCCAACCTAAGCGCCACACACCATAAGGCCACATCAGTCACTTACACTGGACAGAAGTGTCATAGAAATGTATACATCCAAATATCCTGCCAAGCGGCACACACATATGTCTCTTTGAATGTTTTCCAAAGGATGCCTTTGTAGACATTTAACCATACAAGTGAAAACTGTTCAAAAAAGGGGGAAACAGAGGACGCAGGACGGGCATGCAGAGAAAAAGAGGGATGAAGAGACGAGCGGATTGCTGTTGAAAGCGCCGCCGCTCAGCTAGGTTTCCACCCTTCACTGCCACGTCCTGGTTCGCACGTGGGGGCCTCTTTCTGAACAATCCAATACTGGGCTTTCATCGTGCCTTTGAAATGGTCCACGTTCGTCTCTACCCAACATATGTCTGTTCTTTTAAAAATACAATGGCAGCCGCTTGCAATTGGGCAAAAAGCATGCACCTGCTCCAGCATTCTGCTGCAGTCGACGGAAACAAATAAAAAAAACGAACAAACAAAAAAATAACCCCCAAAATAAAAACAAGGACTCGCAGTCTTTGAAAAAAAGTACCTCAGACTTTTTGTGTGTGTTTGTGCACTGCTGCGTTGAGTCAGAACATGAAGAGTATGGGTTGGTGCTGATGGAAGGGATGGAAACATTGTGATCAGCTACGATCACAGGGAACTACATTGTCTGGGCAACAACTCTAGAGCCTCGTTCTCCTCGCTATAGGCTGCTGTGATGATGATGAGGAGCTAGGAAACGTGAAAAAGACCATACCGTTAGTTTTAGATGGTTTGTTATACATCATGTAGCAAAAAGAGCCAATCTCTAAGTTGCACAACGCGCATTGAGCAATCCACTTGGTAAATGGTGCATTTATATAGCGCCTTTATCCAAGGTGCTTTACATAGATTGCACATCACATTCACCCATTCACACACACATTCATACACTTATGGCGGAGGAAACCATGCAAGGTACAACCAGCACATCAGGAGCAATTAGGGGTTAAGTGTCTTGCTCAGGAACACATCGACACTAACTCTGGGGGAGCCTGGGTTCGAACCGGCAACCTTGCGATTACCATCCAGTGACTCTACCCCTGAGCCACCGCCGCCCCTTATGCGTTAAACTTGCAGTGTTTAACGCATATCCTACTATATCCCCACTCATTCACGCAATTGGAAATATAGGATGCTTTGATCTGTCTGTACTGGGATAATGGGTTTCTCTCTTTATTGCAGTGGTTTTCAACCAGTGGTCCGGGTCTTTGAGAGAGTAGAATGAAACCAAATGGACCCGTATTTGGTTTCATTTTACGCTCTCAAGAGTTAAATTACATCACATCTGAATTACATAATTTCCAAGAATTTACACAATTAGAAAATGTAGAAGAATTGTTATTTTGACCAACGTTTTGCCAGTTTATCTCTCAAGTTTGTGTGGACACAAACTTGAAAATCCTTAGTTTTGGGTCCGAGAGACAAAACTCCACATCAAATGGTGATCCGTTGCTAAAATCTAAAATGCAGAATAAATAGTGGGCCCTGGTATGACAAAGGTTGAAAAACACTGCCAAAACACTGAAAAAAACGCCCTTCACCTTTCAGTGGCTATACGGTGTGGTGTGTACTGTATGTGGTGTGTACAGTATGTTGGTGGTTAACTCTTTTCCTTGCTATAGCATATGTGTCCACACTCAGGGTGCCGCGGCGTGCGCAGAGACACTGTGCATTGGACAGAAGTTGTGGGATGCCGCTGAGCTCAGAACTGTGGCACCGCCACGTGCCGTGATGTGAGATGTTTGCACTGGATAAAAAAGAAAGTTTTGGTCAGTGGCGGTGGGGAAAAAAGTGCAGAATGCTAATTATCCAAGCAGGGCTTTGAGTGCGGCTGGCTGGCTGGCCGCGGCGTGCGTACGGGGGCCCAGAAAGAATCCCGGGACACAAAGACAGCGAGAACTGGCACTGGAAAAATAAACAGCGGGGTAGATGGATGGGAGGAATGGAGGGAGAGGGAGATGGAGAAAAAAAAAACTAATAACGTGGACGCTAATGGCATCCACGTTTACTCCGAAGATGAAACATGGGGGAAAAAAGGAATGCTCTAAAAAAGAAAGAAAAAGAGAGAGAGAGAAAGGGAGGGAGTAGGTGAAGGAGGAAGGACGGACGGGCGGAGAGATGGAAGGACGAAAGGATGGACGGAGGAGAGGAGGAGGGCTGGATCTGTGGAGGGAGAGAGAACTAATTACCCCATCGTCTGTTGAGTTGCGCCCGGGAGAGGAAGTGATGCGAGCTGCTAAAAAGGACGTACCCCCCTCTCTTCTCCCCACTTTTATACACACACACACACACGCACACACACGCACACACACACGCACGCACACCCCAACGCCACAGTTTCCTGCTGTGCTCTGATGTCAGCTCTCTTTAGACAACATGTGTGGTGCCGACATGAGCCAGAAACAAACCCTTTGTTTACCTCCGCTCCATTCATCCCTCTCTCTCCCCTCCTTTCCCTCCATCTCTCCCCCTGCCCCCCCCCACCCCTCATCTTTGTGTGGGTACGTACCACACCAGCAGGCTCCCTGTACTGTACGGTCGTGGGGGATTGGGGCACCACAGGTAAATAAAAAGACAGGCAGAGAGAGAGAGAGAGATGGAGAGAGAGAGATGCATGAATGTATGACGGGAGGGAAGGACTGAGGGGGAGCAGGGTGGCAGCGGGGCCGTGGTGGTGGTAGCAGTGGTGGTGTGGTGGTGGGGGGGATCCAGATGGTGCAACAGATGTGGTAGCAGCAGCAGCTCTGCTGTGCACACAGACTTTAGAGAGGGAGAGAGAGAGAGAGAGAGCGCCAGGCTGGGTCTCTGCCTCTCGCTCTCTGTTTGCTGCTGCTGCTGGTGTGTGTGTGTGTCTCTCTCTCTCTCTCTCTCACTCTGTTCTTCAGGGGGTTTCGTCGTCTCGGGGACCCGCTCCGCTCTGGTCTGCGCCATTAGTTCAGTTCCACTGTGGGTTGCGTGGCGGTGGGGGGTGGGGGGGGTACACGATATCGTTGGGGGTATCGATGGGTCTCAAGGATGGACAGAGGTAAGGCTCCTTTTCAGCCGCTGGCCATCTCATAAGAGACTCATTGGGATGTGGGACACCTTAGGGGGGATTTGGATGTTTGGAGATTTGGGGATGTTTTGGGTGCACTGTCAGCGCAAATAAATGACGGCTGGTCAGGTCAGGGCAATATATGAAAAAATAAATAAATAAAAGATGAAAAGATCAATAAAACAATATCACTGTTGTCTTCTTTTACATACAGTGTGTGTGTGTGTGTGTGTGTGTTATTATGGTAGGTTGTATAGTGTGACAAAAGTTACATTTTCACGTGGACTTTCAAGGCACACTCTGCCGTGGTCACTCTCTATAACAGTGGTCTGGGGACCACCAGTGGTCCTTGAGAGAGAGTTCCAGGTGGTCATTTTACGCTATCAAGAGTTAACATATTAATCATGTGAATTTGCCCAAGTCTACAGAGAATGTAGAATATTAATGGTCATTTTGATCTGTACGTTTGACTGTTTTGTTTCCCAAATCCAGCCTGGTATTGTGGACAAAAGCAAACGAGCTAAAATGTCATCAAATGGTGGCCTGTGGCTCATAAATAGTGGGCCCTGGTATCAAAAAGGTTGAAAACCACTGCTCTATAACGTTCAAAGGAGCCAGCCCAGATCCTTATCCAGAGCTCCTATCAAAACCCACAACATCTTCAAATCCTGATCCAACCCCTCTAAACCCCTACTGCTTCAGCCAACACAGACACGCTCGCAGAGCATCCCCTGCTTTGTTTTGAGTATTATTTCTATGCATTTTATGTATTAGCAGGAGAGACAGAGGGGAAGAGCAAGAGAGACCAGGGAAAGAGAGAGAGGGAGAGCCAGGTAGACATCGATCAGAGTGCATATGAGAGGTGAACGTCCATTTGAGTTTTCTGACCACCAGGCAGGCAGGCAGCAGATAGCCCTCACCACCCACCTCTCTGCTGGTGTTCCTCCTCCTCTCTCTCCAGCCGACCGTTCAGCTGGACCTGACTCTCCCGTGCAGCCTGGGTCACTGCCGCCACCTCGTCCAGACGAGCCTTCTCTGAGCTCTCCTTCTCCTGCCTGGAGGAAAAGGGAAGGAAAATGTAAAGATTGATGATGTGTAAATGGGGGGAGAAAGAGAGAAGGAGAGAGAGACATTTTTTTTATACCTTAAAGGGGAACTCCACCCATTTTCAATATTTTACTATGTCATTGATGTACCTTCAAGGTGTTGTGTGGACATGGTAAAACAGTTCCCCCATTTTTTGTTCCCAAGAAATGGAGGTCTGAAGAAAACCACTAACATGGTGAAACATCTTGATGACATCATCAAGATGTATTTTCACCATGTTAATGGATTTCTGTAGAGGCTTCTTTTTTTATGAGAGCGTACAAATGAAACCAAATGAACCCGTCAGGGTTCATTTGGTTGCATTTGTACACTCTCAGAAAAAATGTTGAAAATGGACTTCCCCTTAAAAAACACTTTATTTACAAACTAAAAAGGACAACAGTCACTTCAATCATTTCATAAACACAAGTTGAAGTTGCACATGAAAGGTATTTCACCTAAACACCAAACCAAACAGCAAAACCTCCTCATCAACAAAACAAATGACATCATTAAAGCGCCATTGTTGTACAAAAATGTCAAATGTTTTCATTTCTTTGTGAAACCTTAAGTTGATCCACACTCTAGCCCTGACCAGTGAGACAAAGACACGAACCAAGTCCTGTGACACAGCCCTTTCTAAACCTGTTTCTCCTGGTTAAATATATTGCCATCTTTGCCTCCCCCAGAATAAAGTTCAACAACTGCCACTCGCTTGCATTGCTCTTTCGATATCCTGCTCCAAAAATAAAAACAGTTTTAGACCATTTTTCCTCGAAAAATGAAAACAATGTTTCTAACACAGAGAGAGAGAGAGAGAGAGAGAGACAGAGAGAGATAGAGAGAGACACAGAGAGAGAGACAGAGACGAAGATACAGAGAAAGAGAAACAGAGAAAGAGAGACAGAGAAAGAGAGATGGAGAAAGAGAGATGGAGAGATAGAGAAAGAGAGTGACAGAGAGCTACAGAGAGAGAGACAGAAAGAGCGACGGAAAGAGTTACAGAAAGAAAGAAAGAAAGGCTGAGGAAGACAGACTCGGGAGGGGTGGAAGGGTAAAAGTGTCAGGCCCCAGTCAGCCTGAAGACCCCTGAGTGATACTGCAGCTGTCCACGGTCTGCACACAAACACACACACACCATCCTGAAAGATCTATGGTCCATTACAAGAAACAAGAGGGTATATTTTACCCAGGGATTGTGTGTGGTATCGCAGGAGAAGGATGCACTCCTATAAGCAGCGTGGTACATGACATTAGTCCGCAAAGTGACTTTTCTTTTCACTTTCCTCAGGTGTTTGTGCGACCTGCTCGGTTGTGGTCTGCCGTGGACACAATTCTTCACACGGCGTGACAAACTGGAGGTGACACGACGCACGGAACGCCACTATATGGTCCCTTTTTTACACTCGTACTTTCACATTAACACTGTACTCACACCTTGAGTTGTTTTTCTTCTTGCGTAACAGATAAACAAGGTGGACGGAAATCACATGCTGAATACACTGCTGCTATTTAGAAAGGAGACTTTTTAAATGGTGCAGTAATGATGATGTAATTAACCAGAACAATGTGTCAAATTGCAGATATGCTATAACTTAAATCTTAGTATTAAGAAAATAAGCCTAGTCTGAAGTCATCCTTACATTAACAAACTTCAAAAATATACAGTATATACTTCTTGTTGTAACTGGGCAACGATGAAGTATATATAACATACTGTATATGGAAGCCAAGACTTTGCTTTATTGAAATCCGATATGAAAAGAATACAAAATGCTTCATTCACTCCTCAGTAAATCTTGTTTTTCAGATTCTGCGAATAACTTTTAATGGCAGGTCACATATGTAGCATCAACCAAATCCTTTCGCCCGCCTACATTCTTTTTAAAGCTATTCAATATTAAAAGTGAGCGGCTGAGTTGCGAACAAAGACAATTATTCTGTTGAGTCTGCCGACATGATCTCAAAGGAGTTTTATGGGGAGTGTGGGGGGAGGGGGGTGGGATGACATAGTTTTTTTTCTGGGTATGTGAACTAAACTAGGTCCAATTCAATTGATTCCAAGATTTCACCAACAACAGAGCGGCCGGCAAAGAAAGACTACAAAGACAGGAAAAAGCTAACAAATAAACACAACTCTTCCTGAAGTCCAAAAAGCTGCTAATGAAGAGAGAATTCTCCAGTTTAAGTGAAAACTTTTCTCCCCTGCAGTGCTTGGCCCGCATCTCTAAAGTGACCGCGTCTGTCTGTTCCTTCATGTGTGTGTATGTGTGCATGCTCAGATGTGTTTATGTTGTTTTTGTGTGCGTTTGTTCGTGCATGCGTGTGTGCCTATGTTTGTATGTGTGTGTGTGTGTGTGTGTGTGTGTGTGTGTGTGTGTGTGTGTGTGGTGTTCTCCTGCTGTCCTGCTGTCTGGGGTGCGAAAGCGGGTGTCGAGTGCTCAGGGGACACCAGGAGAGTGTATGTGTGTGTGTGTGTGTGTGTGTGTGTGTGTGTGTGTGTGTGTGTGTGTGTGTGTGTGTGTGTGTGTGTGCGCATGTGTGTGAGAGAGAGAGAGAGAGAGAGAGAGAGAACCCCTGCTGGGTCTGAACAGCAGCCGGAGCCACCAATGCACACACCAGGCCTCAGCGGGAGATGGCGGGCAGGCGGTGCCAGCCATTTGGTCCTGTGAGGGGTTCCAGGGGGTTGCATGTACGTGTGTGTGTGTGTGTACTGGGGGGGGGGCAGGCCTAGCATCGGACCAGTTTACCCACCAATTAGCATCCGACAGACAGCCAAAGAGTTCCAGCAGTCGGTGTGTGGCGACTGAACAGGAGGACGACACAGAGAAATAGGCACCACGACAAACAAACATTTAAAAAAGTTAGACAGAATGGATATAAAAGCAAAGAACGAGCAAGAAAGAAATAAATAAAACATACAAATGAAATGTCTATACTCCTTTTCCATAACCACCAGCCCTCCTGAGAGCTTCAGGAATGCTAAAACGGAGAAAGAATCGCTTGGTTTTTTTGTGCCTTGTGTTTTTTTTTTTCTTTTATACCGCTGAAATAATGCCGAACACCAAATGCTCCTTACATGGCAGAAATGCCCCAGGAATAGATAGATGTGAATGTGAACATACAGCAAAGCATTTGCAAACAATTATAGCGCCAATGGGCACTACAGTAGTCTGTCACTATCGGGTCGCAAGTCGAACAGGGCTGAGTCGGTCTAAAACTACAGGGCGAAACTTTTTTTAATACTCCTCCTGACTCGTATCGGTACAAGCGAGTACCGATACGAGTACCGAGTAACCACTTAATTGACCCCTATTTATTTTCATTGACGTGTCTTGTGCTGGTAATGAAATTGTAATGTTCAATTACCACAATAATAATAATAGTCTGAAATGATTTTGAAAAAATATCAAATAGCAAAATGTTATTTATTTTGCTTATGAAACAGTGAAACCATGAAACAGTACAAAAACATCAGCCTGGTTCGCGATACCAAGTACGAGTACTTTTGAGTCATATCGGCCGTGTATAACCGATACAGCCGAGTATAGCCGAGTATCTGTATCTGTATGGGGACATCTGTACTGTATGGAGGAGTTGACCAGAGGCTGATTACAGTGGTCTGGAGCTGAGATGTTCTCTCTGGACAACAGCATGCATTCTAGATAACTAAGTGGTCAATGAACTCTGGGTCTAAAGCCTGTAGCAGGAACTGTGAGCCTCGTGGAAGCAATAGACTCAATGTTCAGTTAGTGAATAGCTGAGACCGTTTGTACATGCCTGGCCTGATGCACCCGTTGGACAGCTTGATAAGTACGGCTGGAGTGGCCCGGGCCAGGGGCCTAAGGTAGGGTTGGAATGGCTCTGGGGTTGGGGCCAGGTAGAGGGGCTGCTGGGTAAGTGGGAGGTGGCAGAGGCAGTGGCTGGCTGGCTGGAGGAGAGGGAGTGAGGGGCGAGGGGGGGCCCAGTCTGCACTGCCTGCCTAAGTGGGCACTATTCAAGCTGTTGCCCATTAGATGTGGGGTGCCAGGGCCCGACCAAGCGCGGAGTTTGCAGCACCCCGCGGCGTGGCCGGCAGCTCACGCCAGGAACCACCAAATGCCGCAGTTTATCAGAGAACGAGCACAAATTGGAGTCAGACGGTAGACTTTTGCAGACGCCCGCCGACGCCAAAACAACACCGGGCGATGTCAGGACGTTGATGGTCTCCCAATGAACACCAACTCACAAAGCACACATACCATATACTGTATGCACATGTGCACACACTAGAGGGCATTATATATTTTAACTAAATGGTAATTTAGTATAAAAAAAAAGTCAAAATAAATAAAAGCAACTATTATTCAAACAATAATCAATAGAAATGTGAGTTACAGTAGTACAGCTCCTTAAATCCATACTACTGCTAGCTGAATAAACAACTGAAGGGGATTCAAAGTGTTTCCTTTGAATCCCCAAAGTGTTTTTGTTTTGTTTTCACAAAACAAAAATGTGAAGCTGAAGACAAAACACAAGTTATGAAGCTCATTAATATGGTAATTGACTTTTTCTTTCTTTAGCAGTGTAAAGAAAGCCTTTACTTAAGAACATAATTACCCACGCAAATGAATATTGCCAAGATACACTGTATAATGAATACAGTAGATAAACTAATATCCACAAAGCAAATAAATAAACCTATGAACCTCCCCTTCAGAGTGTCAAATCGTACAAAACATCTACTATTAACACATTTAGACCCAGGCTGATTTTAAAGACATATCCAATTATACTCTTATTATATTCAAGAATGATGTCGCTATAATATGTATAGCAACAATGATACAAATGATACAGAGACGTTGCCAGCTTGGAATCTATAACAACACATACAGTATGGTAGGTGTAACCGGTCTAAATGGGTTAATAGCTCTCAATCTGACATATTTATACAAACTACACATACAGTATTTATACAAACACACTGCCTCAACAAGTTGATGCTTAAATTGACTCATATTTTTAAAAAATTGTGGAGGTGAATTGGGAATTTTTCATTCACACGCACATTTTTCATTCTCACACAGACGTGTGTGTGTGTGTGTGTGTGTGTGTGTGTGTGTGTGTGTGTGTGTGTGTGTGTGCACATGTGTGTGCTTGCGTGCGTGTGATGGAATGGAAGAATTGCAATGAACACTGTCACCATTAATCACAATATCGTTCACAGTACACATGCACGCTAGTCATGTTAACAAAGCTTACACACTAGCACACACATCAGGGGACATACACTGACTCGCACTGAGTCGCACACACATCGGGGATCTCCCCTAGCGCGCGCACGCGCACACACACACACACACACACACACACACACACACACACACACACACACACACACACACACACACACAGTGTGCATGAAAACGCGCCCCAATCTTCCGCATCTGGAGGCTTCCATCTCCCTGCTCCGCCGTCACTCCATATATGCACAGTTTTTCACACATGGACAAACAAGACGCTCACACAACTGCTGCGGCCTCAACGCTAACACTACTGACGGCTGCTTGTGTTCGCTCCTGTTCGTGCCTCTGTCCATCTCTCTCTCTCTCTAGCCGTGCAGCCGTCCAGTGTTCTCATCCCTCCATCCCTCCCTCCGCCTCCCCCCACCCATCCACCCCTCCCTCCCTCCCTCCTCTGTTCCCTCCCACCCTTTTTTCCTTTAACTAAACTGGCTGTGTCTCCCTCCATCTGCTGCTTCTTCCTTCAGCGGGCCTGCACCTGTTCACACCTCCTCTCCTGTTGGCCAGCGCTCCTCTCCTCTCTCCTCTCCTCTCTCCTCCTCTCTATCTCCCTCCCTCCCTCCCCCTCTCATTCTCCGTCTCTGCCTCGGCGCGGTGCGGTGCGATGCTGCCAGGCCCCGGTCCTGGCTCGGCCAGCGTCTCTGTCATTCAATCCATCTGTCAGCCAGTCAACTTTGTTTACAGCGGGCGGCGGCCCCGGCGTCCGTCCGCCCGCCCGTCCGCCGCGTGAGGGCTACTCACTGCCTTGCCGAAACCACAAGGTCAGACGCAAACTGGTCCCAACATCCACTACGCCACCCCCCTACGCCCCCCACCGTCGGTCAGCCTACTCAGACTAGTCCCACTCCCACCACCATCAGCCCTGGTTAGTGTCAAACTAGATACCACTACAACCAAAAGGTGAGCTCTGAACTAGTCCAGGGGTTTTCAACACGTGGACCACCAGTGGTCCCTGAGAGGAGGATTCCAGGTGGTCCCCAGGCTAAATCATGACAGTTGGTAACCAATTGGACCCTTATAGGTCTGTAAGTCTAGAGAGCGTAAGGGTCCATTTGGTTTCATTTTTATGCACTCAAGAGTTAAATCATATTTAAACATCTGAATTAAATTACTTAATTGTCAAAAATCTACACAATTCGAAAATGTAGAAGAATTGTTATTTTTGACCAACATTTCTTTCCGGTTTATCTCTCCTAAATTGTGGCCACAAACTTGAAAATCTTTAGTTTTTGGGCCGGAGAGAGTCAATAAACTCAACATGAAATGGTGGTCCAGAGTAAATAGTGGGCCCTGGTATGAAAAAGGTTGAAAATAACTGCACTAGTCCCACATGATCAAGCAACACCTACCCGGTCAGCCTCAAACTAGAGCCACACTCCTCCACAGTCCACTACCCGGTCAGCCTCAAACTAGAGCCACACTCCTCCACAGTCCACTACCCGGTCAGCCTCAAACTAGACCCACACTCCTCCACAGTCCACTACCCAGTCAGCCTCAAACTAGAGCCACACTCCTCCACAGTCCACCACCCGGTCAGCCTCAAACTAGAGCCACACTCCTCCACAGTCCACCACCCAGTCAGCCTCAAACTAGAGCCACATACCGTACACCAAAAGGTGAACCTCAAACTAGAGCCTGACCACATCTACCAAGGTCATACGAATCCTACAAAAATGTGACACAACCAACAGAAATAATAGCGCCGCACAATATCTAATTTGACGTAAAGAAATGAACTTGAACTAATGTGTTCTCGTCGACTCCTACGCACTGCTGCATATGCATGCGCAAAAATGTTCAGGTCAGAATGTTTATTGTCCTTTAAATTTACATAAAATTGAGTTTTGTCTTGGTCTACATGGCGAGGCACAGCCTTGCAAGGCAATGCAAAAATAATTCTAACAAAACAAAAAAAAAAAACATGCACAGCTTGAAAGCTGACTTTAGTCTCCACTTTCTGTACAACACAAATGAAAATGTACGTTGCGCAATGCACACAACACGCAGAGCACACAGATGCATGAACATTCACATTCCCTCATACAGTAGAGTAAAAAAAAAGCGAAATGAAAATCCAGCTCGGTTATTGACGCAATTAGCTTCTTGTCCACCTCTGTCACCATCTATCCAATATGAGAGGAGAGGAGTACAAAAAAAAATCTTAATTGGCACTTTGTGCAGGAAGAAGCGGCCTGGCAGTGCAGGCATCTGTGCGTTTTTTAAAAATAAATGCTCGGCATACGTACAATATGCTCCCACATTGACCCGATCCAGGAACCCTGGGACTCGACGTCAGTGTCAAATCTGTACACTACAGAAATAGTTGTGGGGAACATATGTGGCAAAGATGGGGAGGGGGAAGGGGGGGGGGGGGGGGTCAAATCATTTACAGTCCAGAAGGTAAATTATAGAATCACCATTTTGATGCAAACTGTGGTTTCAGGTTATTTGATAAACAGCTTTATTTAAAGAAACGCAGTGAAGGTGTCTGGTATGTGGAAACAAACCTCTTTACAGTGCTGCGAGTTTTTACGTTAGGTTGAATATATGTTTAATAAGGCGTATGGCTTTCTGTATGGATTGTTAATTTAAAACAAGCTAAACAAGCTAAGCAGTGTTGCTATCATTTATCAACAGAACAATTAGTGTGTCCACATAATTGCAATTCCATCTATGGCTAGATTTTGGCAGGAGACCTGTTGCCAGTTGTTCCAGTCAGCTCCATCTCTATACTCTTTATTATCTGAAAGTGAAAAAATAAAAGTATAGTATAGTTAAGTATATATAACATAATTAAGGAAATGTCTGTCTGAATGAATGAATCACTGTTGCTGCTCCTCAGTGACTGCACCAACTGCACCAATTTTCACAGATAGGAGTTAAGATTAATTTAATATTATGTCTCAACAAGACCCTTTTATGCAAGATGCACTGTAGACAGCAAATCTTGTGTTGCAGCTGATAGACAGAAACTCCAATAAGTACAGTAGACTAATTGGTGGTGATGGTACACATCATCTCTGGACGAAGGCAGAATGCTGTCTGTATTGTTTGGCTGTAGACTGGCTTCTGAAGTGAGGACCTATTGACCTATTGAATTTAAATCACTTTTCAAGGGTGATTGACAATTGTTTAAGATAAATCCAATTCTAATCACAGGAAGTTCCTGTATATCGTCTTGTGTCTATATCAATAGACAGACACTCAGGAGGACAGAGGTGCAAAGTGGCAAAGCAACTGACCCTCTCTCTCCCTCACACCTAATTGAAGATACTACTACATCTTCAGATCCTTAGATCTCCTTTCTGTCTTCTAGATGTGTTTGGGTGAGTATGGGCCAAGACACTGGGATGAGGAGGGAGAGGGAAAGGGAGGGAGAGGGTCCTTTTCATCTCACTGGAGCTTGGCATTGGGAGGAAGGCTGGGGGTGGGGTGGGGTGCACCTGGTGTGTGCCATCCTCAACCTGACAGTGAGCAGACTAAACCTATTCATCTACAGCTCTGTTCCATTTGCCCTCTCCTCCTTCTCATGTTAGGGACTTTAAGCTGTGCGACGGCGAGCCTCTAGTATACGGCAACAGGAAGTCGATCCGTGCTCGATGGATAAACCTGCTTGCCGTAGCAGAACGTACACTTTAACGCAGTGTCCACAACACCTGTTTGACACACTCTGCATAGACGTCCTCCTCCCCACTACACTGTCTTCTTAATGGAGATGCAAGTGAGATTTGTTGCCAAAAATAATGACTTCTATATTCAATAGTGTTTGTCCTGGCGTTAACACCTTTTACCCGACAATCAGGGCAGAGAACTCAAAATGAATACAATGGGAAAAAGATAAGAGAAATGTGGGAACATTATAAAATTGAAGCTGATCGATTCTCTGCCCTGATTGGGTGAAATAGACCTTTCAGTAAGCCCCTCCCCTTCATCAAGGACCACGGCTACTGAACAAACACACATAGTGATCAGAATAATATTTTGTATTTGTTCTAAACAAAACATGTAACTGACAACAGCGTTAAAGGGGAATTCCCATTTTCATTTTTTTCCTGAGAGGATACAAATGTGAACCAAATGGACCCTAGCAGGTCCATTTGGTTCCATTTGTACCCTCTCATGAAAAAGGGGTCTCAAAGAAAAAATGGTGAAATACATCTTGATGATGTCATCAGATGTATTTCACCATGTTAATGTTTTTTTCAGACCTCCATTTTTAGGAAATACAGAATTGGGGGAACTTTTTATCTTGTCCACCCAACATTTCTAAGGTATATTAATGACATTAAAATGTTGAAAATGGGTGTAGTTCCCCTTTAACTATTCTGCTCACCTTTCACTCACCCCTCTCATCTCATCTCGTCTCCTTTCCACTACAGCACCATGTCTTTGCCTAAACTCCTCCCCCCTCTCTTCTGGGGCATCTTCAACGCTCCCTCTGCATCTCCACACCCCCCGCCACCCCCCAATCTCATCCCTCCAGTGTGACGCTCCTGTCTTTGTGATCATCTCCCGATGCCATCTGCTGAGGGTGGCATGGCCCCCGCTACCTACCGGGCATGGCTTGGCACTCTCGGAGCCTTGCAAAGGGCAGCGGGCAGAGGGGGTGGTAGAGGTGGGGTGCATGGCTGGGTGGGCCCAGAGCGAGGGTAGAAAGACAAACTAGATATGAAAAAAGGGAGACGAGGAGATTAAAGGTAGATATGGACAGCGTTTCAAAGGGAGCGTTAGAGAGGAGTGCAGAGCAGAGGAGAGGAGAGAGGAGAAGCGCTTCTGTTGGATGAAAGCTGTGCCTACTGGGCTCAGTTTACTGCCCAGGATGGTGCCACCATAACAGCAGGGCCATGTGAAGGCAACAAAGTCACCCAGATGACACACAGAGAAAGATATATACATACAGTGTATAAGCTTTGCTTTCATTACATTGCTGAAACCATGTCATGTTCATGGAAGATGCTTCTAAACATGCTCTGTTGCCAGTTTTATCATTTAAAATACTCATCATCTTATTTTAAAATAACTTAAATAAATGTCTGAAAAGATATGAGACTGAGCCTGACTGAAAACTTCAATGCATGCATGCACATGCGCAGATTCATAATTTCATATATGTAATATATATATAGTATGTGATACACATATAAGCAGTATACATTTGTATACAATGAGTATACTCTTATTATACTGACATTTTAGGCCAGTGATTTTATTAATGAAATTCATATTTGTACAAGGTTTTGTTACTGTTGTTCAACCTAATTTACTAAACAAATGCAAAAACAGCTATGCACAACTATGTTAAGTGTAGAATACACACACACACACACACACACACACACACACACACACACACACACCCCCACATAACCCCCCCCCCCCCCCCCCCCCCCCCCCCACACACACACACACACACACACACACCCAGCAACTACACACCCAACTACTCATACAAACAAGCAAAATAATTCTCGAAATCAAAGTGACCAGAAAAAGACGACTCCAGTGGCGTAAATATCCAGGTTACGGTACTATAAAATTAGTGCTGCAAACACAAGAGGGAGAAACGCAGACACAGGGAAGTCATTATGATAAGAAACAGCAGACAAGAGGAATGGAAGGTTATAGAGGTGAAATACAGATTGAAGCGATGCATTTTCACAGAAGGAAGCCGCGATAGATGGATAAATGCAAAAAGATGGATGGGAGGAAGAAGGGATGGATGGCTGAAAGACAGAGCGCTGGTGCTATCTGTGTGTCCTCCAGCAGTAGTGTGTATGTAGGCCAGTGTCCCAGGGCACACTTGGCTGGGGTGACAACAGTTGTAGCCGACAGATTTGCCTCCCATCTTGCCTGAGGTCTCCCAGTCAGCGATCTGTCTATTCTCTCGCTCCGCAGGCCCCGCAGGAAGGGGAGAAACATGGCTGTGCTACATTACCGTGCCACTTCATACTGTGTCCTTATTCATCATCCACACATTTACCGGCCTAGTGACTACGTGTTAAAACCTCACACGTGTACCAGAGTACAGTAGCCCCAAAACACGCAATATGTGGACTCTTTTTAGGCAAGCTCTTTTGTCACCCCTTTGTTGCTAAATGTTGGATTATCATGACGTGACAAGGTCATGCCATGCCAATGGAACATGGAAAGACAGATGAGACTACAAAACACATTTTTTGCAAATGCAATGTCTTTCTCCGTTAAAAACAACAACATCCACAGTATGACTAATAATTAAGTATAAATGTTGCTATCAAACAGTCAGTGCGATAGCTTGTGAACTGTTTAAAACAACAAGATCTCCTGTAAATTAGGCATGCAGTGATATAAAGTACAAATTATGAAAGTCAAGACTGTGTTTGATAAGGAGCCACTGTGACACCCACTGAGCTTTTATCCACTTGAAGAAAAAATAAAGTGTGTTTTCTCTGAAGGTGCTTCAGCGACCTCCAGCTCAGCTCAGTACGGGTCACATGCATTTGGCATCCTGTTAGTGTTTGGCTAATTACTGTGAAATCAATCAAAACTAAACGAATGGACTAAATGCAGTAACAAGTCTGAGATGAATTGAAAAGCAGCAGAGCTCAAGGAAAAAAGCTCAAGGAAGCACAGAGTAATGTATGGTGAGTGATAGTAAACACACAGCGAGAAGAGAGAGAGGTGAGGCCTGTCGCAGGTATTACATAATCGTCTGATCGTGTTTATTTTGAGATTGCGGCCATTATTTTGACATAATTGTCCTAATCGTAGCCATACTGAAAAAAAGGATTCATGCATTTGCAAAGCTCTCTTTTTAAATAGCGGAAAAAGAGCAGATCTATAAGCTTGTCACAATGTGTCACATTCACGCATTGCAATGTAGATTTGCAACTTGACTGCAATGAAACCATTCTGTACCGTACTTGTGGTGTTTTATTGAAAAATCGCAGGCGTTCACGGCTGCTATTTTTGGGGGGAGAATGTGAGAAAGCAGCACAAATCTTTCAGTATGTTCTTTCGGAGCGAATGTATTGTAGAATCTACAATGTCAGGATGAAATTGGTTAACTAAAAAAAGATAATTGAAGGGATAAAATTATTCAATGTCCTACATCTTGCGCCTGTGCAATTTTTTAATTCACAAAGCCTAAAAGTCAAATATAAATGTAAATTTGAACGATATGTTCCAAAGTTCAATACTTTTAACCCATTTTGTCCTGACATTCTACAAAACATACACTCTGACAGAACATACTGAAAGATTTGTGCCGCATTCTCACATTCCCCCCCCAAAAATAGCAGGTGTTCACGGCTCATAAGCCGGGAACACCTGCTATTTTTCAATGAAAGTTAAAACAGCCACAGTACAGAATGGTTTAGTGCACAATGAAATCGTTTGTGACGATTTCTTTTACGCACAATTTCACGATCGCGACACGACAGCCCTAGTGGTGAACAGAAAGAGAGAGAGAAAGAGAGAGTTGAGGGAGAAAGAGTGAAATGGAGACAGCGAGACAGAGAGAGGTGAGCAGGCAGGATGGCAGAGAGGGCACTCCGACAGCGAGGAGAGGAGAACACAGCAAGGTCTCGTCATCGGGCCAACGGGCCCACCACTGTCAACATCATGGCACTCTGTGGTGTGTATACACACACACACACACACACACATACACACACGGACGCACGCACACATGCGCACACGCAAGCGCACGCACGCACACACGGCTGGCCGACGGCCCTCCCAGCTGCCCTATCCGTAACTGTCTGATTAGTTGTGCTAAGCAGCCCCTCCCCTGCCAACCATGGTGCCATCTGCTACCCAACAACATGGCTGCCGACCAGACGCGCGCACACCCAACACACACACGCCACTACCGCCTCATACCTGGCACTGCCCCGCTGCTGTCACACACAGACATCAAACTTCACACACACACACGCACACACATATACACACACGTGTAGCCCAAAGGTATCAACACTTTTCAACATTTGCACAAAGGCATGCATATGGGCACTTCCAATTGCGCGCGCACACGCACACACACACACACACACACACACACACACACACACACACACACACACACACACACACACACACACATTGCACACGATTCAATGCAAGCACACATTTTCAAAGGTATTTTTTTGCTCATTCACACACACATAAAGACACACATGCGAAACTATGTGTGCAGTGTGTACACAGTTGCACCGTTGCTGCAGTGTGTGTGTGTGTGTGTGTGTGTGTGTGTGTGTGTGTGTGTGTGTGTGTGTGTGTGACAGCAGCACTAAAGCAATGCCAATCCTGCAGGTAGGCAGGAGAGGCACAGTGTTTTAGTGTGAGTTTGAGTGTGTGTGTGTGTGTGCACGCACGCACATGCACGCAGCGACAGCAAGGCATTGCCAATGCCAGGTAGAAGGATAGACAGTTTGTGCCTGTGCGTGTGCGTGCACGTGTGCGTGTGTGTGTGTGTCTGTGTGTGTGAGCTGGCACCACTCAGAGGTTCATTACGGCCCCCACTTCTCCTGCGCTGCCGCGGCCCGCGTGGCACCCCGGCCCTTTTATTCCGGGCCGTGATTGGACAAGGGCCTCCCGCCGAGTTGGTTTGCAGCAGTTTTGTCGCGCCCAGATTTTCGCTCGCCGCGCAAAGCGAGCCTCTGGCGGGACACGGCATCTGCTGCCTCACCTTGCTCATTTACACTTCTCCGCCCTTGCGCCCACGCACGCATGCACACACACACACACACAATGTGCAGCAGGAGTACTACGCACACACACACACACACACACACACACACACACACACACACACACACACACACACACACACACACACACACACACACACACACACACACACACACACACACACACACACACACACACACACACACACACACACACACACACACACAAACACTGACAAGCACTTCTGTTCTCCGCCTTCCCAGACCCTGCTATCGCAATCTAGACTAGGGGGGAAAAGAGAGAGAGAGAGAGAGAGAGAGAGAGAGAGAGAGAGAGAGAGAGAGAGAGAGAGAGAGAGAGAGAGAGAGAGAGAGGGAGAAGCGGAGGAGAGAGCATGAGGTGGGTGGGGGGGTGTAGAGATGGAGAGAGTGGGCAGGGAGCGTGACATGTTTAATAGAGTTTAGGGAAACTTTGTGGATGAGCAGCAGCAGCACAGCGGTGGTCCTGGAGCCTTGTATAGCACACATGCACACACACACGGCCGCACGCACACGCACACACACAAACACATGCGCACGCACTCACACACACTTACATTCTGGGTATTTTTCTCTCTTTTAGGGTCAAGGGAAAAAAAAGAGTGTG
>CM076974.1:35914489-35916989 GCA_039105355.1 Benthosema pterotum
TGTGTGTGTGTGGCTTGTATAATAGGATTAACAGTTACCTGGTGTGGGTACAGTTGGTGTACTGGTCTGAACTGGACTGGACTGGGGCTGGGCAGAGGGCTGGGGAACGCTGCGTGTGTGTGTGTGTGTGTGTGTGTGTGTGTGTGTGTGTGTGTGTGTGTGTGTGTGTGTGTGTGTGTGTGTGTGTGTGTGTGTGTGTGTGGCATGTATAATAGGATTAGGTACTACCTGGTGAGGTGCAGTTGGCGCTGGTTGTTTGCCAGCTGTTCTGCCAGGCTCACGGCTTCGGCCTGCCATTGGCTCCCGTCCCTCTGGACCGCCTCCAGGTGTTGCCGGCAGCCAATCAGCTCCAAGTTCAGCCTCTCCACTTCCTGTCCCGCCGAGAGGAGGGGGGGGGGGGGGGGGGGGGTGGAGAGCAAGGGGTGAGAGAGAGAGAGAGTCTTACACAACAAGCGCCCTCTTATGACCTCCTCGCCCCCAAAAAATGCAATAAAAAGCCCTCTGGGCTGAATGATGTCTCAGCAGACCAAGGTTAAGAATATACTACACACAGTGTTCATTTAAAGGGGAACTCCACCCATTTTCAACATTTTAATGTTATTAATATACCTAAGAGATGCTGTGTGGACATGATGAAAAAAAAGTTCCCCCAATTCCGTATTTCCTAAAAATTGAGGTCTGAAAAAATCATGGTGAAACATGGTGAAATACATCTGATGACATCATCAAGATGTATTTTACCATTTTTTCTTTCAGACACATTTTTCCTGAGAGGGTACAAATGGAACCAAATGGACCCGCTAGGGTTGTATCCTCTCAGGAAAATTTTGAAAATGGGTGGAATTCTCCTTTAACTCTAGGAGTGTACATGCAGTAAAACGCAACCCAGTGCAGACCTGTACAGTAAACTCTCCGAGTTAGAGGTGGAAAAATTAAGGTACTGCAAAGTCCATTTTTGCTTAGAATAAGAGGTAGATAGCTAAATAGAGTGCCACAGTCCCACTCCCAACGCCTGTTCCAGAAGTGAAAGTGAAAGTATTTATACTATGAAGACGTTTACGCAGTGGACAAATCCGACTCGGGTTGTGACAAGGACACAAACACATTTTTTTAAAGCCTAACAAAAAAAAATGGAAACATGTTTTTTGTTTGTTTTTCTTCTTTGTAAGTAAAATACTGAATTGGCTTTGTATAACACTTAAAAGGTTACTTAAAAGGTAATAAATAAATAATTCTGGAAATGTCTATGAGGGAAATAAACAGGGAACACTAATCATTGCTGTATAGTTTTTGTCTCACTCCATTATTTAGTAGGCAGAAAATCAAATTTCATGTTGGGTTATGAAGATAATCATGAGAGAGATCTCTCATACGATAGCAGAAAAGAAAAAAAAATGGAATTGCATGTGATGAAATAATTTCTGTGCACATTTTGGAACTGGAAAAATACTATACTATAATTTAAGCAGAAGAGAAATAATTTCTTTCTCCTGATTGCATGAAATCAGTGACCCTGAGCAACCTTAACGTGTAATAATAATAAATAATAACAATGTAACATTATTTGCAGTTCTTTACCTTGTTGTGTTTTATGTAAAGAACCAGAAAGATTACCATCAGTAAATATTTGATTGAAAAGAATGTTAACAAACAAAAGTGAGGATTTTACTGTGAGGAGTCCACAGTCACAAGAATGTGGGTCAAATTAACCGTGGAAATATTAGATATATAGGTAGAATGAATAGACACTGAGATAGCAGGGCTCCTAGCAGGGTGCATTTGGACATTTGCTACCCACCTTCTGTTAAGAAAGAGGTACTGTAAAATAACTATTTGTATTATTTGCAGTATTGACTCACAGCATGCGAGAGACACCCACTCGTACTTTATAAAAATAACACAACACAATCTCTCAGCTGGCATACAGTAAGTCTCTTTCATACGCAGCTCTACTACCGTTGTGTGTGATCTCTGTTGTTTATGTGAACCTGTGGCTCCGTCGGGTACCCTCTGTCCCTCATCTGTGCAATTCATATTCATAAATATGAATATGAATGCACGTGCCCACATGCCAAAGTGAAAGGTGGAAACTGAATATGCACAGCAACATGAATGCGGTTTATTTTTATAAAAAAAAAATCAACTGAATGCGTTTATTCTTTAATAAATAATAATTCAAAGGACTGCGTAAAATTGTATCTTAAAATGCTGCACAATTTAATGCATTGTTCTTGTGCTGACTAATGGGTCAGTTCACATGAGTGATTTCAGGACTGTTAAGCACACAAAGACAGTTGCGGGACATATAGTCAGATTTTAACGTGTATTACAGTGACACAGAAGCAATATTTTAAGGTCTGGAACGTCGTCATGCGACCAAATACACCAGGGGTTTTCAACAGGTGGTCCGGGGACCACCAGTGGTCCCTAAGAGGATTCCAGGTGGTCCCCAGGCTAAATGACGGAAAGTTGGTTAACCAGATGTTAACTCATTGAGAGC